>LOEQ01000957.1:404899-424773 GCA_001685075.1 Bramus lutescens | reverse complement strand
CTTTGGAAGAGCAGGCAGTGCTCTTAACCTCTGAGCCATCTCTCCAGCCCCTGTTTTGGTTTTTTGAAACAGGGTTTTCCTGTAGCTTTGGAGCCTGTCCTAGAACTCGCTCTGTCGACCAGGCTGGCCTTGAACTCACAGAGATCCGCCTGCCTCCGCCTCCGAGTGCTGGGATTAAAGACATACAGCTTTAGTTTTATTTTTTAATTATTTTATATCTGTAAGTGTTTGTCTGCATGTGTGTCTGTGTACGACTTGGTTGTCTGGTGCCAAAGAGGCCGGAACAGGGAATCAGATCCCTTGGAACGGAGTTACAAATAGTTGTGAGCTGCCATGTCGGTCCTGGGAATTGAACTCAGATCCTCTGGAAGAGCAGCCAGAGCTCTTAATATTTGAGCCATCTCTCCAGTCCCTATTTCTTTTAATTTTAGTATATTATATACTATTTTCACTGTAGCTCATGCTGACCCAGAACTTGAAATCGTCCGCCGACACCCTGGCGCTGTGTAGTTGTCATGCCTTTGTGTGGCCTGGGTGTGTGAAGGGTGCTAGCTGAGCATGTTGGAACTGCATGTTTTCCTCACAAGTTGATGGGGTTAGGGATGTGAACAGGCAGACCAAAGTGTCATTGTCATCATGCCCTCCGTCATCTGTTGGCTTCTGAAAGTCACTCAGCAGAGCCCGTCTGGAGTCATCCCTCTGTCTGGGATTGGCGAGGGTGACCATGGTTCCATATCCTGCCGCTGCTGATGGAGTCTGGGATAGAGATGGGCTCTGAGTGATGACAGCTTCAGGGGAAGAGGTTCAGAGTCCAGAAGGAGCTGGCCTGGTGGAAGCAGAGCCCAGCCTCCGCACCCAGCCCCTCCTCTGAGCCTGTCTCTCTCACCCTCGCAGGCAAGGGAATCAAGCGGGTGAAACCAAAGCGCACCACATCCTTCTTCAGCCGACAGCTCTCCACCAGCCAGGGCAGCTACACTGTGGTACAGCCAACTGACGACAGCCTGGAGCGGAGCTGAGGGAAGCCATGCCTGATGTCTGGGTGCCCCAGACCTGAACAGGCTCTGCCCTAGGCAGGACCAAGCCACACTAGTCCAGAGGCTGTGGACCTGGGGCTGTGCTGTACACGGCCTGCTGGAAAAGTGATGAGCAAGCCTGCCCTGAACCTGATGGGAAGAGCTGGCCTGCAGCACTTTCTACAGACTGCCTCCTCCTGAACCCCAGGCCCAGCAGCTGCCTGAGACCCTAGCTGCCCCTCCTGCTTTTCCCAAAGGGACTGCTGGCAGTTCAGTGTTTGCCTTTGGTCTCCGGGACCCTGGAGACCTTATCTTGTATTCCTTCTGTTGACATTCCACCCACACAGCCTTCTCTCTGAGGGTGTGTGGGACTGGAGGAAGGCTCTGCAGGTGGAGGCTGAGCAGACAGGCTGCCTTCCTGTNGCCCGCCTCTGGGCTGGATTGGGGCTATCCTCGGGACTGGCTCCGCACAGGAAAAACCCTTTCACCTCCCTGGACTTGAATGGCTCTGTCCCACACCTGCCAGTCCTGTTTTCCTGTGATCTGGATCTCAGGGTGTTAGACTTTGTCTTGTCTCGTCTGCTTTGAGTGGTTAAAGCCTGGGACCTACAATCCCAGCAGTCCCCTTGCTAGCGTCAGCACTGCGCTCTGGGCTTCCCTGAGGCCTGCCACACTAACGCAAGCCTTTTCTCCTATGGATGCTGTAAAGGGGGCCCAGCTCTGCTCCCTTTCTGTTCTAGAGAGGAGCTGGTCCAGGGAGGGGTGCTTTCCAGGCCCTTAGGCCCCTCCATGGTGAGTATGTGGCTCTTAGTACTTCCTGGGAGTTCCCACAGGGTTTCAGAGACACAGAACTTTGTCTTCCCAGTGGAAAGCTGCAGAAATGCAGCCCTTCACATTTCTCTAAGCGGAAGGAGCTTACCTGCCCAGTGAGCTCCAGAGGTCTCAGCAGCAGAGAAGGGAACTGCTGCCTTGGCTTTTGGAATGTCTGTCTGTAGGGTGATGTCACCTCCACTGTAGTCAATCCTCTTGGAGTCATGTGCTTCCCAGAGCTACCAGCCACACTCTGCGAGAGTCTTGGTCATCTCAACTGCTGTGGATGGCTCCAGGTGTGCTGCGTGAGGGGCCAGGACTTGTGTGCGTGCACACACAAACTATGTATTTCCTTAAGCATCACTTGTGCCTTAATCCTCTGGGACAGAGCAGTGTGACTAAATGTCCCAAGTGTCCTCAGACTTTCCTATCATTTGACTTATTAATAAAATCGGTGCCTACCACACTTTGGAATGGTTTGTCGTATGGAATAGCCAGAGCGTCCTAGCTACATATGGCCAGTGTGCCTAGAATATAGTCTCAGGACTTCACCCCAGTAAAGTCTCATCTGGTATCTCCTGGGTATTGCTGGGTCCTCACAGCCCCCTAGGGAGAGGCAGTGAGAAGGCATGAGGTCAACGACATAGACATTGTGAGACCCGACAAACAGTAGACTCATTTATTTAGCAACAGGGAGAGCCTTATATACCCTCTCAGCACCCAGGCATTCCGAGCCATTGACATCATGTGCTCGCTCCTCATTGGCTAGGCACAATCAGGACCTCTGACAGCACTAGGCAGACTCCAGGCTGACTCACATCTCGGCCTGGTAGGCCTTAACTTCCTACATATCCACCCTTTTTTATTTATTACATGGGCACTCAGTAGGTAACTTTTGGGGTGACTCCTGCCATAATCCTAGTCACGGTGGCTTCATATGTTCCAGGGTAGGGACATGAGGATTAGAAACATTAGGTAGGAAGAACAGAGATAAGAAAGAAACAGAGACACAACATAGTACAGGGAGGGCAACTCAATGGATCCTGAATGCTGAATCCTCACCCGTGTTTTATTTTTCATACACTTTTATACCCCAATACAAAAGGGGGGAAGAAGGCAAAAGACTGCTTTAACATGACACAAAGGACAACCAGAACAGTCATTTGCTCCAGTACTTGTGACATCAAGCCATTAATTCCTGAGTAAAGTATTTGATGTTTGGGGCAGTGAACCCACCCTAGACAAAGTATCCTGCAGGCAGCTACTCCCTAATCAAGCCTCCTATTTTAAAAGAAGGAGCACGGGCTGGAGAGATGGCTCAGAGGTTAAGAGCACTGACTGCCCCTCCAGAGGTCCTGAGTTCAATTCCCAGCAACCACATGGTGGCTCACANTGTATACAGTGTTCTGTCTGCATGTGTGCCTGCATGCCAGAAGAGGGCACCAGACCTCATTACAGATGGCTGTGAGCCACCATGTGGTTGCTGGGAATTGAACTCAGGACCTCTGGAGGGGCAGGCAGTGTTCTTAGCCACTGAGCTATCTCTCCAGCCCCCTAAATAAATCTTGAGAAAAAAAAAAGGAGCAGAAGTATGCTTGAATTCTCTGACCTTTGGTAAGGGAGGGGCAGATCTACCTCCATGGACCATCTTAATGTCCAAAATACCAAGTAACCATATCCTGGGTCAAGATATATTGTTTTTTAGCCACATCAGTTGTCAACAACTTTGAAAGCACAAAAATAAGCTCAAACTCTCTGACCTTCAGACAAGGTGGAATAGGCTTACATTTTTAAGTCTCCACAAAGAGATAGGCCTTTTTAATATTATGCCAAACTTTTTTAAAAAATGAGTCAAAGGCCATAACCTCTACCCTTAATAAATAAATGAGTTTGTTTGGGGAGGGGACAATGAGAGCAAGAAAGGGGAGTATATACATTACCCATCCTGGGTTTTTCCCTCCTAGGTGGAAGCAGGCTGACCCACAGCCTGGCACACATCTCTTACCAGGACCCATATTGGCATCGTGGCAGTCTGAGGAAACACACAAGCATAGCCTCACCCACAGGTTATCAGGGGTTGGCAGAGACGCCCAGTGCTTGTAGGGCAGGTTGAGCCCCTTGTCATCAAAACTGAGAAAGTTCATGTGGAAAGGACATAATGAGAATCTCTCCTATCTACCTTCTAGCAAGATAGTTCTAGCCAACAGGTCCTTAAGAGTTCTGTTGGTCCTCTCCACAATGCTTGTCCCTGCAGATTGCAGGGGATGCCAGTGGTATGGGAAATCTGCCAGAACCCCAGAAAGTTATTGAATTGTTGAGAGTCATAGGCACTCCCATAACCACCATGGCCAACTTATGGGCCTTGATAGCATTAGCAGCTTTCTCCCCAGAAAGGGTGAGGGCATAAACAAAGGAGGAGCGGGTATCTATCATCACATGAACATATCTAAGATTGCCAAAGGAAGCATAGTGGATAACATCCATCTGCCAGATAGCGTTAAGCACCAAGCCCTGGGGATTAACCCCTGTGCATTGAAACGGTCCTAAGGGGGCAAGGGGCTCAAGTGGCACACGCCTGAACAAATGTTTACATTGAGAGACTGGTGGTTTTGGAAGAAGTCTGTGCAGATTCAGTGGAGACAATGGAGCTGCTGCTGCTGAGCCTGGCNCTGGCATCCATACTGGCTGCTCATATGATGGTATCTGTGACCCCATTTCCTTGAGTTGATAATCCGGGTAATTTGGAGTGAGAGCTAATATGTGACAGGTACCAGGGTCCAGTCCTCTGATTTAAGACATCTTGTATGAGCAACATAGTGCTAGTAATGGAGATCTGTGGGTCTTTGACCTGAGAAAAAGCCAGCACACAAACTGGCTACCAG
The DNA here is from genome assembly GCA_001685075.1 of Bramus lutescens. Lineage (NCBI taxonomy): Eukaryota > Metazoa > Chordata > Mammalia > Rodentia > Cricetidae > Bramus > Bramus lutescens. The sequence continues at coordinate 420,068 of LOEQ01000957.1, read as the reverse complement.
CAATGATGTTAACAGCTCAGTCTGGGCACTCCACTAGAAACCTGAGGAAGGCCCATAGCTCAAGCAGTTGAATGGAACCAGGGTTAGGGATAACATAGGCAACATCTTTGGAGCCAGGACATTGGATACGAACACCTTATCTGTTTTTGTTGGAATCTGAAAAGGCCAGGTGTGTGAGGGATGAGAGTGAAAGAGAGGGCTGCATGGGACTCTATTGGAAGTGTAAGTCCTGCCAAGATCTTGTTTTGGGGGAAGTGATTGTCAGTAGTTCCTGTGAGTTCTGCAACCATTTCCTGGAGATAGAGTCTGCACCAGAGAAACTGGATGATTTTCCTTTGTTTATTTTTGTTTTTGTTTGGCTTCTCTATGTATGTAACTTTAGAGTCTATCCTGGAACTCACTCTGTAGACCAGGCTGGCCTCAAAAATCTGCCTGCCTCTGCCTCCCGACTGCTGGGATTAAAGGTGTGCACCACCACTGCCCAGTGGGTATTCTTTAAAGAAAAAGGGAAGACAAGTTTGTTTGACTCTCACCCATATGTTCTCCATGCCAGAATTCATGCCTTAAGGCCAAGTTGGAAGAATTGATCAAACTTAGAAGTAACTTTGCACAGATCAGAATGTGCTTGATGTATCCATAACAGGAGCCTAAATTGCCATAATGCTACCCAAAACTCCCTGGGTGTCCAGAGGATCATTGCCAACAAGGACTTCTGAGGGTCATGGTGTTGCAGGCTGGATGCAGCTAGAATGGCCACAGCCTTTTGTAGATCTCTAGCCTCATGAGTGAGCCTAACCTTGATGGATGGGCAGGCGGGCCCTCCAACAATGAAAGGAGGTGTCTCATCTCAATTGGAGATAGGCAGAAAGGCTTTAAGCCAATTAACTGTGCCACGTAATTGTTGTGATTCTGAGAATGAGTATAATTCCTTCATTTCCAATGTAAAGAAATGGGGCAGACCTGCTTAGCGTTAGAAAAGCCTAAAGAGATAGAGAGGGTACCATTTGAACTTTATCTGGCACCACCATCAGATGTAATGACGGGAGATCTTTTTAACATTTTCCGGCAGTTCTTTGCAAATAGAAGTTTAATTATGAAAGCTCAGCTGATATCTTAGGCTAATTTCTGACTAGCTCTTATAACTTAACCCATTTCTATTAATTTATGTGCTGGCTCGAGGCTTGCTACCTCATCTATATGTCATGCTTCCTTCGTCTCTCCTTGTGACTCCAACCTTCTTTCCAGCATCCTCTGTGCCTGGAAATCATTGGCCATTCAGATCTTTATTAAGCCAACCAGAGTGACAGACCTTCACCATTTACAAAAAGATTATTTCACAACACAGGGTCTTGCTATGTGATCCTGGATGGCCCGGAATCATGCAGATCAGACTACCCCCAAACCAGAGCAGCCAGTACCTACCTCCCTGTGCTGGGATTAGAGGTGCGTGCCACCACACCCAGCAACAGTGCACTCTGCTGTTCATGACCAGGCTCTGTCACACCTGTCCTGCTCCCTATGCCGGGCTGGCTGGATGGCCTGCCTTGCACAGGTGCTAGTGACCATGTGAGAAGAATCTGGCCATGTGGAGTGTCTGGCCCATGGTTGCCTCAGACCTTTCACAGAACCTTGGTAGAGTTTGGCTCCAGCCCAGTTCAATGTCTGCCCAAGGACCTAATCCAGGTCTCTGATTGTTTCATGGTATGAGTGCAAAATATGTCTCCCATAAGCACAGGCAGCACACAAGACCTTGAAGCTCTCTCCGCCCACCGCCCACCTACTTGATGGCAGGGCAGAGAGCTTTATGCCCCACCCTGTCCTACACCAGCTCCTCTGACAGCAATGGAAGTAGAAGGACACCACGGTGTGAGGCTGGAAGCTAGAGGTGGCTCACCCTGAGGGTCTGGAAACCAGAACCATTCCAGGCACCCCTGAGGAGGCCAAAGAGGACTTGAGGAGGCCCCTACATGGGGAATGATTCCAATGGTGGCCAATTCCCTCATGAGTGTTCAGACCAGGCCACTGCTTCACATACTGTTGTTTAACAGGTGTTGTCCAATAGAAGGAGAAAGCATCCAGGCAGTTGGTGGTGCACGCGTTAAATCCCAGCACTTGGGAGGCAGAGGCAGACGGATCACTGCGAGTTCAAGGCCAGCCTGGACTATAAGAGCTAGTTCCAGGACAGGCTTGAAAACTGGAAGAAAAAAAAAGAAAGAAAAGAAAAGTTGGGAAGAGGAGGGCAGAGATGGATACCCCCCCAGTGCCTTGAAGAAAGCCTACAACCAAGTTGTCCAAGGGGGTATCAGTTAACTTTTTATTGTTTTGTTGGTTTTTTTGTTTGTTTTGTTTTTCAAGACAGGGTTTCTCTGTAGCTTTGGAGCCTGTCCTGGAACTAGCTCTTGTAGATCAGGCTGGCCTCACAGAGATCTGCCTGCCTCTGTCTCCCAAGTGCTGGGATTAAGGTCTGTCAGTTAACTTTTTAGGGGAAGTGGGTGGAGGTGGGATACAGATCACCAGGAAAACACAGGGCACCATTGACAAATGAGGTAGCCCCATCCAACACAGGACACATAGGTAAAGATACCAGAAAAGACCAGTGACCAACACAGGCAGGCTTCCAAGGACATCTGTCCCTCCCCAAGCTCAGCTCAAGGTAAATGGAACATAGGGATGACAAGGAAAGCCTTGCTTGGCTTTGACCTGGAACAAGACACAAGCCTGGACCCAAGGGAAGAGGAGATTTCAGGACAGATTCCCACTGCCTATCCTTGTCTCTGGCTGGGAAGCCCTTCAGAAGTTCTTGGCATTTCCACCCTTTCCAAACCCATCCCACGTTTCAGAGAACACAGGTGGGTAACCTAAATACATATAGAATTGAGATACAGGGCTGAGCCTGGGTCTCACAGGTTCCGCTTTCAGCAGCAAGTCCGGGACGCTCAGTGCCAATGGATGATTGAACCCTTTTTCTTTTGCCCTCAGAGGAACAGCAGGCTCAGCTGTGACCAGCAGAGGGCGGCTGAGCTCTCCCTTTCTGCTGGGCCTCACGCATGATCCAGCATTTCTGGCCTAGGCCAGTCCTAGTGGCCTGCAACAGCGCTGTGCCTCCATGTACAGAACCTCGACCCAAGTACACACTCTGATTCTAGTGTTGTGGTCCGTGAGAGGTCCCTCAAAGACAGCCAGCCACTGTGCAATCAGCAAGAGCATTTTTATCATACCACATGTGTGTGGGGTGGCACACATCTCTACAAAATGGTGACAACCTAGAAAGGAATGTGTAAGCCCCTTTTAAGCACATCTACAGGAATTTTAAAAGCAGTGTGACCGTTATACTTAGGATTGGCTTACACAAGTGGCAATCATATTAGCACATTTATAACTGGACAGGGCTAGCAGGGGTGGGCCAAGGCTATGACTTTTCTATTCTTGGGCAAATCTGGACAAATCCTTACTTGATTATCGTGTGTGTGTGTGTGTGTGTGTGTGTGATGGGGCTTCGCCCAGGCCTAGTAAGTTTAAAAAATGAGGCCTAGTTCTTAATTGAGTTATTAGGGGCCTGTCATGATTTTTGCCTGGCCCTCTCATCTAGAACCCAGGCATCCAATAACTCTAGGATCCAGGACCTTGAAATGGATTCTGCTCTGGAACCTGCTTGTTTTTCTGTACAATGAGAACTCAGTCAAAATATGTAAAGCCAACAGGACTGTTTAGGGAAATCCAGAGGTGAGCAGACCCTGGGGATAATCACCTCCCCTGTGCTCCACCCCGTTCCCACAGGAGCTGCTGGCTCAGGTCACTGCCCACTCACCCACTCCTCATCTTCCAGTTTCCCGGCCTCGGCCCTCTAAGTCAGGCCTCTCCACACCCCAGCCCCGCTTACTGAGCCTCCAGCTGCTTCACTTCTTACTTAGGCCAGGGATCAAATGGAGGTCCCTGTGAATCCTGGTAGGCATTCTACTACCGAGAAATTCCCTTTATCCCAAGTTTAAATTACTCTGTCTCTTGCCACCTGCCATTTGGGTGGTGGTGTCAGTGAGGACCACTGACAGCCTCAGCCAATGAATACAGGCCTCCTATACATCGTCAAGATGAGCAGAAGGATTTTCTCTGCCTGCTATGCAGCTGGCGGAAGCCCTGGCTCTGTGACTATTCACGGGTGACACTCAGACTAAAGCAGGGTTGTAGAAGGCTCACAGACAATCTAGTGTACCAGTGTGCGTGTGGTCCCTATAGTGGCAAGCACATCCTGGGCTGAGACCATTCCCATCTAAGAGTGACCTGCGGCACGCAGCTGGTCCTGGAGAAGGAGGAAGGAAGGGCGAGATGTAACAGGGTGATAGCAGATGGCCCCAGAGGAACTTGCTGTCAGGTTTGTGGGGTGTGGACTTGGGGAGGAGCCTGGGAAAGGGAACACAAGGCAAAGTGAGGAACCTAGGAAAGCCAGGAGGTAAACACTGGAGGACCATGGAGGGTGGGGGGAGAGTTACTGGAGGCCCAGGGTGCAAAGCCTGTGGGCTGGGTCCCCCAATTCCATCTGGAGGGGCTGAAAAAGGAGGACCCAATGACAGGTAGTGTGGAAAAGGCTCAGGAAGGGGAGTACCAAGAGGCCTGGAGCCCAAGAACCTAGCAGGAGGCCAGGCTTAAGTGCTTGGGAACATAGGAATGTATGTGGGATGGACCAGGAAACAGTCCAAAGAGCTCTGAGTGTCTGGGGCTGACATCATCTATGTTAGTTTCTGCAAGTCATGGCAGGAGGCCTAGCTGAAGGCGGTGCCAACCCCAGAGGCTGGCAAGGGCTTCTGTGATGAGGAGTCCACAGAGCCCACATGCCCAGGAAAGGCAGGGTCCCACACCTGAGCAGCCTCCTGCTGTCTGAGGACCCCTTCCCTCCTTCCTGCTTTTAGATCTGAGGGGACCAAGAAAACAGGAGCCAAGCAGGAGGGTCTCCTTGGCCTTGCAAACCTGAACAGAACCAAGAACCCAACCCCCCCACACCTCCAGTGACCTCTCCCTCAAATCCCTTCTGCTTACATTTGATCCTCAAGGTGCCCCTCTTCCCTAGTCACCCGAGCCACCCCAGTCCTTGAGCCTTGGGTGCTCAGGACCAATAGGGCCTGTGCCACATCATGGGGCCCAGCTGACCTGCCGTCCTTGTTTGAGTCAGTCAACAAATATTTACCGAGAGCCTCATAGGCTCCAGAGTGACCTTTAGAGAACAAACTGTGAAGTCACCCACTTGGGAACTACCTCCTGCCAGAGCTCCTGTGGGCTCAGGGATCTAGAGTACACTGGGCAGAAACCCCTCCCCCACAGGTCAAGTTCATGGGGGACGGATTTAGAGCTAGGGCCAAAAGGCTCACTGAGAGGTGACTCTGTGGCCCTGGCCTGCGGAAGTGGAGGATAAAGGTGGACAGGGTGACACTGGGTGAGCCCTGTTGCCATAAAAACAATATGCTTCTGGGTTTATGGAATGGGGGAGCCCCACCCCACCACCCAGTCACACAGGAAGAGCCAAGCTGGCTTGGGGACAGAGCCTAGGTCCTTCGCTCAGGCAGCGGCAAGGCCAGGAGATCAGTGAGAAGGTTTCCTGCCAGCACACGGTGACAGTGCAGTTTCCAGGTCCTCAGGGCTCAGTGTGAAAAAGCCCAGGCTGAAGAGGGAGGTCTCTGGCACCAGGAAAAGTCCAAGGGAACCCGAGGCTACAGCCCAGGAACTGGATCCATGGAGGATGGGGGTGCTGGAGTTCCAGAATACCCCTGTGGTAACAGCGGTGCTGGCATGGCCTGGCCTTTGGGGCACACCTGGAACTGCTTGGTTCTTTCCCACTAGTCCAAGACTTTTTGTAGAAAATCCCGCGTCTCTTCCCTGAGTTGTGCCTGTGTTTGCAATCAACAGGGCTAAGCTGACTTCCGAAGAAGAGGCCCAGGGGGACTGCCATATCCTTGAGAAAGCTTGGATGTCACAAAAAGGACCCCTTTTTGCTCCTTCCCCTCTAACCCAGAATTCCCTTTAGCTGGCTGGGAAGGCCCTCAGTAAAGCCACCCGCAGAAATGGGGCGGACTCAGCAGGCGGACATCATTCAACCCCACCCACAGGCTTGTTTACCACAGTCTCCTGAACAGCTTGTTTTGATCTGGGGAAATTGGCTGCTGCTGTTGCTGCCCTTGTCCTTCAGCAGGGCGGAGGTCCTCTCCACAGAAGAAACTCGCAGAACCCTCGCTGTCCCACCAAGAAAGGATGGTAACAGCCCTGGTCCCCAAGGCCCCCTCACCTCTCCCCTCAAATACATTCTCATCCCAAGAAAAACTGTCCTTGAAGACTAGGAGCTTCTGAAAGCCATATTGCCCTTGGGGACCGGGGATAGTCGCTGGACCACTCCTGTTTAGTTTGGTTGTGGCCAAGCAATCGGGCTTTTATAACCCTGGTTTGTGTTATAACCCTAGGCTACTCATTCAAAAATAAGTCTTAAAGATTGTTCCTGGGGGACTGGAGAGATGGCTCAGAGGTTAAGCGCATTGCCTGCTCTTTCAGCAACCACATGGTGGCTCACAGCCATCTGTAATGGGGTCTGGTGCCCTCTTCTGGCTTGCAGGCATACACAAAGACAGAATATTGTATACATAATAAATATTTTAAAAAAATTGTTCCTGGGACGGAGGAATGGTGTGTGAGGGACATTTAGAGACCAGAGGTAAAGAAGACATCGTGGGCTCTGGAGATGGCTGAACAATTCACCTCAGAGACAGAAAGAGCTGTCGCCACAACCTGGGCCTGCAAAGCCCGTGGGGAAGCCTCTCCCACTGGTTTCTAGCCGCCTCCCAGCTTTCTAGAACACTTTGTCAAGCAACTCCCTGTTCTTTAAGGCAGTCGCCACCCCCCATCACCCACCCCTGGAAATGCTGCCAGGATGAAGCAGAGGGGACAAAGGCAGACATGGCGGGAAAGGCTGAGGCAGGAGGATTGTCGTGATTTCCAGGCTAGTATAGGCAACAATGTCTGAAATTAAGAAAAAAAAGGGGGGATAAATCAATAAAAAACTGATAGGAAAGTCCTTGGGGAAGGACTCTGCGTGGCACAGAGCAGGCTCAGCAGGCACAGGAGATGTTCGTTACAAGCCAGCACTTGCCACGTAATCTCCCTCTGTACTGCTGGTCATGTGAGAGTCACCGGTTTTCCGGGAACAGGGAGTACAGTCTAGGCCCGGGGCACGCCTGCGGATTCCATCTGCCTGAGGCAGAACATTCTCCGCCCTGGTTTTCCCCTCCCGGTAGTCAAGGGAGCCTGTAGTCACAGGGTGGTTTTGTTTGTAGCGTGGGTGGTGAGCCTGGGAGGAAACTTCCGGGCAGTTAACCTGCCAACTGCTTCTTTTTCGGTTAACTTGAATTGTCCTTCCAGTTTTTTGGGGGAGGTGGGAGGGGGGGCAGGGAACACCAGAGCCGAGGAGATGGCTCAGGCTGTGTCTGGGGCCCCTCACTGGCACGGGAGGTGACAATTCCCATTTTTCAAAAGCCTCACTAAACCTCCATCTCTCCCTGCTCAGCTTTGGAAAAGGCGCTAAAGTTTGCGGGCTAGGTCTGCTTTTGAACCTGGGCTGGGCCCCAAGTGGACAACCAGCCTGCACCCCCAGTGGTCTTCAAACCCACTGCCTGGACTCCACCACAGGCCATAAACTGTCGCAGGATGCAGCTTAAAAAATAATTTTTCTCAACACCCCACACCCAAAGGAAGATGATTTACGGGATGTCCTGCAATCATTCACATTATAAGCACACGCTCATTCTGTGTGTGTTTCGTACTAAATCCCTGCTTTTACCGCAGCTCGCAACCACCTTTCCCCCCCCATACAATTACTACCTCAGACGCAAATTAAACACCCTACCTAGCTGCTGGGCTAGTTCCTCCTCCCCACCCCCACCCCCGCCCCGGTGGCGCCTGCGCTGACGTCACCGGCCGAGCAGGAGGTGACAACGCCCGAGGAGTCACGCGCCCGGACTCCGCCCCGCCCCCACGCCACCGCAGAGATCCCTCCGCCACCCAGTGGAATTTTCCAGGCGCTCTGCCGGATCTTCTTTCGGGCCTCTGCGGGGCGTGGTGACCTGAGGTGACCTGTATTTTTCCTTCTGCCCTGCCAGCCAGTGTGGCCGATACGACCCTCTGGCAGCAGTCAGGCCTCCCCTGGGGTGGGCAGCAAAGGAGACCTTTCCCTGATGCTGTCCCCTCCCGAGTATCTTCACACACGTCCTCCATCTCGTGACACACTGCTCAGCAAAGGATCATTGAGCAATCAGAGGGAGTGGCCGTCGATGGAGGCCGTGACCCGCCCCTCGTGGGCACCTCTGACTAGGTCGGGGAGGAACTTTTTTTAAAGTGCCCGTGGAGGAATCGTCCCGTTGAGCAATAACCGGGTGATGCGACCCAAGGCTATAAAAGCAAAAGTTGTCGCCCCCCCATCAGCAGGAGTTAATGACGAGGAGGGCTGCTTTCTGGGCATCGCAGCGGGGAGGAAGTGGCTAGTTCAGGACTCAGATGAAAGAGATGGCCGAGCTAGAGGCAGACACTAGCATGGGGGTGGGAGAAGGAAAAGGAAAACTTACTATTAAAGAGACTAGATTTGGGGACAGTGGTCGTGTGGACGGCAGCTTCCAAAGCGCCTTCAACAATCCACACAAGGGTACCATCCTTCAAGACCAGACTGGCCCCTGCGGTCTGTTGGAGTAGGGGGACCTGACCTCCAGGTCACAACTCTCACAGGGGCCTACATGGACAGAGTGTTCTAGCTCTAGTGGCAGAGCAGGAGATGTAGACTGGTGGACTCGGGCCCTTGAGGCCCTGGGTCTCCTGGAAGATAGGCAGGCAGTAGGGGTCAGCTTTGAACTTGACAATGGCAGCAGACCCTTTTTTTCCAGATAGAGGAGGGGTTGTGAACCCGCCTGGGGATGAGGCCCGTCCTATGGAACGTGGACTCAGCTTCACGGGGCTGAGAGTTCTGGCCCCGGGTGGTATGTAATTTGGGCTTGGCCTCACAGCACCCACTTCTGGGTGCGAGGGGTGGCCTGAGGAGTTGTCTTTAAGATCTGCTAGGTGGGGCCATGTTGACCACAGCTTTATCTTTCAGGTGACAGTTCCCCTCTGGACTTTCCCTAGGTTCCGTGGCTCTCCTGTGAACTCCCTCCTCCCCTTCTCCCTCTAACTCTGAAGTTAAAGGTTCCCTTAACCTTGCCTCTGGGTCATCTGGTAAGCCTGGGGAAGGTAAAGCGTCGGTGTTGGCGTCTTGGACTCGGTATTTTGGTACTACTGGGGAAAGTGGAGGACACCCTGACTTGGGAGGGGAGGGTGGGATCACAGCCATGGTTTCGGTCACCTGAATGAATGCCTCATGGACATGGTTTATTACTGTAGTGTTCATCATGGCAAGCAGATGGCACCAGGAGAAATGGAACCCCTGCAGTGCAGGAGGGCAGACCCTGGAGGAGAAAGCGACCTAAGTTGATGCCTACACAGTGAATTCCAGAGCTTAGGAAGTCCTGCATTGCCATGTGTGCAGGCCTTACTCAGGAAGGTCCTGTGTTCGGAAGCCCGTCGTCTTAAGTGGTTCAGATCAGCCTATGGGGGTGGGGACGGGCAGACGCTTCCAGCTGGAGGGGCTGTCGCCTATGAATGTTCCGGATGAATGTCTTGTTCTGGGAGCGTCATTCTCCGGATGCATGAACGCCAGCCAGCACCCTCCTTCCTGGGGGTAGAGGCATTCAGCTGCTGCATCTTCTAAATCAAGCCTCCAGTTTTTAGTTCTGTGCTACGTACGAACTTGGCTTCGAGAAGATTGCTTAAGGTGTAGAACACTTTTAACTTTGACGCCCTCACCGCGGTCCGGTGCCTTGTAGATGGTGTTGCTGGTGGAGCCCGGTGACCTCACCCTCCTTCCCTGCTTCTGCAGCCTGCCCGCCTCTACATTGGTCAGAGGCCTTCTTAAGTGTAATAAACTTTTGGGTATTGGGGAAAGCTGTTCAATTTCAAATGGCTGAACGGGAAGAGTATTAGCTGGTTATTAAAATGGATGGGGTGTCGTGTTTAAAGAGTATGGGAGGGTACAATACAAGTTGGCTGCAAGTTCTGTTGGGATATGTATATGGCATGCTTACTTTGGGCATTGGGATGGCACCTGGGAATATTTTCTGTGGGTTTGGTTTGGGTACTGGGTGATAAGCAGGTACTGCCCTATTGAGTGACCACTGTTATTGTTCCTTTTCATTTCTGACTTGGGGCCTAGCATCCTGTACCAGGCTGGCCTTGGCTCTCAACACCGCTGGGATTAGGGATGTCATCTAAAACTTCCAGCTTAAACTTTTTAAAGTTTTACTGGATCAGGCAGGCTTCAGAGGTGGGATTGCCCGAGGGAGCAGGGCTCAGCTTGGCATTGGTGTCTTGGCCAGGGGCTTGGTGAGGGATTAAGGGTGTGCTGGCAAGGGATGTGGCTTGATGGGAGTGACTAAATAGCTCACATAATGAAGTTGCTGGTAAATCCTTACTGTGTGGGGGTGAATGAATTGTTGAGGGGCAGTAACGGTTGCTTGGAAAATATCAAAATTAGGAGGAAAAGCAAAATTGATTTGTTCTGCTGTTGAATGGAAGGTGGTGTCAAACTCAAGAATGCCCAACCAAGCACATGCCAGCCTGTGGAGAGGGTTTGTGAATGCCTACATTGTGAACTCTTTAAAGGCATTGGCCTTTGTACTGGAGGTTGACAGATTCTGCTGGGTTTATAATTCAAATCCTTTTATACTGTGGTTAAATGCTAATGCTATTATCTAAAGGAATTTAATTTGCAAATCATGCCTTATACAACACTAAAGGAATTTAATTTGCAAGTCATGCCTTACACAACGCTACAGGAATTTAATGTGCAATCCATGCCTTTTGAAACATACTGAATTTCTGGAACTGGCCAGGAGACAACAGGTGTTGCTTACTTGACTAACAAATCGGTCATTGTGACAGGGAACATGGCCTTGCACGTGGTGTGAAATTACTGTGACATTTGGTAGGAAATCTGATCTGCATACCTTTGCTAAGGCTGCTATGAAAACATGGTGTGTTTAGCTTGAATGGTGCTCCCAACCATCCTGAGCAGAGGGGAAAGTGTAACTGTCAAATGAGTTTGGGGAAATAAAGGTCAAACTGGGGGTTGCTGGGGACATCTTACTTAGATAATGGTCTGTAAACATTGAAAACCCTGGGTGTAAAGTGGCAGTCTGGCTTTTTGTGTTGTCTTTTCCCAATCCTGTTACCTCGGGACTTGGTCTTCAGGTTGGCTATTTGTATGCTGTGTTTTAAAGTCATGGTGTGATCAGGGAATGACACTGGGACACAGCAGAGTGTTGGTCACCTTGGAATGGGAAATGGGGGAGCTGTAGCGGCGGTCACAGCACCTCTTTGTTATAATCATCCTTCTCCTTCACAGCAAAATAAAGGTTTGAGATTGAAACACCTTAGAATCCTTGTATCGATGGTGCTTTTTTGACCTCCGTCACTTTGCATAGCGAAGTTTCTGTCTGCACAGAGTTCTAGACTTAGAGCTCTGTCATGGAGCCAGTGAGAACCGGTCACCTTCCCCCTAGGAGGAGGGGCTGCTCTCTGTTGGAAGCTGGTAATGGAGTGTTCTGGACATGATCCAGAGCATTTCCAGGTTGTATTTCAAACGGTATTTCATGTCTTAACTCTTGGAAGCTGGTGTGGGCTTGATTTGGGCAATTTATAAATCCCATCTGCCTGAGGAGTTGGACTTCATTTATCTTCAGGTACGTGACTAAAGTCACTGTGGGAAGGGTGTGGGCAGAAGCCCTTGGAATCCAGGAAGTGTATCTTGACTGTAAACATTCAAAATAGGAGCCAACCTGTGTATATGAATTGGCCTATGGCATCTCATTACAACTGGAAAATGTTGCTGCTCAGGCAGATTTTGAGCTTAGTCCATTACCATGCTAGGACTGGAACCTGGTGGCTACAGTGAACTGTTGTCTATGTAAGGATGAGTCTTGAACTGGAGTGGGGTGGGGACCAAACACAGGCTGAGGAGTAGATGTGCACTGCCGCTCCTGGTCTCCCGGCCTTTCTAGGCTCATCTGTCCTAGCCTCTTAGCTGGTTTCTACACCTCCATCCCCTTTCCAGGCTAGAGCTTGGTGTCCCCATCACACTGTGGCTCACTCTGCTCTCTTGTGTCAGAGTAGCTCTTCTAGGCGGACCAAAATTGTGCAGATTTCAGTAATGCTGGACCGATGTTTCTGTAGGCACTGTTGTAGGGCATGGGATGGGCTGTGAAGTACAATTGTAACTTTTATAAATTACTAGTCATGAACTTAGAAGTAAAATCAACATGTCATCCTGATGTTCCTCTTCCATGACAGTTGCCAGGACTTATATTCCTAAGACACCTCCCCTTCATGAATTTAATATTACTGCTTTTAAATGAAATCATGCAACATGCAGTATGCTTATAGCTCCATAATATTTAATCTTGTCATGTAGGCACAGTAATTTTGACCTTTTTTCCTACTGATTCATTCCTTCAGGCTATTTCCAGGCTGTTCTGGTCAGTGAGTTTTTATTCCTTGGGACATTGGTTTCGGTATCAGGCAGGAAGGAGGCTGAGGGCTCCTGGCTGGCAGCTCCAGGATGCTTTGGCTCCTTTGCTCTGGAGTCTGGAACTCTCGGTTTTGTTCAGTGGATAGCGTTTCTACAGCCAAAGTCTACTCCTTCTGGTCTCCCACCACCATGAAGTTCTGTTAGGGCTGCTGAGTGCCTCACACTGGATGTCTCTACCAGAATTCAGCATCAGGTTGTGGCGGAGTGATAATGGATTTCAAGTCTTTGGCAGCTTTGGGGTTCTCACCTCAAGTAGGTTGAAAAAAGTCAAACCAAGGTATGATAATGCACACCTGCCATCCCAGCGCTTCGGAGGCAGGAGAACCAGGGGTCTAAGGCCAGCCTCTGCAGCCTGGGCTACAGAAAACCTAACCGGGGGAAAAAACTGTTCTTGGAAGGTGGCTGTGATGCTCAGGAAAAGCTCCACTTGGTCCCACTTGTCTCTGAGCTGCTGTGACCTCCAACACATCCATGCCACTTTCTAGATTAAGGGTCCTCTGTCCTCTAAGGCCACCAGGTGCCAGGAGAGCAGGTGTGAGCTCCCTCTGGCTTTTTTTTTTTTTCAAGATTTTTTTTTATTATGTATGTAGTGTTCTGCTGCTTATATTCTGCCTGCAGGCCAGAAGAGGGTATCAGGTCTCTTTACAGATGTGTGTGAGCCACCATGTGGTTGGCTGGGAATTGAACTCAGGACCTCTGGAAGAACAGTCAGTGCTCTTAATCTCTGAGCCATCTCTCCAGCCCCTCCCTCTGGCTCTTCCTTGCCTCTCAGGGTCCTAGAGCATTGGACACTGGACAGAAGGGCCAGCTTCTGCCTGGCAGCCTCTTCCTCTCCAGAAGGCCATGCTGGGCTCCTCCTTCACTCTGGTGAGCAGCCCACTGCCCCCTCCGCTGCTCGTGTGACTCCAGAGCCAGGCCTTGCCTTACTCCGCTGCTGTTGACCGCTCAGCAGGTTTTCTGCAGTTGTGCTAAGGTGATTCTTGTTCCTGTCAAAACTCCAAATGCATAGGTGACACAGAGCTCTGTGGGTGCATAGTGCGGCAGGGAGGGGTGCAGGCTCCCCACAGCTTGTCCTGCATCCAGGGCTGTTGGGCTAACAGCTGTAGTCACATTTGAACTGCCCACTCCCACTCTGGGGAACAACTGGGCTGTTTCAATGGACATTGAATTCACATTACTAAGCAATAAATACCTATTTACATGTGTCTTCATGTGTATAAGCAAGTATGTCCATGGGGAGTCTGGGGCACACAAAGATGATGCCAGCCTTCTGGAAGATGGTTCCAGTTGGCTTTTCCCCACCCCACCCACGCCTTTACCAGTGCTTGTCCTTAAACTTGGTTGTCAATGTGGGAAGTGAAGGATCCTTTTTGATTAGTATGTTTACTTTTACTGGCTTACAAGTGCTCTTTAGCGGTTAAGGAAATTAACAATGTTGCAAATACTTCTGCTACTCTCTGACTCTTTAATGTTACATTTTGCTGTTCAGTATTTCAAATATACACATGTACTTATTGGTAGTTTGTCTTGCTTTCTGCTTTTTATGATGAGCTCGGAAAACTTGTTCTAATTCAAGACAATTCTTTGGTAAGCCCCATGCTTTGTCCCATGCCTTTTAAGATTTTATTTCTGTTGTTTCTATCTGGACTTAATTTTGTTGTAATGAGTGATGTGTAAACAGGAAGCCTTTGTTGCTACATGTAACTGAATAAGATAGCTACACAGCACTGGCTGGCATGTTCTTCTGTCAGTTTCAATTCTAAATGTTACAGTCTGCTTTGATACATGGTGAGAGCTTTCCTACCTTGTAGCTGAACCTTTCTAGAGTTTTCATGGTCGTTCATGTGTGATTTTCACTTTTCTTATGGTGTCTTGACTTCTTCCTATACAAGAGTAAGGTGTATATTTTCATTTCCTACCAGTTACTTAACCTAATCTGACTTCGGTATTTTTTACACTTGTTTATGTGTGTGCAGTGTAGAGGTCAGAGGGCAATGCTATCAGATGGCTCTCCTTCCTCTACTAAGCTCTGGCACTGACTCTACTCAGCTCTGGCACTGAATTTAGGTTGGCAGGCTTGACAACAAACACCCTTACCTCCTGAGCCATCTTAGTGGCCCTGACTTTGTGTGTGTGATTGGGCCAGATACGGTGGCTCATGCCTTTAATCCCAGCAATTGGGCGGCAGAAGAAGGTGGATTTCTGTGTTTGAGGCCAGCCCAGTCTATAAGTTTCAGGACAGCCAGAACTACACAGAGAAACCCTGTCTCAAAAAACAAACAGCTAGGGCATCATCAGTGCCAGCCTGTGGCACTAGAGATCCGTGATTCAGCATCTTGGTCTGTCCACCTAGGTGTCTGGATGTCTTAGCCTGTCCCCTGCAGGACCTGTCCCTTCTAAAACAGTTGCTTCCATCATAGAATATACTTTTATTTAAAAATTACATTTCTTTGTGTGGGGGGGTATAAGTGCTGTGAGGCACATGTGGGGGTCAACCTGCAGGTTGTGTGAGTGGTAGGAGTCAAACTC
>LOEQ01000957.1:354899-365161 GCA_001685075.1 Bramus lutescens | reverse complement strand
CCTGTCCTGGAACTAGCTCTTGTAGACCAGGCTGGCCTCGAACTCAACAGAGATTCACCTGCCTCTGCCTCCCTAGTGTTGGTGATCCTAGTTTTTTATTGCAGCAGTAGAAGGCAAACCAGAACACCAAGGCAAGCTAGAAATCAGGGTTCTGCTGCTTCAAGGTCTGGGATTACAAGCAGGCCCTGCAGGCCTGATCGTAGAATGTTTTTTTTTTGAGTGGAGGAGGCTGGAGAAATAGCTTGGTGGTAACATCACTTGCTGTTTTTGACCAAGAGTCAGGTTCAGATCCTAGCACCCACAAGTCAGCCCACAAAAATCCGTAACTGGGGATCTGACCCCCTTTCCTGGCCGTCTCTGGCACTGCACGCATACACGCACGCAGGCAATACATTGATACTTGTAAAATAAAAATGACTAAATCAAACATGGCATGGTGGTAGCTGGTAAGGCGCTGAAGAAACAAGGGTAGGAAAGTGCTGGTGTTCCCCCTCGGGGGCTCCTTTCAGGGCTTCCCAGAACAGGATCAGAGCACAAAAGAGTCACAACAGCTCACCCAAGTGCAAGCAGGAGCTTAAATCCCTCTCCTTGAGATGTAATACATCCCAGAAAGAGGTCCAAGAATCCCATGAAGGTTGTGAGACTAGCCTGGGGCCATCGGCTTTTCCGTCTTTGTCTTTATTAAGCAGGAAATCGACAAAGACCGTTTGAAGTAGAGGAAGGCTCAGCAGAACAATCGTGCGTCCAACACCCGTCAGTGTGAGAGTCAGGGGTTTGGGGCCTTCTCCTAACAAGCCCAGTTCCCTGAAGTTGAGTCTGGAGTCCAGACCAGAGGAGTCCTGCAGCTTTGTGAGGAAAAGGTCAGAAGTCCTGTGTAGCCAGTTGGGGTCATTGTCACTGACGTCCACCAGAGGGCATATGATGCCCAAACTGCTGCACCACAAGCAGAGGAACCAGCCAAGGGCAAATAAACTATTAACTACTGGTGGGGGTTGGGTGGGGTGGGGATAAGAGGATGTGTGTGTTGAGGGGGGGTAAACAAGCATAAATAAATAAATTTTTCTTTTCCTTCTTTTTTCTTTTTCTTTTCTTTTTTTTTTTTTTAGATAGGGTCTCACTAGGTAGCCCAGTCTGACCTCAGGATGACCTCAGTCAGACTCATAAAGATCCACCTGTCTCTGCCTCCAGAGCTCTGGGATTAAAGGCCTGTGCCACCAAGATTGCCAAAAATAAATCTTTAAAAAAGAAAGAAAAGAATGTGAAAAGTTTTTACACCCCATAAACCTCTCCACTGACACAATAATCCAAATCAGACCAAATCAAACAGAATTAGAAAAAGCCCAGGTTTAATTGATGCCAGTGCCCCCCAGGTGACCTTCCAGCCCTCAGAGAGGAGAGTGGGAAATGAAGACCAGAAAACCACATGTTTGTTCGGGGGGCGGGGGTCAGTTTAAATAGGTCTTGAGCATCTCTGGGGAGGGGTCATCATTTGGGAGGTGGAGTCTGGACTGAGGCAACTCCCAGGGGAGGGGGCTTGGATTGGAGTTTCCCACCCAAACATTCCAGACTTTTTGGAGCTATGGATGCCAGGGGCTAGTGGTAAAGCCTTAACCCAAACATTCCAGACTCTGGGTATATGGATGACAGTGGCTGGGGTGACACTTCTAAACAGAATGGTTTTGGATTTAGGAAACAGGTTGGAAAAATCTTTTGGCACTTGAATGTGCCTTTTTAAAACTAAGAAACACACAGGATGAATTTGCTGCTACAGACAATGTTTTGACAATGTTTTCAAGCAAACGCACACTGCTTAGCAAACCCAACACAATCTGGAATGAATGGAATTGCAGGGCCCACTGGGCTGAGCCCAAAGCCCAGCTCTGTAAGGCAGTCCTGTCAGGAGAGAAGTGGGGTGGAGGAGTGAGGGGCAGGCGAAAGAGGAGCAGGCCAGTACCGTGAACGAAACTGTTGGAGGGGCCACTGTGGAAGAGAAAGTGGTGTCTCTGCTCATTTCTGAAGCTGAGGGTGGCTCCTGGAGGGAAAGATGGACTGATGTGGCTCTCACTGCAGGTATCCAGGTAACTGAGATCTGTAGACAGATTTTTCTTTGGGTCATAACAGCTGCTCACAAAGAACACAAAGACTTATTATTGATTATAAAAGCTTGACCTTAGCTTAGGCTTGATCCTAATTAGTTCTTATAACTTAACCCATATCTTTTGTTTGTTTATTTTGAAACCCATATCTTTCAATCTATGTTGTTATTTTATTTTATTTTTTGAGACAGGGTTTCTCAGTAGGATACCTCAGTCAGGACCTTGAGTGAGAGTAGACCAGGCTGGCCTTGAACTCACTGAAACTCACTGCCTGCCTCTGCTGGGATTAAAGTGTGCCCACCATTAGCCTGGCTAACCTATGTTCTTTTCTGTGGCTCAGCTACCTTTACCCTGTTCTGCCCATCCTGCTTCTTCAACCTCTGGCTGGCGACTCCGCCTCCTTCCCAGGTTCTCTTTCTTTTCAGAAATCCTGCCTGTCTCTCCTGCCTGGCTATTGGCCGCTCAGCTTTGTATTACAGCAGTCACAGCAACATATCTTCAGAGTGTACAGATATCCCACAAAAGAGATCAAAGGCTTGGAGGGTGGGCTGAAGTGAGGGATCTGGTGACCCAGCCTCCCTGAACACATGTTGATGTTTGGAGTGTAGGAGGGAGTGTTGGTGAGTCAGGCAACAGATTGAGTCGCTGTTTATAGGTAAAGCTAGGTCAGTTTGGGAAGGTTCTAGATATAGGCAGTGGGTAGAATTGGGTTGGGAGTTGAATGCGGAGGGGAGTATAGAGTCTGAGATGGCCTGGAGGTGTCCTGTTTTGTCCTGATGCCAACTCTGAAGTCCCCTCCTGAAAGCCTCCCTTTTCCCACAGCCTACTGTCAATGCCCTTGCTTCCTTCAGTGCCACAGAGCTTCATCGCCAGTGCCAGGTGGACAGTGTGACCAGGACAGCAACCTGACAGCCCTTTGCTGTTCCCTGAGCATACCCTGCCCCTGTCACTCTACCTTTGGTCTCTGCACCCCCCTTTTGCTCCTCAGATCCTTCAATTTTCTCATACCCTCAGAAGATGGGTCAAAAAGGAAAGGAGTGGGCACACCAGGACCATACAGTCCTCTCTCAACCCTCAGGGGAGTGGATATGCAAAAGCCTGGTGTCCCATGACTTTTCCTGGGGAGTGTATCCATTCCGGACAGGACAATGATCCACCCAAATTGGAGATTTGTTTTGTTTTGTTTTTCTCCCCCCACCCGTGTGTGTGTGTGCTTTGATTTTTTAAAAATATTTATTTATTATGTATACAAATATTCTGTCTGCGTGTATGCCTGAAGGCCAGGAGAGGGCACCAGACCCCATTACAGATGGTTGTGAACCACCATGTGGTTGCTGGAAATTGAACTCAGGACCTTTGGAAGAGCAGGCAATGCTCTTAATCTCTGAGTCATCTCTCCAGCCCCCGTGTGTGGGCTTTGAGAGAGGTTTCTCTGTGTAGCTCAGGCTGTCCTGGTAGACTAAGCTGTCCTCAAACTCAGAGATCCACCTGCCTCTTCCTTCTGAGAGCTGAGATTGAAGGCGTGCACACCCAACAAGTTATTTTTTTAAGATTTATTTATTATGTATACAATGTTCTGCCTGCACACCAGAAGAGGGCACCAGATCTCTTTTATAGATGGTTGTAAGCCACCATGTGGTTGCTGGGAATTGAACTCAGGACCTTTGGAGGAGCAGTCAGTGCTCTTAACCTCTGAGCCATCTCTTCAGCCCTCCCAACAAGTTTTTTTTAATCCATATGTTTCTTTTCATTCAGAAGGAGTTGCCTGACACAAAAGAGACGTCACATTTTTCAATGTGTGTAATTTTTGGGGCTGTTACAGTTTGGTGTCTTTTGTCTTTTGGGTTTTTGCTTTATTTTGTTCTTTTTTTCTTTTTCTAAGAGAAATAACATGAGATCAGATGGATAGGAAGTTGGATAGGAAGTCGGGGAGGATCTGAGAGGACTTGAAGCAGGAGAATGAATATGATTAAAATATAGTGTATGAAAAATTAAGTCAGACAGTGATGTTTATGCCTTTAATCCTAGGACTCAGGAGGCAGAGGCAGGTGGATCTCTGAGTTCAAGGCCAGCCTGTCTATAGAGTGAGTTCTAGGACAGTTAGGAGAAACCCTGTCTCAAAAAAATTTAAACAAATTTTAAACAAATTTAAATATCATATATCAAATTTAATCATATTTATAAAATATCATATCTAACAAATATATTATGTTAAATTTAAATTTTGTGGTGATATTTTGTTTGTGCTCTACACAAATAAAGCTTCTCTGAAGACTAGAGGGTAGAGCTAGTCACTAGTTAACCACAGGGCCCAGGCGGTGGTGGCACACACCTTTAATCCCAGCACCCAGAAGGAGGAAACAAGAAATGATGTGTCTGGGCAGAGAGAGAAGGTGATAAGGCAGGGCAGAGACAGGAGCTTGGCCCCTTTTCGGGTGAGAAGTTGGTGAGGTAAGAGGTAGCTGTAGCTTGCTCCTTTGTTGCTCTGCTCTTTCAGCATTTACCCTGATATCTGACTGCAGGTTTTTATTATTAAGACCAGTTAGATCAGTGCTTCATATCATTATATCATTTTCCTGTTCCCTTACCTCCCTCAAACACTTTCCATGCACCCCCTTCTTGCTTTGAAATACATAACCTCTATTTCTTCAATTATTGTATATATTCACACATACATATAACATATATGTTTGTGTATGCATATATATTCTTAAGTATTTACCGAGTTGGACTTTAATTGGGGTTTCCTATAGGAGTGCAGGCATGTTAGGGGCAGCTACACCACTTCCCCTGAGCAATTGTAACTGATCATCCATTCCTGGAGAGGGTCAGCGCCTTGTGCTTACAGCCCTTGTGAGCACTCCCCCTTCACCCCTTCTGCAGGTGACTGTGGACCCAACCTTGTGAGGTCATTTTCAGGTTTATTTATTTATTTATCTTTTGGGAGCATAGGGGAACATGTGGTGATGGCGCAACAGTGGTGGTCATAAAACAGCTTTAGGGAATTAATTTTCTCCTTCCACTAAGTAACTCTGGGGGGTTAAACTCAGGCTTGATGGCAGGTGCCTTTTACAGAAGCATCTTACTGGCTTAAGTCAAAGTTCTTTGATTTCAAAATGGTAACAGCCATGTCATGCCCAGAGGACAAGAATTTCATGATACCTGGGAAGAAAGGTGTGGAGGACCAGCAAGATGGCTCAGTAGATAGAAGGCCTTTGCTATGAATCCTGATGACCTGAGTTTTTGTCTCTGGGCTCCTGGTGAATGGAGCAAACAGCTCCTGAAAGTTTGTCTCTGTCCTACACACACACAGTGGCACATGTGTCTACACACATAAAATCAGGCACATATACACTCAAATTAATGTATGTATGTAAAAAATATTTAATGTGTATACAAATATTGAATATATAGTAAATATAAAGTAAGCAAATTTAAAGGATGTGGAGACCCAGCAAGGGACAAGGGTACCTCTCATACCCATCCTGGCTGGGGTAATCTCTCTCTGAAATGATGTTGGGAAGTTTGGGAGTAATCAGGTTCCCAAATCTAGCCCATCTTGAAGCTGAGATAGGTCACGTGAGTCCCAGATATCCCTGGGCCAGGGTAAAAGAGAAGCAAGTTAGTGCTAGACCTGTTTCTGCCCATATGGCTCCAGCCAGATAGAGATGACAGTGCCCTTATAACACCAAGTTGGGTCCTATCATGCACATGGCTTGCCCACTCCCTCTCCCTAACATTACAACAGATAGTACCAGGTGTCACTGGGCTGAGATAGGAACCCAGATGCCCCAGCAACTGTCCCTCACATTGTCCACACTTCTATAAGCGCTTGTAGCTGAGCATAGTGATGGCTCGTGACTGTTGGTGCCTAGATGTCAGCTCAGGGTCCTAACTAGGCTTGTGAGGCTTCCTGAAGGAGGAGACACCTCAGACAGACTCACACATATGAGGACAGTGGCAAAATCACCACAGCGAGAGGCACAGGAGTGCTGCCTGTCCTTAAGGCCACATCTCAACTTCATGTTACCAGTTTCCACCCGGCCTCACTTCCCAAGCCCCTGCCACCTTTTATTTATTTATTTGTTTGTTTGTTTATTGAGACAGGGTCTCACTGTGTAGTCTCGGATAGCCAGAACTTGCTAAGTAGACTAGGCTGGCCTTGAATTCACAGATACCTATCCGTCTAGCTCTGCCTCCTGAGTGCTGGATCAAAGTTGTGCACCATCATGTGTGGCTGGGTTGTGGGTATTTACCCACACCTGACTCACCGTTGCTTGCTTGGTTTTATTTACTTCATGTTTAATTGACATATAGTCATTGTATATATTTATGTAGTACAGTGCAGTAGTTGATATGGGGGTGTATTATTTAGCAATGATCAAATTAAGGTAATTACCAGGTTCAGCACTTCAAATAGTCATTACTTTGTGGTGATACCATTCAAATACTCCCTTTGTAACTAGCTTTCTTTTCTTTATTTTTATTTAAATTTTAAAAAAGTTTTTTTTTAAGTTTTCAAGACAGGGTATCTGTCCTGGAACTCACTCTGTAGACCAGGCTGGCCTCAAACTCACAGAGATCTGCCTACCTCTGCATCCTGAGTGCTGGGATTAAAGGCGTGCACCACCACCACTACTCAGCATACTATCTTGTATTAGTTTGAGAAGTCTATTGTTGGATATATGTATACTGTGTGAAGGTGCATTGCTGTGATTGGTATATTAAAAAGCTAAATGGCCAATGGCTAGGACCGAGAGAGTAGGCGGAACTTCCTGGCAAAGAGAGAGACAATGGGAGGAGGAATCTAGGCACATTTACCAGCAGACTCAGAGCAAGTTGGGTGTCCTGTACTAAGAGGAAAGGTAACCAAGCCATGTGATAGAATGAAGATTAATAGAAAAAGGTTAATTACATTATAAGAACTATTTAGAAAACAAAACCCTCTAAGCTAATGAGAAGCTTTCATAATTAATAAGTCTCTGGGTTGTTATTTGCAGGCTGGTAGTCCAAGAAAGTCTGCTGAGAAAACTTTCCACGGAAGTCCTGACTGGCTGAGAATTTGATGTGTAGACCAGACCCTCAGAGGTTTGTGGGGTTTGTGCCTGTGAGTGTGATTGCCAACAGAGAGAGGCCAGAGGTGTCCAATCCTCTGCCGTGGTTTGAAGGAAAACAGCACCAAAAAGGAATGACACTGTTAGAAGGTGTGGCCTTGTTGGAGGAAGTGTGTCACTGTGGGGGGAGGTTTTGAGGTCTCTTTTGATCAAGCTTCCCTCAGCGTGACACTGAGTCTACTTCCTGTTGCCTTCTGATCAAGATATAGCTGGCATGGTGCCTGTAATCCATCATGGTCCCCAACTGATGAGAAGGGACTGAACCTCTGAACTGTAAGCCACCACTTCAATGAAATATCTTCTTTATATGAGTTGTCATGGTGATGGTGTTTCTTTACAGCTTTAGAAACCCTAGCTAAGACAGGAGTGGATGAAGTCTTGCATGAATGTATCTTATTGACATTGACATGAGCACAGCCATGCCAAGTTCTCCAGTGCCTCAGACCCATGGGGACTGTAAGACCGTCCCTGGGTCAGACTTGGAGGAATGGCAAGGCCTTCTCCTTGGCTGACTATGAATATTGGTGAATCATTCACCTTTGGCTAAACCAAGAGTATGAAGAAAGAATCAGTGGCTAATTCCTCAATCCAGATGTTGACACTGTATGCAGAAGTTGTCCACCATAGCTTTCTTCTCCTGGATGGCTGCACCCTGAGACCCCATGGAGACTTCCTGTAGAGACTGGCTAACCTGCCTCCCTCTATTGGTGCTGTGTAGAACAAATGTACTGAGTCTCTCAGCAGATATCAGTGTATCTCCAGCAGAGAATTTGGCTTTGGATCCATCCAGGAGAGAGCATGAGTCCCAGAAGTTTGTCCCTAATGGTAAGAGAGGAACCCCCAAATTCTATTGTTGGTTTGTGTGTTTGTGGCATGACAGGGGCATGCACATGTGTACACAATATTCACTTTACTTTTTTTTTTGGTTTCTTGAGACAGGGTTTCTATGTAACTTTGCAGCCTGACCTGGAACTAGCTCTTGTAGACCAGGCTGGCCTCGAACTCTGCCTCTGCCTCTGCCTCCCGAGTGCTGGAATTAAAGGTGTGTGCCATCACTGCCCAGCTTCACTTTACTTTTTTGAGATGAAGGTCTCTCACCAAACCTAAAGTGCTCCAATTTGGCTGAAACTGGCCCACCAGTAAGCCCCAGGGATCCTCTTGTCTCTGCCTCTCCAGAGTCGGGATTACATGTAAGTCCCTAGCCCCCTATTAGTAATTTCTAAGTCAACTCTATGCATTTGGAGAATGTCCCTAGCATTAGTTCTACAGTAATTATTGCTTAATTTAATTATCTGTTTACTAATTTTTGGTGTCCCGAGACAAGGGCTCCCATAGCTCAGCCCAACTGAACTCACTATGTGGCTGAACTCCACCTTGAATTCCTGATCTTTCTGTCTCCACCTCCTGCCACACCCAGCTCACTACCCAGGCTTATTTCTGTAGTCTAGTTTACAGACTATTCTCAGGATGGTTCTATATGCATTTGAAAAGGATATTTTCCTGTGTTGGTTATTTTTTTGTTTTAAAGCTCTCTGTGGGCTAGAGTCTGTGGCTCAGATAGTAGAGAATTTGCAGGAAGACCTAGGTTTAATCCCCAGCATCAAATGAACTAGGCATGGTGATTTCTGTTATTCCAGCACTTGACTACTCGGGTAATAGGATTAGAAGATTGGCAAATAAAGGCACTTGCTGCCAACTCTGATCGCTGTAATGTGATCCCAGATCCCACATGTGGAAGGAGAGAACCCACTCCTGCAAGTTGTCTTCTGAGCTCTACGGACATGCCGTGAGACACAGGTGCCCCCCCACAAAACACACATGCACAGAATATGCATGTAATAAATGAGTGTAATACAAATTTAGCTGACATAAAGGCCATGGAGGGGGCTGCTTACTGCCTTGCTGAGCCTGTTTGCTTATAGAACCTAGGACCACGAGAACAAGGACAATAGCCTTTAAAAATGCTCCCTAAGCCAGGTGGTGGTGCACATCTTTGATCCCAGCCCTTGGGAGGCAGAGGCAGGCGGATCTCTGTGAGTTCGAGGCCAGCCTGGTCTACTAAGTGAGTTACACAGAGAAATCCTGTCTTGAAAAGCCGAAAATAGATGAACAAGCAAATAAATGAATAAACTTAACTCAAGGCCATACAGCTCATACTTAGCAAACCTGGGAATCAAATCCAGTCATGTGGCTTCAAGTTTTAACAACCAAACAGCTTGGTAACAATCCTCCACCCCCATGTTCAATTTTATTTCCTTTACAGAAGAATATTGGACACTGCAAATATTTGGTCGTGTGAAAGAACTAAGGCGTTAGCATGTCTGAAAGCATGGATGCTACATGTGTGCAGGTGCCCACAGAAGTCAGAAGGGGTTGTTGGATCCCCTAGAATGGGAGTTACAGGAGGTCGTGAGCCAGCAGAGGGCGATGAGAGACATTTCTGGAAGAAAATGATTAATGTTTAGTCCCTGACTTCTTCCTGCCAACTCAGTTCAGTGACCAGGGCATCATTTTCAGTTTCAAGCTCCTTCAGGACCAGCACCCATGCCCATCTTGGCGCTTCTAGAGATACTTCCCTAGCAACAGTTTTGCAGGGTCCCTTGTCTGCCTCAACCCCACCCCCACCCCCAAGTCTCCTTGTACCTTTAGTAATTGTTTATGTCACAATTTCAGGGATAGCCATTCTTCTCACTGCTCCGATTTTCCCATCTGACAGTCGGGAGTAGCTTTTCTTTACTGTCTCTCCATACCCTCTTGGTTAGAAGGGATCTATTGCCACGCTCCCTTTGTGACCCCGTCCCCTATTCACGCTTCAACTGATGAACCCACTACTCTCCATCACACTCCATTTTTCTGTCTATATGAGGTCACAAGTTTGGAGCATGCTCAAAGCCGGACGGCTGGTTGCAGCTCTGAAGCCCTGCTTGCTTGGACTCGCTCCACTAGGTCCTACAGACCTGGCTTTAGCCCCGCCTCTGCCCCACAGAGGCCCCGCCCAAGACTCGCCCCACAAGACCACGCCCACAGGCCAAAGTGGCCCCGCCCTCGGCCC
>LOEQ01000957.1:225109-240587 GCA_001685075.1 Bramus lutescens | reverse complement strand
GGCATCCTGTACTGCCGGGCCGGCCAGGGCTCTGAGGAAGAGATGTACAACAACGAGGGGGCAGGAGCCGCCTTCACACAGTTCCTCACCTTGCTGGGGGACGTGGTGCGCCTCAAAGGCTTTCAGAGCTACCGGGCCCAGCTGGATACCAAAAGTGAGGCCCCTGGAGGGAACTGCAGGTTCTGGGGTGGAGCTTTATCCGCATCCTTCAGTCTGTGTTGCCAGGGACTGAGGCTGAGGGTGGGAATTGGGCTGCAGAGCCCAGTGAGGCAGCAGGGATGATGGGCTGGGAACCCTGCTGTCTGAGTTAATCCCAGAGCGCTAGCTCAGTTTCCCTCCAAGACCATTTCTCGCTTCTGGGTTTGTTCTGTCTCAGCATCCCTATCCTGATCCCCCGGTGTCCTGGTGTGGGGCTGTAGCCTATGGGAGATGGGAGGGAATTCACCAAGGATGAGGCCCTTGGACCGCATTTCCTGGGCATAAGCTGCTGGCTTGAAAGGGTTGTCCAAAACTGGCTGGCACATAGAGAGAAATAAGTTCAGGCAAGGAAGACCTGACCTGTTGAAGTCACCCACACTCCCCATGTTCTCTTTGTGTCCCCGATTGTCTGGCTGCAGCGGATTCCACGGGCACACACTCGCTCTACACCACCTACCAAGACCATGAGATCATGTTCCACGTGTCCACGATGCTGCCTTACACGCCTAATAACCAGCAACAGGTGTGAGAGGGGTTGGGACAGGCCAAAAAACTTTGGAAGCCATGGAGGGTGCTACTTGATTGGCAATATCAGAACCTTGGCATGAGCTCTGCTGACCCCCAACAACCCTCCCCTCTGGCTGTACCACCTTCCCAAATACCTTTCTCAGGCCTTTACCAAGGGCAGGTGAGGAACTACTGGTGCCCAGGCTTTGCCATGCCTAAATGAGGAGGGATTTGGGGGACACAAAGCCCATTTCCCTATCTTTAACCTCCAGCTCCTGAGGAAGCGTCATATCGGCAATGACATTGTGACCATCGTGTTCCAGGAGCCGGGTAGCAAACCCTTCTGTCCCACAACTATTCGCTCGCACTTCCAGCACGTGTTCTTAGTGGTGCGTGCGCATGCACCCTGCACCCCGCATACTTCGTACAGGTGGGTGCCAGGGTGGTCTCAGGTCTCCCACGGACACCAATTCTTGTGTGTCCTTGCCTCTCGTTTCCTCACGACAGCTTTCCTCCATACAGGGTGGCTGTGAGCCGTACCCAGGACACTCCTGCTTTTGGGCCAGCACTGCCACGCGGGGGAGGTCCCTTCGCAGCCAACGCCGATTTCCGATCCTTTCTGTTGGCCAAGGCACTCAATGGTGAGCAAGCGGCCGGCCACGCACGCCAGTTCCATGCCATGGCTACACGTACACGGCAACAGTACCTGCAAGACCTGGCCACCAATGAAGTGACCACTACATCGCTGGACTCGGCTTCGCGGTTCGGCCTGCCCTCTCTGGGCGNTGAAACGGGCGGCCCGGAAGGCGCCGAGGTGCCTTGCTTGTTGGCCATCTCAGCAGAGACGCTGGTGCTGGTGACACCACGCGACGGCCGCGTCGTCTTCAACTGTGCCTGTCGCGACGTGTTGGCCTGGACCTTCTCGGAGCACCAACTTGATCTGTACCACGGGCGAGGGGAGGCGATCACGCTGCGGCTCGACGGGGCCCCGGGGCAAGCTGTGGGCGAAGTTGTGGCACGTCTGCAGGTGAGCTCTAGGGGGAAACTAAGGCCGCTGGGTCCGGGTCCATAAACTTAAGGAATAGGGGAGGGGATTCGCGTCGGGGGTGTAGCTTACTGGAAACCGCGTTCGCCCAGTCTGAGACGGGCGCGGGGAGGGGAGACTTGCAGAGGTGTCTTCTAATCGCCGAGCCCGGGAAACTCAGCTACCACGTGGGTCGCTAAGGCTACACAGGCGTACTGTGCTAAGTAAAATGAGCCAGGGGCGGGGCCAAGGGGACTGGCTCTGGGAAACCACGCCCCAAGGGCCGCTCTCACCCAGCCCCTCCCCTCAGGTGGTGAGCCGTGGCTGTGAGACCAGAGAACTGGCCCTGCCTAGAGACGGCCAAGGTCGCCTGGGCTTTGAAGTGGATGCAGAGGGCTTTATCTCACACGTGGAACGCTTCACGTTCGCGGAGACCACGGGGCTTCGGCCTGGCGCACGCCTGCTCCGAGTGTGTGGCCAGACGCTGCCCAAGCTGGGTCCAGAAGCTGCTGCCCAGATGCTGCGCTCTGCGCCCAAGGTCTGCGTCACCGTCCTGCCCCCAGACGAGAGCGGCCGGCCGCGAAGGTCAGGGCACCCGGGATGTGGGGAGGTGGGAGGACTCGGCAGCTGATCCATTCTGTGTCTCCGGTGTCAGCATCATCGATCATGCTCTCAAGATTCCACGACTCTTGGTCTCTCTGAATCATACTTTACTCATCTAGACTGCAACAGATTAAGCCCATGCTTTCCCTGCTCTGCAGATCAAATAGCTTCTTCTGGCATTTCAAGACACTAGCTCTTCCACCGTATGTGCACACTAATTTGTCTCTTACTATTCTAAACCCAGTATAGACAAACTTTCCCCATAAAGCCCCAGATAATAAGTATTTTTAGGCTTTTGGAGCTACCTGGTCTCTGCCACAGTTACTCTTTTGTGGCTGAGCTTCCACTGAAGCCATGGAAACTGAAATTTCGGGATTTTGTATAGATGCTCTTTTTCTTGTAAAAAGTTTACTGCTGGTAAACCCAAGATAAGGTTAAAAAATTCCAAGTGGAAATACATTAAGTCCAAACTAATTTTTTTATTGTTCATTTGGTTTGGTTTTGGCTTTTTTGAAACAGTTTCTCTGTGCCCTGGCTGTCCTGAAACTCACTCTGTAGACCAGGCCGGCCTCAAACTCACAGAGATCCACCTGGCTCTGTCTCCAGGTGCTAGGGTTAAAGGTATGTGCTACACCCCAACCCCCACCCAGCTTCAGACTGTAGTTTTTACAGGTCACAAAATTGTCATGTTGTTCAGTTATTTAAACATCAGAAACACCAAGTCTAGAGAGGTGGTTCAGCTGTTGAGGACACTGGCTGCTCTTGCAGGGGACCCGAATTGGTGGCATGGTGGTTCACAACATCCTTTAACTCCAGCTTCAGGAGCCCCATACCCTTTCTGATCTCTGTCCACATGTGCCTGCNATTAAGACATCTAAAAATTCTTAACTGATAAGAGCTTCAAAAACTGGTGTGCGTGCTAATAAAAGAAAGGAGAAGAGAAAAACACGGACTTGTTTTGGCTTCAGACAGTGCTGTTGGAAACCTGCTTTGTGTGTGTGTGTGTGTGTGTGTGTGTGTTTTCTCATGTCCCAAAGAGGATGTGAGGAACACCACAGTGCACTGTGGATGCTAATCAGTTTCTATTGCATTGTCTAAACTTTTAGCCTACAATAAAATCAGTACTGTTATGTGCATTTGACAGTAAATTGGCAGGGTGACCTCCCCAGGGTACATGGGGCAGAGCAATGATGTTCACCTAGGTCTGGACTTTGCTCCACTGCAGACAAATGCTGGTAGGGATGCAATGGAGCTTTCCTCCTTTTGGAAGCCTCTGGCAGTAGCTGGGGTGGGGCTGCTGACATGGAGGTACTGCAGGGGCCTCCCTGATGGTGCTCCCATTCATCCTCCAGGAGCTTTTCGGAGCTGTACACGCTGTCCCTGAAGGAACCCAGCCGCCGTGGGGCCCCAGAGCCAGTACAGGATGAGACCGTGAAGATGGTCCTGCTGCCACCCACAAAGCAGCTGCTGCATTTTTGCCTGCAAGACAGCAGTGGCCCTTCAGGGCCTGGGGATCTGACTGAAGAGAGAACGGAGTTCCTACACAGCCACAACTCCCTGTCACCCCGCAGGTACACCCTCTGGGCAGCCTTTTAGCACCTGGAGACACAACACAGCTCTAGGAAAGCAGTTCTCAGTTCTGAGCCACCCCTGCCTTCCTTAGCTCCCTGTCAGATGAGGCTCCAGTCCTGCCCAACACCACCCCAGACCTCCTCCTTGTTATCACTGCCAACCCTTCAGCACCTGGTACTGGCAGAGAGACACCCCCTTCCCAGGTAAGTAGAAACGAGGCTCTGAATATTAATTGTATTGATGCTATTGGGTGTTAGAGCCTTGCCATTCACTTTTGACCCCAGGATCAGTCAGGCAGCTCCAGTAGCCATGAGGACCCCAGTGACTCAACGCCGGAACTGAGGGCCTCCATCCTGCCAAGAACCTTGTCTCTGCGGAACTCCATCAGCAAAAGTGAGTCTGGAGCCAGGGAACAGGACAGGAGAAGGTGCCAGTTCTAGGCTCCCCTCTGAGCTTGCTCCTTTGGTAGTTATGTCAGAAGCTGGCAGTGAGACCCTGGAGGATGAGTGGCAGTCCATCTCGGAGATCGCCTCCACTTGCAACACAATTCTGGAGTCACTGTCCCGCGAGGGTGAGCTGCTAGGGCACAGGGAGAGGACCCAAGGGGGGCTCTTTCTCCCTTTCAGACCTGCCCTCAGACAGTCTCTCTCTCCCATAGGACAACCCGTCCCAGAGAGCGGAGACCCCAAAGGAGTTCCAAAGTGTGACTCTGAGTAAGGCTTCTAGGCTTCCACCCTCACGTCGTAACCTGTGTATGTGTGTGTGTGTGTGTGAGATGGGGGACAGAGTTCCCCCTTCCCTGCCTGCCCACTGGAGTCCATTGTTATCTAAAGCTCTGCTTGTAATACCTAAGTCTCAGAAGGTGGAGTTGGGTTTGTTGTCCATCAGGGGAGTCTAGGAAGGAGCCTGTGGTGCTGGCTCCAAGCTGCTTCTGCTGAACTCTGACCCCATGTCCTCAGGCCAGAACCTGGGAGCCTGTCAGAAAAGGTCTCTCACCTGGAGTCCATGCTCAAGAAGCTCCAGGAGGACCTACAGAAGGTGAGGAGAGGTCTGGGCTTGACATTGAAACACAGGGCTGCCCCAGGAGGGGGTCTGACTGCTGCTTGTCACCCTAGGAGAAGGCAGACAGGGCAGCCCTGGAGGAGGAGGTGCGGAGCCTCAGGCACAACAACCAGCGCCTGCTGGCAGAGTCGGAGAGTACCGCCACCCGCCTGCTCCTGGCCTCCAGGCAGCTGGGCTCACCCACTACTGACCTGGCCTGAAGCTCACTTCATGCCCTAGTCTGATTCTGGACCTGCTTGGAACTGCCTGGCCCTTCAGGGCACCTGGGCCATACCAATGACCTTCCTCAGGATGTCTTCCCTGCGCTGAGGCGCGTCTTAGCACTGCCCCCACTTCCCAGCCCATTTGGTGGCTAAGATGCCCTTACCTGTCCCTGTTTGTAAATATTCTGTAAAGAAAAAGGAACATCAGAGAGTTTAAACCAAAATAAAAGCTATTTGTGTTTGTATGTTCAAGGTACATGGGTAGGGAGTTGCCCCCAAGGCCACACCAAGCTTCTAAGACCAGTAAGAAAGACAGGTTCCAGGAATATTGACTTAGGGCTGGCCTGGCACCAAGCAAAGGGTGGGGGTTTTGAGGGTAGGACACCCCTTCTTCTCTTCATTTATTGGGTTCTCTTGGGAAGCAGGTGGCCACACTCCACACCTGTCTTATCTAGGGCAGGAACGGGAATAGAGCAAGCCTGCAGGACAGGGCAGGGAAGGGATGGCGTGTGCTATGCCTACGGAGTCCCATCTCTCAGACAGGCCCCGCTGCTTCGGTCATTGAGCCTAAAGAACATCATTGATTCTGCCACCTGACCACCTCTTGCAGGAGGCCCCTGTTCCAGAGGTGGTAGCTCCTCTCTGTATCCCAAAGGACAGTGGCTCTCAACCCCCTTCTCTCTCAGCTGGCTATGTCACCCACTGTTCCTTACCAGGCTGGGTCCTTAGAAGCATCATCTTTCCAGACTTGGACTTGGTCTTAACACCCTGCTTCTACTGAGGGCTAGACAAGGCACATGCCTCATCAGCCCCTATCCAGGGAGTTCTATGAAACCCGGGCCCTGAGCTGGCCCTACTCACACTGTGGTAAGATAAGCTAGGATGAGTAACAAAGTGGGGGGCAAGAGCATAAGGAAGGCCTCTTGGAGGAGGTGACTTGAGGATTGCGTTTTGAAGATTGAGTTCACCTGTAGCCATCAGAGGTATTCCAGTAGGAGCAGTCCAGGGCCCACTGGGCTGGAATTAGGGTATGTGAAGACTGCGAGTTAGACTGGATCTGGGTCAGAAAGGGCCATGAGAAGGTGCACTAGGGATACAGGATCAGTAGTTCCTGCACAGGGCTTAGCCTTTCCTGATTGGCGACCAATTTTCTCATTACTATGGTAAAAATACAGGACGAAAACCACTGAGGGTTTATTTTGGCTCTACTGCGAGGAGATGCAGTCCTTGATGGAGAAGTGGTGGATGGGAGTATAGACACATTGTATCCAGTCAGGAAGCAGAGAAAATCCAACGTGATCACTTAGCTACTTCCTCCTTTCCCTTTTATTCTCAGGGACTCCATGGAATGGCGCCATTCGTAATCTCCCATTAGCTAAAATCTTTGCAATTCCCACACAAACACGCCTGATGTGTCTCCTAAGTGATCTGAAATTCAGTCAGGGTGACAAGGAAGACCAGTCATCACAGGGACAGCCTTCCAGGGCAGCATGGAAGGAACGGCAAGGTTCTGGTCACTCTGGGGGGGTGTCTGCACAGATCTGGGGTCTGTGGTTGATCTTTAAACGGAGGGTGGTAAGGAAGGTCTGGGGGTGAGCTATTTGGCTAGGAAGGAAGGTGGAGCAGCTGTCCTGGAGGGAAGACAAGAGTGACAATGGGGAAGAATGGACAGATTTCATGCACATTGGTAAGGGAGAAGAGGTGGTTTCTGGCTGGAGCCCCTAGTGGATGGGAGGGTGATACTTGAGACAGAGGAAGAAGGAAGTGGACACCCGGAGATGACTGCGGCCACCTGGAGCAGGGCAAGTTTGAGAGATGTTAGAGTAGAACTGTTCAGTGGCTAGCGCCAGGGGGACAGAAGTCAGGGCTAGAGACAAAGATTTGGGGCGGATGAGCCATTAGTATGGTGAGGTCATTCAGGGAGTGTGGGAAGGACTAAAAGAGGGCTTCCGGGGGTCACCCGAGGCTATTTCAGGACACTGGGAAAGCCAAGAACAAGGCACTGCCCAAACTCAGCCTGAGAACCCATACTAAGCACCGCAGCAGGATGCCCTTGGGTTTCAAGTCTTCTCACTCACGGGGTGCTGCCCCAAGCGCGGTGGCTAATGCCAGTCCCGCCTCTGGGCCTCTCCAGAGCAAGTTCACTGGATTCTGATCTCTAGACAAACGACAGATCGGCTCTGCCTCAGCTGGCGGTGTGCTTAGCCGGGTCCTAGGGCGGTACACCCTTGCTTCAGGCCCGCCCCCTAAGGGTGTGCACACAGCGTTTATGTTAGGAGACCACAGACCTGTTCCCCAACATTTGCTGCTCTCTCGCATCGTCTCCCGCAGGGACCATATATGGACTCTTCACAACAGCCTGTTGTTCCCAGGGGTCTAACTTTTGCAGCTCGTCCACCACACACTTAAAACCTATCAGACGGAGTTTCCCCCACGAGCACGTTGCCACACCACCTGGCGCCGAGTGCTTCCACAGCGCGTGCGCGTCCGAAAGACTGGCCCTCAAGCCCGTACCATTAATTAGCTGCTACGCGTGCGCAAAACGAGACCGGAAGTATATCCCGCTTTAGCGCACGAGCCTTCGCCTGGTCTTTGTTTAGGTTTCTAAGGCTGTGGGTTAAGGTTTTAGAGATCCTCTTGGAACATGGTATCAAAAGTACTGGTATAGGCTTTGGGATTTTGTTATTTTGAAACAGGGTTTCCCTATGTAGCCATTGCTGGTTTTGAACTCACATACTTTCCTGCCTTTGCCTCTGGCAAGATGTGATCAGTGATCAAAGGAGAGCACCACAAATAAGCACGGCTTTCTGCGGGGGTGGCGGGCGGGGAGGGTTAGGGGCGGAGTGAGCAAGCAGTTTTGAGACAGTGGAGCAGGTAACTGAGGCTGGCGTCAAACTCAGAAAGTTCTCATGATGACCTTGAACGGTTCACCAGGGACGCAAAGTGGCTGTTTTGTTTCAGCCAGAGTTCTTGCCTCAACAGGGCTTCTCTGTAGCTTTGGAACCTGTCCTGGAACTAGCTCTTGTAGACCAGGCTGGCCTTGTGCCGGGTTCTTCATCATTCCCAGGATAGTCTCCTATTGCCAGGCTGTATCTCTGCTGACCTGGAACACGGGGGATCTCCATCACTGGGACTCCACCCACAGCTCCTGGCTCCTGCTGGGACTTTTGCAGTTGGAGCCCTGCCCTAGCTGGCCTTACATCTACCAGATGGGATCCAAGGTTTTCAGGGGGCATCCTCAGGTCCAAGGCCTCAAAATAACAGTCTAAAGTCACTTGATCATTTCACCATCACCCACCCTGAAATGATCAGCAGAGTGCACTCAGTGTTTGCTGAAAGACAGTGACTCTCTTGCCAGCATGGTAACACATTTATTAGTTCAGAGCTAGAAAGAGCAAGAGTCCAATAGCTTTCTCAGTGAAGACTGTCTTGTGGCTGAGCTTCTAGCCGGCCCTCCTGACTCCACACAATTTGCCCTGCTATTAAGGCACTTGAGAAAAGGGGGAGCAGGGATGTCTCAGACCAAACTCCCTCAGGATCCTGAAGGTGGCCAGCACTATCCCACCTGTTCCCCTCAGCCACAGCTCAGCATGGAAAGAGCTGGTGGGGCAGGAGTGCCCAGGAGAGAAAAAACGGCCCCTCATGTGCTGGTGTCAGGAGCACCCCACAGGGGCTATTAGGAGCTTTGCTTTGGATCAGTGTGTACAGGAATCCATGTTGAGGAAGACACTTGATAATAAGGCCACAGCTCCAGCATGCCCCTCTCTGGGAGAGTGCTAGAACTGGAGGATGGGAGGGGTTCCAGGGCTCCCTACTAAGAGTGGAGAAGAGTCAGTCCCCCAGCTCCATCCAGAGAAGTTAATGCTTCTGCTTAAGCACCTCCATAAAGAGAGAGTGAGATACTGCCAATAAAAGAATAAAGTTGCCACCCCTAGAAGATATTACCCAAAGAAGTTGGGGGCAGTTGGAACACGCTCCCCAGAATCTGTAAGTGCTTTGGGAAGGCTTCAATACCCTGAAACCTGGTGCTCTGAGCAGGGCCAACGCCAGCCCCTTAGGAGCTGATCTGACTCAGAAGAGCTGAGAAGTCCATGTCCGCAATAGAGGAGAAGTCTTCATCCCCCGAGAGGCCATTGGGAAGCCCTGAGGTCCCCAGGGGTGTGGGAGCTGGGTCAGGGGGCCTCTGGGAACCTGTCACTAGCCGAGTTATAGCTTCGGGGTACTCCATCAGCATGGGCTCAGCTGTGGGGTGAGACATGGACACACCCTGGTTCAGGAGCTGCTGGAATTCTGAGTTGTCGACAGATGCCAGGTCTGAGAAAACACCCGGGTCTGTGCTGTTGCCAAGCAAGGCCCCCAAGTCCTCATCAGCATCGAACTGCAGGTGTAGCAGGGCTTCAGACAGTGTGCCTTCCCCAGCCTGGGTGTTCTTTGGAATGGGTGGGGCCAGGGCTTGGGGAGGACCTGGGGCTAGAACTGAGACAGGGGCTGGGGGCTGAGCCAGAGCTGGTACCATGGCAGAGGAGGGAACCAAGGTCTGGGTCAGGACTGGGGCAGAGGATGGTGCCAAGGCCTGATTAGAGATCTGCCCAGATGGTAACACCATGGGGGAAAACTCATTAAGGTTGATGGTGCTGAGTGATGTTGGAAAGGGGTACGGCTGGGGGGCTGGAGAAGAAAGACAGAGGGAAGGTCAGGAAAAGCACTGAAGACATACATACCCATCCACCACTCAGCCTCTCTAGAATACTTAGACTCAGTTCCTTTCTAGGGAATCAAAAGCTGTCCTGGCCTGTAGGGTTCACTTCCAAGGGCCACACTGAGGAGTTCTCTGGCTACTGGACTTCACAAAGCTCTCACCACTGACCTTTTAAAGTTCTCCTCACATTACAGTTACAAAACTAACTGAGGGGATAAACCCATGGGACGTGGGCTTAATGGTGAGCGCATGCCACTTTTCTGAGCCACACACTAGAACTCACGCCTATCAATTACTTTTAGTGTGCGTGTGAGTGTTTTGCCTGCTTTTACGCATGTGTACTCCATAAACATGGTGCCCTCACAGACCAGAATGGGCAGTGGATGCCCTAGATCTGGAGTCGCAGAGAGCTGTGAGCTAACACATGGGTGCTGAAAACAGAACCCAAGTCCTCCGCAAGGGCAGCCAGTGCTCGTAAGCACTGAGCCATCTCTCCCGCCCCATAACTTACTACTTTTGAGGTGATTCCTTCTTTCTAAATCCAATCAAGAGCCAAGGGCATGGACCATCCATCTCCAATGTCTGTGTCTAGAGGTATCCAAGCCAGGGTTTGTTCAGCCCCTTGGCACCGGGCACTGACCCAGGGCCTCGCAAGTGCTCTACCTACCCCTGTTCTTACTTTCTAACTGGAAACAGGGTTCTCGGAACTGGCTTTGAACTTAACTCTGTAGTCCAGGATGGCCTTTGACCTGGACCCTGACCCTCCTGCTACCCTCTCCTGAGTAACTGGCACTACAGGCTGCCAGCACGAGGTCTGGGCCTAGCTCAGAGTTTAGCTGGATTATGGTTGCAGACTTCTACGGCATTAACAGCCTCAGGAAATTGCTGGTTACTGGGCCACGCTTCCAAAGCCTCAAGTTTATCAGTCTGTGCGGAGCCCAAGAATCCACACCTGCACTGCTCCCTGGATGATCCTGACAGAGTCCCATGCCACTTCCCTGAGAAGCATGGCTAGGGAGGGTAGGCTTCAGAACTCTGCAGATGAAACCAATGTCTGCTCAGTCCCCTTTCAGACAATATTGCAACTTCAGTTTGAACAAATGTGACCCTCATTTAAGTAGGACAAAGGGATTCCTTACCTGGCTTGGGGACAGCTGAGCTTCGAGAAGGCACAGCAATACGCCGTGGTGGAGGCCGGGGTTCAGTAGGTCCTACAGAATAAATGCTAGGTCAGGTTTAAGACTCCGGGTGTCCTCACTGATGTCTCGAGCTTGGCCTAACTGTTCACTCCT
This sequence comes from Bramus lutescens, assembly GCA_001685075.1. Taxonomy (NCBI): domain Eukaryota; kingdom Metazoa; phylum Chordata; class Mammalia; order Rodentia; family Cricetidae; genus Bramus; species Bramus lutescens. The sequence continues at coordinate 229,427 of LOEQ01000957.1, read as the reverse complement.
CCTGCTCGGGTTCTCCCCAGCTTACCATTGAAGGGACTCTTCTTCATGATGCTCTTGAAGGTCTCATAGGTCCTTTTGCGTTTCTCTTCAATCCGGTGGCGATCATCTGGGAAAGCAATATGGATGGTACGGTTTACTCTCCTTAGCTGGGCTCCACTTCTCCAAGGGGCCGGCCCTTCAAGAAGGCAGTGGGGATCATATTTTCCTAAGACCTATTCTCCCAACAATTAAGAAGTGATGCGTGACTTTCTGAGAAGGGTCTGAATGACTCATCCCCCTTCCCTTTGGTTTGTTGAGACATACTCATCATGTAGCCCTGGCTATCCTGGAACTCACTCTGTAAACCAGGCTGATGGCAAGCTCACCGAGATTCACCTGCCTTTACCTCCAAAGTGCTAGATTATAGGCCTGCACCACCACAACCAGCCTTGTTGGCTGAATCTTGACCCCTGGGTGATGCTAAGGATAGGAGCCCTGCTCAGAGGGACAAGGCCTGTAGCTCAACCATCCCCTGAGCATGCGCCTAGGCTCAGAGGGCAACACTGCACAGAGCGCTGCAGGCGAGCCTCAGATGCCACATTCGGCTCAGGTTTGATGCTCTCAGACTAGGTAGAGCACCTTGGCTTCATTCACTCCCCCAGTACTAACAACACGATTTGCCAAGCACCCACTCTTCTGCCTTTCCTCCTGGCCACTGGGAATGAGTAAACACAAGTGGTTTAATCCTCAAAATGTGACCTTAGAAAGTGCCAGGATCCATGTGTCTAACTTCTGGGCTAGTAAGATGCTGGCTCAACAGATAAAGGCGCATTCTGTCTCCGGAATAGCCATGGTGGAAAGAGAAAACTGAAAACCGACTCCAGCAAGTTGTTCTCTGAGTTCTACCTGTACACATGTGCATACACACACAGCAAAGAAATACTGCAGAAGAAAGGAAGTGCTGCCAGGTGTGGGGCACATGTATTCAGAGGCTGGCTAGCCTTGTCTACACAGCAAGTTCCAAGAAGACAGGACTGCATAGTAAGAGCCTGCTTCAAAACAAGACAAAAAGCTGGACATGCCAAGGACGCCTGCACACACGAACAGGGTACGGATCTGCTGGGGCAGTGACGCCGGGAGATCTGACTAGAGGTGGTCACAGGAGACAGGTGGTGAGAGTCATGAGTGCTCAACAGCTAAGCACTCCAAGCAGAGGCCAGAGCAACACACACCCTGAGGTGAGGCTGCATGGTGTGTGCCATAGGCAAAAAGGCCAGGGGGTTGCAGGGTGACCTGGGTAGGCAGGGACAGGGGATGTGCTCTTCTACCTCTGCTATCCCCTCTGCAAGACACACACTCCATCACCTTTCCTGAACCAGTGCACTGCCTTCCAAAGTGGCCTCCCAGCCTCAGCTCCCCCTCCCCACCCAAGACAGGGTTTCTTTGTGTAACCCTGGCTGCCCTGGAATTTCCTCTGAAGACTAGGTTTAACCTCAAACTAAAGAGATCTGCCTGCTTCTGCCTCCCGAGTGCTGGGATTAAATGCATGCATCACTACTGCCCATCAGTCTCTGATTTTTAAAAACTAATTTATGGAGACTGGGGAAATGGCTCAGTGGTTAGGAATACTGGCTGCTCTTCCAGGGGACCTGAGTTCAATTCCCAGCAACATATGGTGGCTCACAACCATCTGTAATGGGATCGAATGCCCTCTTCTGTCATACATACATACAAGCAAATAGAGCATTCACATACATAAAATACATAAATAAAAAAACCTTTTTTTCTTTCAAAAAAAAGTTTAAAAAATTTAGCTGGGTGGTGGCAGTGAATATCTTTAATCCCAGCACTTAGGAGACAGGAGGATCTCTGTGAGTTTGAGGCCAGCCTGGTCTACAGAGTGAGTTCCAGGACAGCCAGAGCTACACAGAGAGACCTTATCTCAAGCTCCATCCCCTTCCCCCCTCTGAAAAAAAATCCCAAGTGCTGTCCCAGACATCCAGTCCTGGTCTTTCTCCCAGCTGGAATGCAGAAGCCTTGGCACTACCCTCCCCAGCTTCACACCTGTATCTGGCAAGTACTGGAACTCCATGGGCTCACTGAGCTCCCGATCAGAAGGCCGCCGAAGCTGCATGGAGACGCGCACAGGAGCCTGCAGGCTGGGGTCAGCGTATGGAGGAGTCCGGAACACAATGGCCACTTGCCGGTGCACATCAGCTTGAGAAAAGGAGCCTCGTGCCTCCCAGCCTGGTCCGGTGAAATACACCTCAATGTCTTCTGCAGGAGACAGCAGCAGCATGGGTGAGTATGTCTGAACCCCAACAGACCTCGGTCCCCAACTCCTGATGCTCTTTCCCTGAGACATCACCCTGCTTCCCCTGAAGCCATTGAGGTTCCTGGCATCATCACCCCTACTCAGTCTCACCCCTCCCCTCTTTGTGCAGAGAGCCCAGTGTGTACCTTTCTGCACCTTGTCACACAGCAGGAAGATCTCATCGCCACCAAGGCAACTCCCAGAGTTTCGGTTTACTCTGCAGATCTTGAGCTCAGCAGTGTTGGGGGCGCCTGAGGGCATGACAAGAAGAAAACCCTGAACCATCAGAGTTCTCCACATTACCCCATAGATGTCACAGCCATGCCCAGCCATCCTATGTCGTCTCCCACTGTTTGCTGACCACCCTTCTGCAGACGGTTCCCATCTGCTCTTCACCCCAACCAATTCAGAAACTGCCTCCTGCTGCGTGTGGAGCGCAGTTCCAGACAGAGGAACAGAGCAATGCGGAGCTGTACTTTCCTTCCCAGACCTCACAGTCAAATGAGACAATTGGACCTCACACTGTCAGCTTTTGCTTCATCTCTACCTTGGCAAGGAGTCCTTCCCTCCTCACTCCAGTTTATACTGGTTTCTGTCCTTGGGGGACTCTAAAGCCCTTTTATTTTCAATTATCCCAACGCTTGTTAAGACTGTAATCCATCAATGTCAGCCCAGGTAATCAGAGAGCTTCCCGAGAGCTGCTATTTTTGCATTATCTCAGTTCCTGGGAGTTTGCTTCCTAAACTCCTGCGCACAGTCCTGGCAGGCCAGCATCTCAGCACAAGATATGGACAACAGCCACTTCCCAGCAGGCTCCAACTGAGGGAAGCTCTGGGTCTGCTCTGCCCTATCCCCTGCCAGCACAACTGGACTAAAGGAAGCTATTCTCACTGGCCACACCCACCCCAGCCTGCTCTCTCTTCCCAGGCCCTCCCTTCCCTTTACTGGAGCTGGCCACTCACGGTTATCAAAAATAGGATGAGAGAGGACAGGAGTCAGGCGAAGGGGCCTGCCTGATGGGTCCTGCACTGTCACCTGGAAGCAGAGGCGCACGGCATTCAGGTCATAATCCCCACGCTGCTCCTCTATGGGAACTGTCAGAAAAACAGAGGTGGGGGAAGTCACTAACTCTGCTGTAACAGGGAAGACGAGCCCTCTCTAGGCCTGACTCTCAATGGTAAAATGTATATGTACCAAACAGGCAGCAAGATTCCACTTATCCTGTCTGCCTGGCCATGGAGGGAGACGAGGGAGGTGCAGGGAAGGTGATGGAGTTGCTTTGCTCCTACCTTGAAAGGGGTTATTGTTGGTCTGGATGCGCTGGCTGATAGCTTGCTCCAGGTCTCGCTTCTTCACACACTGGATCCCCAGGTTCTGGAAGCTATGTTGTCTCAGGCATCAGTTTTCTGCCTACAGCAAAGCCCCATTCTCCCTTCCCACTCCCAGGTCACAGATCTAGGCCTCACACCCTCTATCGCCTTACCACTGTGCTGCAGTGAAACCCACTCGTACCCACTGGCAAGTTTCTGTGGGACCGGGCCCATGCGAGCCAAGCCACTGTCCTACCTCAGCCACAGGGGGCGTCTTTCCCCATTCCTAAGCACACTAAACCTATTCCGTCTTGTGCATGGAATGTTCTTTTGGACTTGTCTGGTTTTCTCACCATTTTAGCAGAGAGGCCTTTTGTAACCTTCCAACCCAAAGTCATGACATGGTGGTACATGCCTATTATCCTTGGGGTTGAGAGGAAGAGGCAGGTTAAATCTAATGAGTTCAAGGCCAGCTTGGGCTATGAGACTCTGACTCCAAGTAACGAGGCCAGCCTCCTCCTTCCAATTTATTACTATGTTTTCTTTTCCTTATAGAAATTATTATTCTCTAGCAGTACCCTCAGTATCCTGTCTATCTGTACAATTATTTATCGCCTGGTTTTGCCAGCTGGTATTTAAGCTCCAGGAGAGTCCATTATGGGTATCTTTCTTATAATGAGAGACACTCGGGGTCTGGCCAGTCCAGCCACAAAGG
>LOEQ01000957.1:181025-191980 GCA_001685075.1 Bramus lutescens | reverse complement strand
ACGAGCACACGGGAGGGGGAGGGGCTTCTGCAATCCTGGGGCGGTCGCAGATACTCGGAAGGAGGGGCGTGACTTTTAGACGTGTGGCGATGAGCCGGGCGGGGCTTGAAGAGAGGTGTCACTTGGTGACTGAAGAGGTCTTGAGCCAACCCTTCTAGGTGCTGGGGTATTGGGATCCAGCTTGGAGGTGGAATTCAGGTCGAAGGGTGGAGTCTCATGACCTGGCTAGGTTAAGACCCCCTGTCTGTGCTGTTCGCATAGCCCTGGCTGAGATCCTGAGCGTGAAGGACATCAGTGGCCGGAAGCTTTTCTATGTCCATTACATTGATTGTGAGTCCTGGGCCGGGAAGTGGGGTTGCTGGATAGGGTTGAGGGCAGCTTCTGGCCTTCCTCCTGAACCATTTCCACTGCTGCAGTCAACAAACGTCTGGATGAATGGGTGACTCATGAACGGCTGGACTTGAAGAAGATCCAGTTCCCCAAGAAAGAGGCCAAGACCCCTACCAAGAACGGACTTCCTGGGTCCCGCCCCGGCTCTCCCGAAAGAGAGGTGGTGAGTAGGTCCCCCATTTCACCTTTTCTCTGCTGCCTCTTCCTTCTGGCATCTCTTGGCCTCAGGGGTTCCTGAATGGGCAAGAGGCAGCATTCTCCTGCCATGACTTCAACTTGCAAAGGATGGGGGCCAAATTGCAGGTGTAGCTCCAGAGTCCACTATTGCCTTGCTTTAGAGAAGGCAGAGGGTGGGATTTGACCATTCCATGTTGAGGGGCCCATTTGCCCCTTTGCCATCCCACCATCCCCACCCCAGAGGAAGACTGGACCTATCTCTACAGCCGGCCTCCGCCCAGGCCAGCGGGAAGACCTTGCCAATCCCGGTCCAGATCACACTCCGCTTCAACCTGCCCAAGGAGCGGGAGGCCATTCCCGGTGGCGAGCCTGACCAGCCGCTCTCCTCCAGCTCCTGCCTGCAACCCAACCACCGCTCAACGGTACCCTCAGCAATTCCAGGGACCTTGCTTTCTTCTCAGGTCCCACCTTCTCTACCTTCTGACCCACCTTTCCTGGTTTCTCTCTGCAGAAACGGAAGGTGGAAGTGGTTTCACCAGCAACTCCAGTGCCCAGCGAGACAGCCCCAGCCTCAGTTTTCCCTCAGGTGAGTCTTGCAGTTTCTTTTTTTAAAGATTTATTTTTATGTGTATGAGTGTTTTGTCTGCATTTTTATGTGCACCACTTGCCTGCCTAGTGCCATGGCCAGAAAAGGGCACTGGGTCCATTGAAACTGGAGTTAGAGATGTTTGTGAGCCACCATACATTCTGGGAAGGGAGCACATGTCCTCTGAAGAGGAGCCACCTTGACAGCCCCTCCAGTCTTACCCCCTTCATCTTTTCTCAGTCTAGCAGCCTCCTTCAGGCTCGTCTGACGCTCATCCTTTCTCTTCCATCTCATTCACAGAATGGATCAGCCCGTAGGGCAGTGGCAGCACAGCCAGGACGGAAGAGGAAGTCTAATTGCTTGGGCACTGATGAGGTGGGTATCAAAGAGCAGAGGAAGAGAAAAGCTGGGTGAAGGGAATGGATTTGGGCAAGGAGAATTCATTCAGTGACTAATTTAAAATCATACAAGCTGGGCAATGGTGGCGCACACCTTTAATCCCAGAACCCAGGAGAAGCAGGCGGATCTCTGAGTTTGAGGCAAGCCTGGTCTACAGAGTGAGTTCCAGGACAGCCAGAGCTATAGCGAGAAACCTTGTCTTGAGGGAGGAAAAAAACAAAAACAAAAACGAGGTGGTAGACAGTAGATGGTGATGAGATTAAGAGCCAGGCAGATAGGCCATAGGGTGATTTTCATCATATCACCAGTTTCTCAGTTTTGGTTTATTTTGATAAGAGGATTATGATGCTTTCCCCTTAGTTAATGTTAGGTTTGAAGAAACCTATGGTAGGGTTGTGAGCCATGTTCTGCTTAACTGTCTGCTATAACCTACCATTTCCCACTTGCCTTGGGCAGGACTCTCAGGACAGCTCAGATGGAATACCATCAGCGCCACGCATGACTGGCAGCTTGGTGTCTGATCGGAGTCACGACGACATTGTCACCCGGATGAAGAACATCGAGTGTATTGAGCTTGGCCGGCATCGCCTCAAACCGTGGTACTTCTCCCCGTACCCACAAGAGCTCACCACACTGCCTGTCCTCTACCTGTGTGAATTTTGCCTCAAATATGGCCGTAGCCTCAAGTGTCTACAGCGCCACTTGGTATGAGGGGTCTTGGGAGGCCTGCCTATCCCCTATACCCACAGCAGTCCCCGCCTGATCCTCCTTTTGTCCTTAGACCAAATGTGACCTTCGACACCCTCCAGGCAATGAAATTTACCGCAAGGGCACCATCTCCTTTTTTGAGATTGATGGACGGAAAAACAAGGTTAGTGGCTGGGGCAGTAGGACCTAGAATAAGCCATATGAACAACCTTTTCCTGCTCAGAACAGTTGACCACTCTGATTCAGCCTGTTACATTGAATGCCTGGTGTTAAGCAGGGGCGGTAGGAGTGCACAAGACACTAAGATTTAGACAAGCTATTCTCTGAGAGGTCACTTGATGGTAGAAGCAGACACACCATGGCTACTCAAATCCCAATGGAGAAGTGTCGTGAAACAAAGCATAAGTTAGCAGAGTTCAAAGGAAGTTATCACCAGAACTCTAGGTAGTATATGCCTGTAATCCCAGCACTCAGAAAGCTCCTGAGTTCCAGGTCAGCCTGGGCTATAATGAGTTCCAAGCCAACCTGAGCTATAAAGCAAGAAGGACTTAGTTTCGAGGAGCCAATAGCAAAACAGATAACAACTTATGGTAGCAAAAGTCAAATGTAAAACTAGAGGCAGTTTGAACAGTTTAGCCTAGCGTGGTAATCACAACATCCAGGAGGCTGAGGGCCAGAGCATTTGAAATTCAAGGCTAGCTAGTAAGACCCATTCTCAAAACCAAACAAACAAAAAGGATTTTGGATGGGTTGGGTGGCATATGCTGTAATCCCAAAACTCAGGAAGCAGGGGCAGGTAGATCTCTACTGGTCTGTAGGGAGTTCTGGGCCACCCAGGGGTATATACAGTGAAGCCCTATTTTGAAAAAGTTTCTAGGTTGACCTGTGAGCCTGAATATGAAGGAGAGAACATGTTTAAGGCAATTCTAAGTAGTTGTCTGACATGCCAGGACAGTATACATGAAAAATAAAAGGGAAGGGAGAGGGGATAAAGTAAGACTTTGAAGGCCAGAGGTCAGGTGGCAGGAACAAGATCATTAGAGGAGCAGGTTTGGGTCTTGTAGGTGAGGAGAATAGAACCCTTGAGATAAACACTTCTCTCAGGACACCAGGGTATAGAGGGGGAGAGGGAGGTACCTGGATTGGTGTGGGGAACTCAAGAGAAAGACAAACCTCCACAGTAGTGTTTTGTTTTGTTTCCTGGTTTTCCAAGACAAGGTGTATTCCTGGCTGTCCTATAGTTCAGGCTGGCCTCAAACACAGATATCTGCCTGCCTGTGCCTCCTGAGTGCTGGGATTAAAGGTGTGTGCCACCACCGCCCAGCCACACTAATGTGTATTAAGTGTAAAGCTATCTAGAAAATTACTCTACAAATCATGTGTTATAGTAAAGCAGCCAGTCCAAAGTTTTGCAGGAAGAGCCACCAAGGCTGGCATTTTCTTAACCCTCCATTGGAGAATACCAGACCAGTTCACAGGAGGCATCACTGTGGCTAGAGCATGAGGGTTTTGACACCCAAGGACAGCCACATGGGCAGAACTTCTGTTCTGATACTGAGTTTGAGGCTAACTCCATGGGGAAATTATTTTAAAAGGGGAGGTGGGCAGGCAGATGATGCCCACCTTTAGCCTTTAATCCCAGTACTCAGGAGGCAGAGGCAGACATCTGAGTTTAAGGCCAACCTGGTCTACAGAGTGAGTATCAGGACAGCCAGGACTAAACAGATAAACCCTGTCTCGAAAAACAGACAAACAAGGTCTCACTATGAAGCCCTAGCTGACTGACCTCAAACTTATAGCCTGCCTCTGCCTCCTGAGTGCTGAGATTGTAAGCATACACTACCATGCCTGGCTTGGAACATTCTTAACTATTGTTAAGTGAAACAGAAGGTAATGCCGGCCCAGGGCAGGCTTTGCTGGGTATCCAGGAAGCTGTGTAGCTCACCTAGGGGCAGGCAGCTAGGCACATGCTCCTGGACACTTAAGTGGCAGCAGTGGCGCAACCCTTTGATCCCAGCACTTGGGGGGCAGAGACAGGTGGATCTCTGAAGTTGAGTGTGACTGACAAGCCTTTGTCGTTACAGAGCTACTCACAAAATCTGTGTCTTCTGGCCAAGTGCTTCCTGGACCACAAGACGCTGTACTATGACACAGACCCCTTCCTCTTCTATGTGATGACGGAGTACGACTGCAAGGGCTTCCACATTGTGGGCTACTTCTCCAAGGTCAGCACTCACCCCTGCTGTGCCTGCAGGGCCATGCCCGAGCCAGGCCTTTGTTACAACTCATCCCTCTTTCAGGAGAAGGAATCTACAGAAGATTACAATGTGGCCTGCATCCTGACTCTGCCCCCCTATCAGCGCCGGGGCTACGGCAAGCTGCTTATTGAGTTCAGTGAGTATTGGAGTCTGGGGGCTGAAGGGCTCATCATCTGTGCATCACATGCAGGCATGCCCGTCACCAGGAGAGGGTCACTTTCCCAAGTTCTTTCCTTGAGTAACTGCCCTATTTCTTGGAGGTTTCAAACCTCCATTTCTCTTTGGCTCAAGGTTTAAGTACTCCCATACTTTCCCAAGCTGAAATCATCTGTTCTCATGTGGAGCAGCTCAGCTCCTCTTGCTTATCTGTAGGTGTGTATTGGAACACATTCTCGGTTACGTCACCAGGTATTCCTTGAGCCTTGCAGGCAGATGTCCAAAGGCTGTTTAACCCACTGAAGGATGAGTTTGTCCCTGTTCTTTGTCACGCTAGTCTTTTAAAGCCCAGGAGAGCTTTGGCCTCTTTGCACAGGCTCTTAACTCTGCAGTCACATTGCTTTCTAGTATTAGCCCATCCACCCCATCAAGTCCCTCAACTAGTCTCTGATCTAGGAGTCAGGGAAGAAGGATTAGCTTTTTTGATGGTGAAACACAGATGCTTTACTTGTTCAAAGTCATGATCTGTTTGGAGTATTTTGTTAGTTGAGTGGTTTCAAGTTAGGAATTACTTTCTCTAGAAACTCAGGGGACTGACCATAGAAGTACCATGAGACAGATACAAGGGAGGGGCAATCACTGAACAGGGTCAGGAACTCAGAACTACAGAGGAAAGTACGGCATCCAGTGGGTTCATGGGACCATACACATGTGCATTCAGGAGGGCTGAGTAGGAAACCCTATGCTTTTTTGCATTTCTGGCTGCCTTTCCAGACACCAGCCTCTCTGACCCATCTTGTCCAGGGGTGATTGAGCAAAGTAAGACTGGCCAACAGCGATGTAGCTAGGAGCAGAGAGTGTCTAGAATCATTAAGAGGCTGGTGTTATAGCTGAGGGTAAGGAAGGCGTTCTCCAAACCAACAGGGCCATCCCCAGGGCCCTGACAAGAGAGTAAAGAACTGTCAGCTCTGCGGTTCCTAAAGGTCTCATTGTGAACTATCTGGCCGTGCCCAGTAGTCAACATGAGTAGGAAAGGACAGTTACAGAGGTCAGTTACCTGGCTCCGAGGAAGCACCTCTGGATTTTTAAAAGCACAAACATTCCCAGGATCACAGCTAGAGAAACTGATGACCCTAAAAAGGCTCCAATATCCTAAGGTAACAAAGGCCTCCCTCACCACCCTCCCAGTGCCCCCAGACACAGGCTGGGATGACAAAGGAGAATCTAGCACTTCCATCTCATCAGCTTCCACTGGCTGGCAAGTACCCAGTCATAGCTGCTTTCTAGGTGCCTAAGCTCCTCTACCCACTCAGCAGGCAGGGAAGTTACTCACCCATTACCAAGAGTGAGAGACAGAAACCAGGCAGCCTAGCTCTGCAGTATCTGTTCTTACCTATACCTGTGTATACCTTGATGCTTACTCAGCCTCTTTGCTCCACTGCTTTAGGCTATGAACTCTCTAAAGTAGAAGGAAAGACAGGGACTCCTGAGAAGCCCCTGTCAGATCTTGGCCTCTTATCCTATCGAAGTTACTGGTCCCAGACCATCTTGGAGATCCTGATGGGACTGAAGTCGGAGAGCGGGGAGAGGCCACAGATTACCATCAAGTGAGCCTGAATGCCCAGCTGGGGGTGCATGGTTCCTGGGGCTCCTGGGGACAGATGAATACCCTCAGGGGACCTAACTTTTGCCCTCCCACAGTGAGATCAGTGAAATCACCAGTATCAAGAAAGAAGATGTCATCTCCACACTACAATATCTCAATCTCATCAATTACTACAAGGTCAGGAGACACCTAAGGGGATACTGAATGGGGTACAGGTGGCAGACCCTATGCGCTGACCACATCCTGGGTCTATCTCTTGCCTAGGGCCAGTATATCCTCACTCTGTCAGAGGACATCGTGGATGGCCATGAGCGGGCTATGCTCAAGCGTCTCCTTCGAATTGACTCCAAGTGTCTGCACTTCACTCCCAAAGACTGGAGCAAGAGAGGAAAGTGGTGACCAGGCACTGCCCCTTGCAACACCGAGAGCTGGCAGAGCTCGGACTTACAGGCTCTCTTCCCTTCCGAGAGGCACGCCAAGGGAGACAGGGCTGAGGACAGCTCCAAAAGGAGAGGCCTAGGAGGGGCCAACTAGTGGACAGTACCAAGGCCAGCTCAGGGCTAAACCAACTCCAGGGCTAGCTGGTTCATGGGCCCAGGTCTGCTCTGAACACAGGGACCAGAGGGATCCAGGTGGCCATGTACACTGAGCCGGTGGGAGCGCTCTGTACAGAGGACTGTGATTGTAAACATTTCTTTTGTAAAGGAGCAGCTGGAGGGTGGGGTGGCTGCTGGTTGTAAAATTCTGGCCCCTCTTGCCCCCAGCAATAAATTGTTTATATATGCAGAGTTATCAAAAGTTCTTGCTGGACTGGGTATCATACCATGCCAGCCTCCAGGTGCTAAGGTGCCCACAGACTCACAGGTGTTAGGAAGAGCTCATTTATTGGGATAGAAACAGTGGCTCCAAAGTGAACTTATTGCTGGTTTACTGGTGTGAAGGGATCTGTGGCTTTCATTTTCATGCTCTGGCTCTCAGTCCTCAGGCACTTGTGCGTGAATCTGCAACAGGAGTCACTTCTACTACATGACTTCTAATACAAAGCATTTAGGTGGGAACCCAGCTGTTCAGGGTGATAGTCCCTTCTAAGAAGCCCGGACGATAGAGGTGGAGAGTGCCTCCCACCACTCCTCAGTCTGGTCCTCCTCCAGAGTCATGGTCCCCATGGTGCTCACTGCCCTAAAAAGCCCAAATCACTAGGGACGATTCAAACTGGGTGGGAGGACGCACGGAGCCTAGGGAGAAAAGGGCCCATATGTGTACTCACCGCTGCAGCGAGGCTAGGCCAACCTAGGGCCCTGTGCACTTTGGCATCCGGGCCGGGAACCGTTTCCAGACCCCACAATGTGAAGTGGCTGAAGCTGCCGGTGGCTCCGATGGAGCGGTCCTAGGAAAGGCCGAGTTGAGAACCGGCACCGCGGCTATGACCCTCGTCCCGAGTCTACCCTCTCCCTCTGCTCACGAAATCGCGCGCCAGCGGTTCTTGCGCCTTGTTCGTTTTGTCTTCCGCGTCCCCCGAGTTCAGCTTCCTTATCAGCCCCTTTCCCATCTCCTCCGTCACCATCACGAATCCCGAAAATCCCGTAGGCACAGCCACCTCCTCGCCCCGCAGGCAGCGACCCCGAAACGACACCTGCAGCCCTGCGGGAGGAACACGCAAACCCCATCAAGTGGGCCTGGCCCCTAGGGAACGGGCTGGAGGCTTCTCCCGCGGACCACCAAGCCCGTGAGCGCTGTNCAGGAGGTGCAGCGTAGCCGGCGCGGCACCACGCAACGAGCCAGAGCGCAAGTGGACACGCTCTTTGCCGTCCGCAGCATCATCTGTGCTTTCCATCACCAGACGCTCGCGGGCTCAGGCAAAACCTGGCGGGTGAAGGGCGCGGGGCCTGTCGGGAGACCGAACACGCTCGGCGCAGAGCCTTGTGGGATTCATAGTCTTTTCTCCGGAGGCCGCCCTCTGCGAGGACACGCCTTCCTGTGGGCAAGGCTTTTTTATTTTTATTTTTTAAATCTTTAACGGTGTGTGATTTCATCCTCGTGCCTCCACTTCCCCGGTGCTGGGGTTTATAGCCCTGTGCCATCATACCCAGCCCTAACATTTTTCTTTTCTTTTCTTTTTTTCCAAGACAGGGTTTCTCTAGCTTTGGACCCTGTCCTGGAACTAGCTCTTGTAGACCAGATTGGCCTTGAACTCACAGAGATCCACCTGTCTCTGCCTCCAGAGTGCTGGAATTAAAGGCGTGCGCCACCACTTCCTGGTGAGCCCTAACATTTTTATGTTTTTTCTGGTTGTAAAAAAACTAAATGGATTCCTGTGACAATCATATTTATATAGGTTGTCTGGTAAATTACTGGGTTTTGATAGTGATGAGGATTGAACTCAGGGCTTTGGACATACTAAGCAATGCTCTAGAATCACAACGCTGCAGGAAAGGGATCACGGAAAGAACAGCCTACCCCTGACTTGACGCTCAAGCCAGAAACCATGGCCAACAAAAGAACACCTTGCCCCTGCTGTCTCCTAGCCCCAAGACTTGAAAATCCCCTGTGACTAGCTGGCCAAACAATGTTTCAAAGTTGGTAGCCAAGCAATACTTCAGGCTCCACTGTACTTTTCCACTAGTGCACTGTGTTATGGTCCCCAAACCCTATAAAAGCTCTCCTCCCCCCAACCCTCTGCTGTCTCTCTTCTCGTTCAGAAGCATCTGCCATTCTGTTTCTCCCCAATAGATATCCTTGCACCGGGAAAACACTTGTAGACCCCAGTCCTGCTTATTTGTTTCTCAAAGCAAGGGACATCAATCGATTCCTCGAATGCATTCTTCCCTGTGTGACTTGTCTTGCAGACCTTTGTATTACTGTAAAGAAACCTTTTGTTTTTCTTTGTTTTTTTTTTTTGTTGTTGTTGTTTTGAGACAGGGTTTCTCTGCATATTCCTTGGAACTGACTAGTCTTTGAACTGACTAGGCAGACTAAGCAGGCCTTGAACCCAGAGATCCGCCTGCCTCTGCCTCTCAAGTGCTAAGATTAAAGGCCCATGCTACCACCGCCCAGGAAAGAAAACTTCTTATACCCACTGTAAGAGATTGGTATTAGTTCTGGACCCCAAGACCAAGTTCTCAGCACAGAGATTTATTTGCCCTAGAGGGACAGAGGGCAGGGAATAAGACAAAGACCGGAGATAGAGGAGGAGGGAGAAGGGGAGGGAACAAGGGAGAGGAGGGAGAGATACTGTCCTTGAGAGAGACAAAGGACTGCCCTGGAGGATAGAGAGGAGAAGGGTGTGACTATAGGCAAAAGGCAGTTTGTAAAGGTACAAGGGAAACCCTGTGTTAGGAGGAGGTGTTTAAGTTTGATTGGACATATTAATTAGGTCAGCCAAAGGGGGCTTTGGATTGCTCCACTTCAGTGGTTTGATAGCTGGAACTTGGTAGTCAGCCTCAGGAGGAGGGAGTGGTGATATAAGGACACAGACCTTGGGGGGCTTGCTTTAGGAATGGTGAGCTTTAGGATTTAGGGAAGCCTAGGGGATGGGGAAGGGCAAGGCCTGGCAGAACCATGACTGCCATGCTCCAGTCAGCAAGAATCCCTCCACTCACACTTTCTTTTGAATTTGAAGTCACCGTTTTTGGGGGAGGAGTGTGCCTTGGAAGCCAGAGTACTAACTGTGGGTCTTGTTTCTCCGCCGTGCAGCTCCTGGGTTCTCAAACTCAAATCACAGTGGGCACCTTCGCCTGGAGACTATCTTGTCAGCCAGATGTTGTCAGATTTTCAACATTTTCTCATGTCTGTTGTTTTTGAAAATGCTTTGCATTTTTCAGTTCAGCCTTTTTGTTTGTTTTGATTTTGTTCAGCTTTTTGTAATGTTTATTGGTTCAAATACCCAACAATGGTAAATGTTGTCGAGTTCTTCTATAAAACAAATATATATAAAACTATAAAAGTTGATCAAATTAAATTAATTCATAGATGAATTATATAATTTATTATATAAGTATATGGTTTATTAGTTTATAGAAAAGAAACAAGTATTGCTAGAAGACAGTTAAATATTGTATACAGATATTACTTTTTAAATACCTTTTAAAGATTCATTTATTTATTATATATACTGTGTTCTGCCTGCATATGTGCCTACAGTCCAGAAGAGGACACCAGATCTCATTACAGATGGTTGTGGCCACCATGTGGTTGCTGGGAATTGAACTCAGGACCTCTGGAAAAGAAGACTCTTAACTGCTGAGCCATCTCTCTAGACCACTTTTTAAAATTTAACTGCTTACCTAGATACCTGAAGAATAACATTCATTGTTCCTAGTAATTTTCATTTTCTTGGCTCTTCTTCAAATCATAATGAATTATTACATCTGTAGTATTTTTCTAATGGCACTGCTGTTCAGCTGAACATATATTCACCAAATATCAACACTGGATATGACCGCTTTCTGGTTTGTCATAGCCAGAACCTGGAAACAACCTAAATGCCCCTAGATCAAAGAATGGATAAGAAAAATGTGGTATATTTACACAATGGAGTACTACACAGCAGAAGAAAATAATGGAAGCTTGAATTTTGCAGGAAAATGGATGGAACTAGATTTGAGGAGGTAACCCAGACACAGAAAGACAATTATCACATGTACTCACTCATATGTGGTTTTTAAACATAAAGCAA
>LOEQ01000957.1:95703-106706 GCA_001685075.1 Bramus lutescens | reverse complement strand
CTACCGAGTGGCTCCACTATGTGTTCGGATATAAACTGGTAGAACTCGAACCCAAGAGCAACGCCTACATCCTCATCAACAACCTGGAGCCAGTGGAGGAGGATGCTGAGATGAGAGGCGACCGGGGGACGCCCACCACCGGCCTCCTGATGATTATTTTAGGGCTCATCTTTATGAACGGCCACAGCATCCTGGAAACCGAAGTCTGGGATTTTCTTCGTCGTTTGGGGGTGTATCCCACCAAGAAGCATTCAGTTTTCGGAGATCCGAAGAAACTCATTACTGAAGACTTCGTGAGACAGCGTCACCTGTAGTCCCCACGGATACCCCACACAGATCCCGTGGACTGTGAGCTCCAGTGGGGTCCACGAGCAAATCTGGAAACCAGCAAGATGAAAGTTCTTAAATTTGTGGCCAAAGTCCACAATCAAGATCCCAAGAACTGGCCCACACAGTACTGTGAGGCTTTGGCAGACGAGCAGAGCAGCGTCAGACCAGAACCCAGTGGTCCAGTCCCGGCTTCTTGAAATAAATGCTTGGGATTCTCAAGTTCAAGGCGGAAGAATAGGAAATATGGGAATGGGAGAAGCATATTTCCACAATAATTAAAGTGTATTATCTTTAAGATGTGTTTCAGTTTATTTTTTTCTTTTAGAACTGATATAATTCTATGATACTGTACCTGTGCTGGGCCGTGGTGGTGGCAGGTGGATCTCTGAGGTAGAGGCTCACCTTGGTTTATAAAGAATTCCAAGACAGCCAGGACCCAGGGCTACACAGAGAAACCAGAGAGAGAGACAGAGGGAGGGAGGAAAGGAGGGAGGGAGGAAAGGAGGAAGGGAGGGAGAGAGAGAGGCGTTATTTTTCATTTACAGATATTGTGGTGTGTGTAAATGCTTGTGTGTGCCATGGACGTGTAGCGGTCAGAGGACGGTTTATGGGAACTCGTTCTCACCTTCCACAGTGGGGGATAATGAGGATCTGATCAGGCTCGGAGGCAAGCACCCATAGTCATTGAGCCATGTCACCTGCTGATGTTTGGGTTTTCTGTCTTCAGACTGGAACTCACTCTGTAGACCAGGCTAGCCTCCAATTTAGAGATTTGCCTGCCTTTGCCAAAGGAGTGCTGGGATTAAAGATGTGTGTTACCACTGCCTGGCATGGGTTTTGTTTTTTCTTGTTATTTTTAAACAGGGTCTCATGTAACCCAGGTTGATCTCAAACTCCTGATCTTCCCCTCCTGAAAGCTGCAAAGAGTCAGGCATGGTGGTCACACACCTGTAATCCCAGCACTCTGGAGGCAATGGTAGGAAAATTAACTAGGGTTGGAACCTAGCCTGAGCTACATAGTTTTAGGCTAGCCTAGGCTACATAGCACTACCCTATCTCACAAAATCAAGTAATAATAATAATAATAATAATAATAATAATAAACAATTTATTTTAAATATTTCTAAATTCTATGTCTGTGTGGGGGTATATGCGTATGAATTGAGGTATCCACAAAGACCAGAAAAGGGTGTTGGGCCCCCTGGAGCTGGAGTTACAATTATTAGCTGCCTAACATGGGTGGTAGAACCCTGGTTCTCTTTATTTTTAATTTTATTTAATGTGTGTATGGGTGTGTTTCTTTTTAAAAGATTTATTTATTTATTCATTCTAAATAAATAAATAAATAAATAAATAAATAAATATATGTATACAGTGTTTCTGCCTGCATGTATGCCTGCAGGCCAGAAGAAAACACCAAATCTCATTACAGATGGTTGTGAGCCATCATGTGGTTGCTGGCAATTGAACTCAGAACCTCTGGAAGAGCAGCCAGTGCTCTTAACCACTGAGCCATCTATCTCTCTAGCCCATGTATAGGTGGGTGTTTTGTCTGCATATATGTCTGTGCACAGTGTTTACATCTGGTGCAGAAGACATAGATAGGATTTCCTGGGACTGGAGTTACAGATGCCAGGTGAGTGCTGGGGATTGAATCCCAGAGCAGTAGTGTTCTTAACTGCTGAGTCATCTCATGAGCCCCAGAATAAAAATTTTAAAACAGAATAACATGCACGTAACTATCTGAGAAAGGGAGAGAAATTTGATAAAAATCAGCATCTAAGGATATGTATGATAAAAGGTAGATAAATACACCTGTTTGGCTTTTGTTTTTTAAAAGTCTGTTTCATGCATATATGTATACATGTGAATGTCATAGGATGTATCTGCTATCAGAGGACAACTTTGTAGTCATTTCTTCCCTTCCCCCTTTACATGGTTTCCTTGAGCTTTTAAATCAAGTGCTATAGCTTGCAGAACCAGCACTGATTTTTTTTTCTGAGACAGTTTCTCTTTGGAGCCTGCCCTGGAACTCTTTCTGTAGACCAGGCTGGCCTCAAACTCACAGAGATCCACCTGCCTCCGCCTCTCAAGTGCTGGAATTAAAGACATGTGCCACCACTACATTTTTTATTTATTTATTTGGGAGAGGGGAGTGCCATGACAAGAGTTTTAGTTGGGGTTTCTATTGCTGTGAAGAGACACCATCACCATGGCAACTCTTATAAAGGAAAACATTTAATTGGGCCAGCTTACAGTTTCACAGGTTTAGTCCATTATCATTATGGTGGGACATGGGTGCATGCAGACAGACATGGTGCTGGAGAAGGAGCTGAGAATGGAGAAGGGGCTCAAACAACAGGACAACAGGAAGTGGTCTGAGACACTGGGTGTTATGAGCAAAGAAGACTTCAAAGCCCATCCCCACAGTGACACACTTCCTCCAGCAAGGCCAAGCCTCCTAATAGTGCCACGCCCTTCGGAAAACTTTTTCTTTCAAACCACCAGCTCCTGGCGGCTCTTAGCTTTTCTTTAACTCCTTTTCACAAATTGGAGATTTAGCAGAGTGGGATATTACTCTGAGGTCAACAGTGCCTTTATTTCCTTTCTTAATCTGTTTATCTCCTTGAACACAGAATTTAGCTCCATTCCACCTCTGGTGCTCCTTTTCTCCTAAAACTGCACATTTAACCACACAATTAGGCTGTTTTGAGATTCTCTCTTCCAGTGGAATTAATCCAATTCTCTTCACTTAGCCTCAGGCAGTCTCTTAGGACTTGGGCAAAAGGCTGCCACTTTCACCACCGAAATGTCACAAGAACTGCCTCTAGGTAACATTCCAAAATTCTCCCCTGAAGCCTCTGGACCCAGCCCTTTACAGCGCAGTTCATCCTCAGCACATCTTCCGTGCTCCTACTTAGTGTAACCCATCAGGCAGTGCTCAAAGCCGTCCACTGCCTCTCTATCCCAGAGTACCAAAGTCCATATTCCTCCAAACAAAAACATGGTCAGCTCTGCCCCCCCAGCCCCTGGTACCAACTTCTGTCTTAGGGTTCCTAGTGCTGTGAAGAGACACCTTGACCACAGCTACTCTTATAAAGGAAAACATTTAACTGGGGTGGCTTATAAAGTTTCAGAGATTTAGTCCATTATCATGGTGGGACAGACATGATGCTGGAGGAGCTTAGCAACAGGAAGTGGTCTGAGACACTGGGCATAACTTGAACAAAGACCTCAAAGGCCATCCCCACAGTGACACACTTCCACGTGCAAAGCCAACCTACTCCAACAATGCCATACCTCCTGATAGTATGTCTTAATTAGGGTTTCTATTACTATGACAAAACACCATGAGAAAAGGCAAGTTGGGGAGGAGAAGGTTTATTAGGCTTATACTTCAGCATTGCAGTTTATCACTGAAGGGAGTTGGGACAGGAACTCAAAGAGGGCAGGATCCTGGAAGCAGGAGCTGATGCAGAGACCATGGAGCGGTGCTGCTTACAGATTTGCTTCCCATGGCTTGCTCAGGCCACATTCTTATAGAACCCAGCTGCCCAGGGATGGCCCCACCCACAATGGGCTAGACCTTCCAGAACTGATCACTAAATGAGAAAATGCCTTACAGCTGGATCTCAAGGAGGCATTTCCTCAGCTGAGGCTCCTTCCTATATGACTCTAGCTTGTGCCAAGTTGACACACACAGAAGCACCCAGCACATAGTGTCACACCCTTGAGGGGTATTTTCTCTTAAATCACCACAAGTATGTGGAGGTCAGAGGAAACCTTGAGGAAGTCAGTTCTTGCTTTCTACTGCATGATTCCTGGAGATGACATTGGAGTCATCATGCTTGGCAGCAGGTGACATTCCCAGCTGAGCAGTCTCAACAATCCTCCAGCTCTCCTTCCTTTCTTTTTTTTTTTTCTTTTAGTGTTGTTCTTATTTTTCGAGAAGCTTTTGGAACCTGTCCTGGAACTCGCTCTGTGGACTAGGGGCTGACCTCAAACTTACAGATCTCTCTTTTCAGGAGCCAGTGTTTCACGTGGGTCAGGCTGGCCTTGAACTCACTACGTAGTCAGATCTGGCCTTGAATTCTGTCTACAGTCTCTTAAAGTTGTTAAGGGCTTGACCTCTTGATCTTCCTGCCTGCACCTCCCAAGTGCTGGTGTGCTTTGCCGCACCCAGCTGGAAAGTCATTGTTTATGATAGGAAACAACCAAGGGTTTCCTTTATCACAGCGCCTGTCTCTTCTCTTAAGCACTGTAGTCTAGGACTAGTAAGTCAGGAACAGGAACTAAGACTGGAAAGGAAAGAGTAAAGCTTTTTAAGTTATAGGATTATATCAGTAGTAAATCTAGAAGAGTCTTAAGAACTAATGACAAATTTAGCAATGTATTGTAATTATTTATAAAAATAAGTAGAGCTCGGTGTATTAGCACATGCCTTTAATTCCAGTACTGGGGAGGCAGAGGCAGATGGATCTCTGTGAGTTTGAAGCCATGTAGCGATGAGGGGAGTGGGCCTGCTTTCGTCCTGCCCTGCTCCAGCACAGCTAACTTATACCCAGAAATAACAACACACAAATTGTATTCGTTTAAGCACTGCCTGGCNNGTCATGGCGTCTGCCTGACTCGGCTTTCTTTCTCCCAGCCTTCTGTTCTGTTTATTCCACCCACTTAAGGGCTGGCCTATCAAAGGGCCAAGGCAGTTTCTTTATTAACCAATGAAAGTAACACATAGACAGATGACCTTCCTACATCAAAGCCAGCCTGGTCTACATAGAGTTCCAGGCAGGCAGTGGATAACAGAGACCCTGTTTCAAAAATAAGTAAGTATATAACCAAAATAAAATAACTAGGACTCGAATTTAGATCAGTGATAGAATACTCGCTTTGCCAGAGTGAGGCATGAGTCCATGCCCAGTACCACAAGAAATAATGAGAATAGTAGTAGTGATAGTGATAATAGATACTATAGGAAGCCAGGTACGGTGGCTCATTGCTTGTAATCCTAATACTGAGGCCAAGATAGAAGAATTGTTAGGCGTTAAGACCAGCCTGGGCTATAAATCGAGTTCCAGGCCAGTCAGGGCTACATAGTAAGATGCTGTCTTTAAAAAAAAAAAACCTAAATAAATAAATAGTAATAATAAAAATCTAAATCCCTGGTAAGAGCATAATATGTTGTTGAGTGGGTAACGAAAGTTAAACCCCATGTACTACTGCATGCTGGTAACTCTGCTAACACGGCCAAAGCAAAGACTGGCACTTACCTGCTGGCCTTGCTTCTTGGTTCCTCCACAGTTGTAACTCCACTCCTGTTTTCTTTTGCTTGGGGAAGGATCTTACTCTGTAGTCCAGGCCTGACTGAAACTCATTATTTTATCTAATGCCAGGCTGGCCTTAAATTTACAGCAATCCTCCTGTCTCAGTTTCCCAAATACTGTGAATATAGGCATTAGACGCCAAGCCAGGCTTGTGAAGGTTGTTTTTTTTTTTTCAGTTTTTTGAGATAGCGTTTCTCTATGTAGCCCTGGCTGTCCTGGAACTCACTCTGTAGACTCAAACTCAGAGATCTATCTGCCTCTGCCTCCCAAGTGATGGGAGTAAAGGTGTGTGCTACCACCATGCACAAAGGCATTTTAAAACCCATGCAGGTTCTATAAAGAAGCAGTTCTCATACCTTACAGAAGTGAGGACTTAGGACCTTCCAAAGAGAACAATGAAAGCATTCTGCCT
The DNA here is from genome assembly GCA_001685075.1 of Bramus lutescens. Lineage (NCBI taxonomy): Eukaryota > Metazoa > Chordata > Mammalia > Rodentia > Cricetidae > Bramus > Bramus lutescens. The sequence goes on along the minus strand of LOEQ01000957.1, from coordinate 100,640 downwards.
GCCCCTGAGGATGGGAGCTGGGGAAGTGTTTGGTTGGTAGCGGTACCATTCTGAGCAGGGTCTCCAGAGAGGTAGGAAAAAAGCACCTTCACTTAGCCACTTTGCCCTCTCACCCCACAGCCTTCCTCCATGCCAGTGGATCTGCAGGGAGAGAGCTCCTTACAGGTGGAGATTTCTGATGCAGTGAGCGAGCGGGACAAGGTGAAGTTCACTGTTCAAACCAAGGTATGGTGGCCTGTTGGCCAGGAGATGGGCAGATGGCCTGGGATGGGAGGCAGAACCAGTGTAGCTTCCCACCCCTTAGGAAGCCATCAGCCCTGAGCTGATAGCCTTTGGCTGAATGAAATCACAGGTTTCAAATGGGGTGCAGGATGGGAATGCTCAAAGTGGCTGCTTAGAGGTTTGGTGAGGGCAGGTTTGGGGGAGATGAGGTCTTACGCATGTCTCTGGGCTTCCAGAGTGGCCTCCCTCACTTTGCCCAGCCTGAGTTCTCAGTGGTTCGGCAGCACGAGGAATTCATCTGGCTACATGACACCTATGTGGAAAACGAGGAGTACGCCGGCCTTATCGTGAGGAGGGGCCGGGCTGGGCTGGGAGGGGCAGTCTGGGAACATGGGTTAGGACCCAGGCTGTGATGGCCTCCTTGGCAATCCGTCCCTCCTTTGAGCAGATTCCCCCAGCCCCTCCCAGGCCAGACTTCGAGGCTTCAAGGGAAAAGCTGCAGAAGTTGGGTGAGGGCGACAGCTCCATCACCCGGGAAGAGTTTGCCAAGATGAAGCAGGAGCTAGAAGCGTGAGTGTCCAATCCCCAGCCCCGCCCCAGAGCTCCAGGGTTTCTTCCCTGACTATGACAGATGTCCTTAGAGCCTGACCTCTAGCTCCAGGTCTCTGAGAAAGAGGGGGAACCATGATAATGCGAGCTCACTGTGGTTGTCTACAGGGAGTACTTGGCCATCTTTAAGAAGACGGTTGCAATGCATGAAGTCTTCCTGCAGCGCCTGGCAGCCCATCCCACCCTGCGGCAGGATCACAACTTCTCAGTCTTCTTGGAATACAGCCAGGATGTGAGTTGATTGAGGATGCTGGGATCTGAGACCAGGGTTGGGGAACCAGGTCTGAGAATTTCTCCCAGTTTGCTCCCTGTGTGGGTGGCATTTGACCATGGTAGAAGGTCCAATGCCCCACCCTAGCATCTCACCCTCTCCTTAGCTGAGTGTTCGAGAGAAGAATAGAAAGGAGGTCTTGGGAGGGTTCCTGAGGAGCATCGTCAGATCTGCAGACGAAGTCCTCATCACCGGCATATCAGGGCTCAAGGTGACCAGACTCTGGCTGTGGGAGGGAAGCCNGGCCTACCGTGGGCTGCCAGGAAATGGGTGTTGGTACCACCATGTTCCTGCTGAGTGGGTAAGAAGTGTTCTCTTTCCATCCTGTAGGAGGTAGATGACTTCTTTGAGCACGAGAGGACCTTCCTAGTAGAATACCACACCCGAATCCGAGACACCTGCCACAGGGCCGACCGTGTCATGCACTCCCACAAATGTATGAGGGGTTGAGGGGCTCTCACCATGGGTGGGGCTTGAATGTAGATTTAGGGGCTCTGATTGGGATTGTTCTCCAACAGGCCTGGCAGACGACTATATACCTCTGTCTGCTGCACTGAGCAGTCTTGGAACTCGGGAAGTCAGCCAGCTAAAGAGGTAAGGACTCATTTCCCTGTCCTCTCCCATGCCTGCAATACTGTGTGTGTACCCAAGAGGGTGTGCACTCTATAGAAACCAGGTTGGGGGAGGGGCTGTGCAGAAGCTTCTGAACGGGTTAGGGGAGAACAGATTCCAAGGAGGGTTTGAGGGCAGAGAGGCCTTGAGCTGCCCCAGATCCCTGCCTTCCACCTCCCAGGAGCTTCCTGAAGCTGGCAGAGCTCTTTGAACGACTGAGGGTAAGTACTGCCTTCTACACTGAGGGTCTTCTGTAGAGAGCCTTCTGTGATGGGTGGGCTTGGTGGCTCCCACTCTAGAAATGGAATTAAAGAAATGGAATGGAGCCAGGCCATGATGGTGTGTGCCTTTAATTCCAGCATTTGGGAGGCAGCAGCATGCAGATATCTGTGAGTTCAGGCCAGCCTGATCTACAGACCTAGTTCTAGAACAGCCAGGGCTACAAAGAAACCCTGTCTCAAAAAAAAAAAAAAACCCAAAAACAAAATTAATGAAGACATGCAGAAAGCATGCCATCGAGATGGGTGGGGATGGGAGTGGGAGAAGGGCATGGGAGTGTACCACACCTCTGGCACCTTTGGGAGACTGCCACCAACATCCTGTTGAGATACATAATTCCCAAACTCTTATTCCAAACAAGTCCATGCAGTATACCAATCTCTCTGGAATGTGTGTTCACGGACTTGCAGGGGCCTTGTCCACTCAAGCCTACCCAAGATACAAAGCCCTTAGCTTGCCCTTTGGCCACCCTACTCTGTTTTGCCTATGTAACCTACTGAGTCTGTGGTTCACTAGGCTTGCACACATGCTCACACTTCCCTGGCCTGCCTTCTGAAACTCAGAACTTGAGCTACAGTAGTTCCCAAGCAGTTCTCTCCTGGAAATGTAGAGGAAGGGCCTCCAGCCCTTTAGTTCCCTTTTCAAGCCCCCTTCCCAGTCTCATCTTCCTGACACAGAAGCTGGAAGGCCGGGTAGCCTCTGATGAGGACCTGAAGCTGTCTGACATGCTGAGATACTACATGAGAGACTCACAAGCAGCCAAGGTGAGAGGTGGCCCGAGGTACTCTCAGGGATGGAGGCCATGTGAGGAGGGCAGGCAGCAGAATCCATGGCAACAGTCATCTTGTGCTTATGACCTTAGGACCTGCTGTACAGGCGGCTTCGGGCACTGGCCGACTATGAGAACGCTAACAAAGCGCTGGACAAAGCTCGTACAAGGAACCGGGAAGTGCGACCAGCAGAGAGCCACCAACAGCTGTGTTGCCAGCGCTTTGAGCGCCTCTCTGACTCTGCCAAGCAGGGTGAGCCCTGAAGCCTGGCATGGTCCCAGTGAGGATCCACCCTGACCAACTGTCCTTACTTTTTCACTCTTCCCCAGAGCTCATGGACTTCAAGTCCCGCCGCGTCTCCTCTTTCCGTAAGAATCTCATTGAGTTGGCAGAGCTGGAGCTCAAGCATGCCAAGGTGAGCACTCACCGGCCCCTCCTGTGAGCTCTTGTGCTACTCCCATCTTCTTCCCAGTGTATGGTCAGGCCCAGGGTCAAGGTAATGACTCCTCTCCTGGGGCCAGTATTTTTCTCTTTTCATTGGGTACTAGGAAGGGGGCCTGAAGGCTGAGCAGTGGATACAACAGTAGCAGCCCTCAGAGAACTCTAAGGGCTTTTCTTCTGCAGGCCAGCACCCTGCTTCTCCGAAACACCCTTGTTGTCCTTAAGGGAGAGCCTTAGTGAAATCAGATGTTCCTCTGAAACCTTCAGTGACAACGTCCTCACCTCCTACCCTCTCCCCATAGAGATGCCCTTCTCTACCAAAGCTGCCACTAGCCACACACCCACAGCAGAACCCATTTTTCCTTGCCCCAACCCAAGCCCAAAGGTGGTTATCCCCCCCCATCCCCACCTGGGCAGGGCAGCATGGGGGACACACCTGGCCACAGGTAAGCAGTTTCCAGGGACCCTAGCTCTCCCCACAGCAGGCTGATTCAAGTTCTCCACCCAATCCCACTTCTGGCTTTTTAATTACAAATAAAAAGCCTGGTTTTATAGCCAGGGGTCTGCAGGTCTTTACTTTGCACAGTGCACACCCTTAGCAAGTCACCACACACTGGGGACTCAAGAGGCAGTCCTGCAGCACCACAGCTCTTTATCAAATGACAACAGGTTTATACTTCTGGGGTTTGGATCATTCTCAGCTCTACCACAGAACACAATTCCCAATCTGTTGGTTGCTCTAAGCTCAAAGGTAGAGAGTGCTTGGCTACTATGTATGTATGAGGCCCTTGGTTCAATAACCAGCACTGCAGAAAAACAAAGCTACTGTCCAGTAGTATTCCTCTGCCTGTCTTATCTTACAGAAAACAGAAGGCTTAATGGTCTTCCTGAGAAATCAGCGAACCTGTAGCATAGAACCTCAATAAAGGGGAAAAAAATGGCCCCTTCCTTCATCATTCCCAGACTTGAATAAGGCTAAAGAAAGAACCTTTAGCTAATTGGGGAAGACAAACTCAGACCACTACCCCAGTTCACCTGCCATAGATGGGCAGTTTCAGTCCTTCGCTCAGGCTGTCAGGCTGGAGTCCACAGAAATGCCAGCAGAACACTCAAAGCTTTAGCTCTGGTAACAGGAGGTGGGGCTCCAGACACCTGGGTCTGAAGTCCTGGGCTCCACCTGGCTGACCCACCCTGAATGGACTCCAGCCATAGGTACAGTAGGTCAAAGGCTCAACTTAGCTGCTCACACCACCACTGATCCTGGCACTAGGGTAAGCCAGTCACCCCAGGGTATGGAAAGGCAAAGATCTAACAGAACCTTCAAAAGAAGAGAAAACAGTTCAACAGGTCACCTGAGTGTACTGTATTTAACCCATAGGTGTTAAGGGGCTCAGTGCACGTCACTGTCCACTATGAAGATCCAGTAGCAATGAGTTTCAGGTGTGACACTCTGAGCCCAACCTCCTTGGCGCCAACAACTGTGGCACCCCACCTCAAAAAGGAAGCTTAATCACTGAGGTCCAGGCTAGGGGTGCAGCACAGGAAAAACACTTATCACCCCCCAACACAGGTTCCCCCAGATCTCAAACCTGAAAAGCCACCTTGTTAATTAGCCTTTTTATTTTTTTTTTTTTAAATTGGAGGTCCCTTACTGGTCCTGCTTTCATGAGTGGCTGAGAACAAGGGGAAGGGGAGGGCAACCAGCTGGCAAGGGAGGGTCATTTCCACATTTC
>LOEQ01000957.1:77724-90551 GCA_001685075.1 Bramus lutescens | reverse complement strand
GATGAGGCAGCCAGCAGAGGGCGCCACACGCGCTTTGTGTTTCAAAAGGTGAGTCCCAGCTGGATCTTCTGGAGACAGGACCCAGATGATACATGTCTCCGAGCATGATGAGTTCCTTTCTCCCTTATGCTCCCCAGGCACTGCGCTCCCTCCGACGGTACCCGCTACCTCTGCGCAGCGGGAAGGAAGCCAAGATCCTTCAGCATTTCGGAGACAGGCTCTGCCGGATGCTGGACGAGCGGCTGAAGCAGCACCTAGCATCAGGCGGTGAGCGCCTCGGGGGAGTTGGTGATCCCTAAATTTCCCGAGTGCAGGCTGTGTCTACCTTGGTTTCAGATTCCCCACTCTCTGTGGTTGCTGTTGGACCCAGGGCTAGTGATTGCCGCTCCTTTAGCCTCTTAGTTCTCATGTACGAAGCTAGCCAATGAAACATGCCTGTAATCCCAGCATTTAGGAGGTGGGGGTAACAGGATCAGGAATTCAAGGGTAGCCTGGGCTACTTGAGATTGTCTCAAATGACAAGGGGTGGGACATGGTGATGCATGCTTATAGTCCCAACACTCAGAGGAGAAAGAGGCAGGAGAATCTTATGAGTTCGAGGCCAACCAGGCCATCACCCAATGACACCCAAAGGATCCAGCCCCTACTTCTGGCCTCTTCTGGCATTGCATGTCAGTAATGCACAGACGTGCACTGACCAAACACTCCTATACGTACAATAAAACAAAAACATGTTTTTAAAATATGACACCAAAATTCACAAAGTGAGCAGAAGCATCCAGGCTCCTCCTGGCATCCAAATTGGTTGCAGGACTGACTTCTGTTCTCTGCAGGTGACCATGCCCCCAGCCTACCACCTGGAGAGAAGAATCAAGCCAGTGAAGAGCCACCTGCTCAAGGCCAGGACTCTACCGTGCCAGTGAGGACTGGGAAGGGGGTGAAAAGCTAAAGGGGAGGGTTGAGAGTAGGACTTCCTGGTTTGAGGGGTTTAACAGCCCTGTGTCCAGCTCTTCGGATTTAGGCTTGCCTGGGAGACAGCCTCTTACCCTCTCTAAGCGGCACATCATTAATTCCTGAGTAGGGTTACTGAGACAGCTGTAGGTGAAGTTCCAAAGGAAGCTGCTGAGAGACCCAGTCCAGAAAGTTGGGGGACTTCTACAGTGTCCTTGTTCCCCAGTAGCCGTAGCTGGAGGCTGGGCCTGGCGTATACCCCCAGCCTTGCCCCTGCTCCAGCCATGTCACAGTCCATATTTACAGGGCTTTGTAGCATCTCCCTCCCCAGGCCCACGTAGCCTGCTGAAACCTCAGCTGACACTGGCAGGCATTTGAGTTCAGAGCCCCGCTCTGTCTCAGGTTCCCATGCAGCCTCAAGCAGGAAGTGCCGGAGGCTATTGGCCAGCACAGAACTCGGGTGCCCGTGGCATCCTGCTGCAACTCTACAAGGAGCACCTGGTAAGTGTCTCCAAAAGGCAGTTACGTGGGATGAGGCAGACTCACAGAAGTCCTGGGCAGTGTTCATGCTGGCCACTCCATAGCAGGTTGAGGAGCCCTGGCCCTGAACCTACCCTCAATTATACTATGGTTTCAGAATCCTGATGGTCACAGCTTCCTGACCAAGGAGGAGCTGCTGCAGAAATGTGCCCAGAAGGCCCCCAGGGTGAGCATCCAGCTGGTAGTGGGCAGGTAGTGCCCACTACAGTCTTTCTTCCTGCCTGGCAGGCAGCCTTGGTATGAAATCTGATCCAATTATGGCACATGGCTAGCGACAGAGGATGTTTAGGCTAGGGAGTACTAGGGCCTCGCTGAGGGTCTCCTTTCCTTTTTTCTTTTTAATTTTTATTTGCTATGCATGTATGTTTGTGCAAGGTTGTCAGCAGCCCTGGAACTGCAGTTACACACAGTTGTGAGCTGTCACGTGGGTGCTGGGAATTGAACCAGGGTCCTTTGGAAGAGCTAACCTCTGAGCCTTCCCTCTAGCCCATTTCAGAGGTAGCTCCTGGAAGTTCAAAACCCTGGCCTGCCCTCCGAGGCCTCCTCCACAGGAACTTGATCCTCAGAACACATCGGCCATCCAGGTACAGGCAAGCTGCAGGGAACATAAGAGGCAGGGATGGGGCCTATGCGGGAATTAGGACATCCGTAGGCTCTATAATGATGCAGCGAGTCTCAGACCTGAAGCTGCTGAGGCTGGGAGAGCCCAAGGTTGGAGGCCCTGGAAAGTACGAGCAACTGGGGGAAGGACAAAATGTCAGTTATTAGAAGCAGAGAGCTGAGCAAACATTTGGCATGTCTTAAAATTTGGCTGATTATGCCTGGCCGGTGGGTGGTGCACACCTTTAATCCCAGCACTCGGAAGGCAGAGGCAGGCAGATCTCTGTGAGTTCAAGGCCACCCTGGTCTACAAGAGCTAGTTCCAGGACAGTCACCAAAGCTACAGAGAAACCCTGTCTCAAAAAAAAAAAAATTGGATGATTAAAGATTCCAGAATATTCTAGGGGTGAAAGTATGGTTCTGAGTAAAAATAGGGAGGAGTTGTAAGACATGCATTGCAAAGCTGAGGCAGCAATCGGGAGGTCCTGAGGATAGCTGGTCTGAGGGATGGAGACAGGAGGTGGGGATACCAAGGAGGGTAATGCTTATCTAGCTTGGGGCAGCAGAGCTTGCCAGGTATAAAGGTAAAATTGTATCCTCCATCCCCCAGGTATGCACTGACCCCAGAGGGCCTGGAGCTGGCCCAAAGGCTGGCTAAGGCAGAAGGCCTGAGCATGCTGAACACTGGCATTATGCCAGAGGAGCCCCATGAAGAGGAGTCAGCAGCTCCAGCAACCACTTTGTCAGCACTGTAAGGAGGGAGAAATGGGGGGACCATGTCTCAGGGACTTGTAACTGCTGAGCCATAGTTGCCCCCGTGAGTTGTGGGGACCACCCTGGCACTAAGGGTTCTGGCCTTATGTAAGCCCCCACTTCCTTACAGTGGTGCCAATGAAGGTGGCGTCCAGCAGCCACCGCTGAAGCTGAGGCCTGGCGAGTACAGAGTGCTGTTGTGTGTGGACACTGGGGAAACCAGAGGGTGAGGGAAGCAGGGCAGCCGCAAGAACACCTGGAGGATGTGGAGGGCGGCAAGTGCTGGCTCACACTTGCCTTGGCCCTCTCTCTTGAAATATTAGGGCAGGACACAGACCAGAAATGCTCCGAGAGTTACAGCGGCTGCATGTGCCCCACACAGTACGCAAGCTGCATGTTGGGGACTTTGTGTGGATAGCACAGGAGACCAGGCCCAGAGACCCAGGTAAAAGGTCACAAGCAGGCATTGGAGGCTGGCTTGGGTGGGTCAGAGGAAGACAGTAAGACTCTCTTTGACTCCTTGGCAGCAAGACCTGAGGAGTTAGTCTTGGACCACATTGTGGAACGCAAGCGGCTAGATGACCTGTGCAGCAGCATCATCGATGGCCGCTTTCGAGAGCAGAAGGTGCTTAGCCTGCACACGCCTCACTTCAGCATAGAAAAGCTATGAACTTCAGAGGTCTCCTGTCACACCTGTTCTGAGCCCCTTTTAAGCCATGAAGGTGCAAGTAGGAACCCACAGTTATCTTGGCTGGCCTAAGAAACGTAAAGACCCCGTGCCTAACCCTAGAAATCTCACAAACAAGAGCCAAACCGCTAGGATTGGAAATGCAGAAGCTATGCCCAAGTCTTAGCAGTGCACTCACCATAGGGTCACAGAGGTCAGTAATAGGCCAAAGGAGGCCTGGAGAATATGTAATGTTCAAAGGTTCAGGACTTTCCTACAGGAGTCATAGCAAGACCCGGTTTGCTCCTCTGAGACAGACGAGCNTATGTATATAACTAAAGTATGTGTTGTTAAATCTTTGTGTCAGAGCTTAAGTTACAGTTGTGAGCTGCCATGTATGTCCTCTAGAATAGTCTTTTTTTTTTAAAGATTTACTTACTTTATGGGCATTAGTGTTTTGACTGCATATGTTTATGCAAGGGTGTTGGATCCCTTAGAACTGGAGTTACAGACAGTTGTTAGCTGCCATATGAGTGCCGGGAATTGAACCCAGATCCTCTGGAAGAACAGCCAGTGCTTTACCCGCTGAGCCATCTCTCCAGCCCTACAGTCAGTGTTCTTAGCTGCTGAGCCATCTCTCCAGCCCCGTCTCCTTGCAATCTTAATGTGATATGATAGTCAGCCCAGACATGTAGGCATTTGGGCCTGACCTACCCTGCTTTTGCCTGCCTTCCCAGTTCCGCCTGAAGCGCTGTGGCCTGGGGCACCGGGTATACTTGGTGGAGGAACATAGGTCTGTCCACAACCTCAGCCTTCCCGAGAGTACATTGCTACAGGCTGTCACAAACACCCAGGTGAGCTGGAGGGCAGGGCCAGGCTGGCAGATTTTGTACTCCATGGATTAGACGTGGAGCCACCTCCCTTGGGTCCTCTTCTCCAGGTCATTGATGGCTTCTTTGTGAAGCGCACGGTGGATATTAAGGAGTCAGCTGGCTACCTGGCCCTTCTGACAAAGGGGCTAGAAAGACTGTATCAGGTGAGCAGAGGCCTCTTTCAGCACTGGGCCCTCGCCTGGTGGTTGCTGCCCAAGCAAGGAAAGGTGGGTGAGATCCTAGTTACTCAGGTTTCCCACTGAGGCCTAGGAAAGGACTAGCTGGGGGTTAACTCCTAAAGCCTACCCTAGCCTCAGTCCCCTCTTCTACTAGGGCCACACCCTACGTAGCCGCCCCTGGGAAACCCCAGGGGATGCTGAATCACGAGCAAGGCCTTCCACAGACCCTCTCTGCTCACTCCTCACTTTCAATGACTTCAATGCAGAAGCTGTCAAGAACAAGGTACTACCCTTGCCTTGCCTATGCTTAGGTGGCCTGGTCCTAGACCACCCCTGATCGAGGCCTATCCCAATCCAGGCCCAGTCTGTACGAGAAGTATTTGCCCGGCAGCTGATGCAGGTGCGTGGACTAAGTGGAGAGAAGGCAGCAGCCCTGGTGGATCGATACAGCACACCAGCCAGGTACACCCAAGAGAGCCGCTGGGTTCCTCTGCCCTTCCTGTGTAGAGTTCAACTTAAGCAGTGCTTCTGGAGAGAGAGCTTGGCTCTGTGTGGGAGCCTTGGAAGGTTCTGTCCCAGTGTTTCCCAGGAAGGGAGGGCAGACAGGATGGAGGAGGGTCTCTATCACCAGGATCAGGAAACATGCAGTGTCCAGACTCCTCTACTCTAGGCTGAACCCCTCCTGCCTTAGCTCTCATGATGCTGGCCCACATAATCAGCCACTCTATGTCCCACCCCCAGTCTCCTGGCTGCCTATGATGCTTGTGCCACCCCTAAGGAGCAGGAGATGCTGTTGAGCACTATCAAGTGCGGGCGTCTGCAGAGGTAATGGTGAGACACACCCTGGGGAGAAGACTGGGTGGCCCCGAGGCACCAGGCCAACCTTCTGATTCTCTTCTTGCAGAAATCTGGGACCTGCTCTGAGCAGGACCCTGTACCAGCTATACTGCAGCCACCGCCCTCTGACCTAAGCTCTACCTGGAGACACATCCCAGAGCCATCTTCACTTCTACCAAGGCTAGCCAGCCCTTTAACTAGGATTCTTTGGGCTATAATCAAAATCGGAACGTTTGAGGTCTTAGGAGTTAAGGAAGCAATGCCAAGGTCCTTATGAAATATGCAGGAAAGGGGAGACTACACCTTGTGATCCAATGGCTTTTGTAGTGTTGGTGGTGGAACCCACAGCCTTGTGCATGCTAGGCAATTCCTCTTCCACACAGCAATGATCTGCAGCCTTGTACAGCGTTTCTCCACCCACTCCTAAAACCCAGCTTGGCCTAGAACATGCTGTGTAACCCAGGCTGGCCTACAATTCCCAGTCTTCCTAGGCCCACCTTCCTAGTCCTGGAATTAAAGGTGTGGAACACTATACCTGGCCCATATGGTTCTTTTTTTAGGCAATCTCTTGTGCCTAAATGGTTGAGCAGAGTTATAAGCACTTAATTTGTGTTAGGCCAGATCCTATGCAAAACTAAATAGATAGCTAGATAATGCTCCTTAGAGGTTGGGCATTCCCTGGTCCGGGAGATAGTCAATGGGGCACTGTATCTTTGCAACTAAGTGGCCCCTGATCAAGTAAGTTTCTGCGACAAAAAGCACCACACGTTGGGAAAGAAACGTGTTCTCAGTCCAGTTGCCTCATCCTGGTGATTGGAGAACAGTAGGCTTGTCCAAACGTATAATTTGGGGTAGGGCTGGGATAGTAGCCCCAGACCTCTTGGCACTGACCCAAACATGGTTTCTGGGGCCTAGCATCTGCTGAGCTCTGGGTTAAGGCCTAAAGTGTCCACTCCTTAGAACTCCTTGCTCAGGTTGACACTTAAGCTCTGGAACCTTCTCAGCCTGAATGCAGAGAGGACCCTTTGGGTGAAATTTGCCTGCTTCTCTCACAAGCCCAGCGCCTTCCCAGGCTGAGGTTACTCACCCACCTCAGCCACTAGGACTCCTTTCTCCCTTTATTGTCCTTCGCATCATTGTCTCTATAAGCAGAACAGTTGTCCCTAAACCCCAGGCTTCTTAAGGTGTGGGAGGGAGAAAGAAGGAGGCCCCACCCAACCCTTCCCTGAGGGTCTCCTTCAGAAGGTGTAGGCTCCCACAAAGACGGTGAGTCTCAGTACAGAGCTGGCCCGGTAGCTCATAAGAGAGTTCATGGTGACCATCTCCAGGTCCAGCACATACTCCCGTGGTCCTGTCACTGGCCTGGCAAGGACCAGCATGGCGCTGACATTGTTGATTTGCTGCAGAACATCAGAGACTGTGTTAGCCTGTAAGCCAGGACCCTACTCCAGCATCACCCCCTGCCCGTGCCCGTGAGGCTGGGCACTCAAGTGCTTACCCAGCTCTGACATTTCTCCTCCTCTCCAGTGCCCAAGCCCTGGTTCTCCCCTGACCCTACCCACCTCGATCTTCCCTCCATCTTGACTTCCTGAAGACTCAAGTTTTGGAAATGATTGGCCTTTAGTGATCCAGGCTGGCCCACTTCCCCCTTTAAGTCTCTGTTTCTGTGTGATTTTTTTTTGGGGGGGGGTTGTTTTGAGAAAGGGTTTCTCGGTAGGAAACCTCGGACAGGACCTTGATCGAGAATATCTGGTCCGACCAGAGTAACTTACAGAGATCTGCCTGCCTCTGCCTCCCAGGTACTGGGATTAAAGGCGTGCACCACCACTGCCCAGCTGTCTGATTGTTTTGATGCTGGGGAAGGGATTGAGGGCCTGAATGGTAAGCACATGTTCTGCCATGGAGCTGTGCCACTAGTCCCAAAGCAATTTCGAAAGGAGAAATAAGTTCTGATGCCAAACACCTCAATGCTGAAGATAACATAAGGTCCACAGACCCAGAGTCCTCACAGCCACACCAGCAAAAAAAGCTCTGATCCCAGCCCTGCAGGAACTATGTTTCTTCTTATTTTATGGATAAGGATGTCAAAGCCGATAGGAGAAACCAATACTAGGACTCAAACCCCATTAACTAACTACCTGCTAGAATTGCCTGGGACCTGTGTACTGAGGATGTAGAAATCTTGACTTCGAACATGAGCCCAGCTTACTAGGACAGGGCTTTGAGAGAAGAGGCAGGGCAGCTCCCACTTAAATGACAGCAGGCACTCTATGTTAGATTATCCACATCAACTGGGTGTGAGCAGAGAAGCACCTTACCCGAATGTAGAAGTCCCCCTGTGTGTTTCCAGCACGGATCTGAAAGGCATTGTAGGCGCCAGGGTAGACAGAGGTTGCTTGGATCTGAAACACGTCTGCAGGCACACTTCGCTCGGAGGTGATGCTCATGTAGCGGTGCACAATGGATGAAGGCTGCTCCCGACACAGCGGGTTGGAGACAGGGCAGAGGCAGCGGCTAGAGACCCCCAAGACAGGACCAGAATGAGGGCCCATTTCCCAAATACCCACCTCCTAAAGAGGAAAACCCAAGCACATAAGACTAACTCCCATGAGGCATCATGGGTACTCACCAGCCTGATTAAACCAGTTAGCCCCCACAGCCCTTGGGAACTGTAGTTACTGCAAGAAACTGCCGTCAGGTTGACTCACTTGTCCGACACTTGGACATAGGGCTCCACACAACGATTGGTGTCCACACAGCGGTAGCCTCCATGGAAGTTCACACAAGTTTGGGCCTCAGAACACTGGTGTGCACCTGATTCACACTCGTCAATGTCTGTGCCAAGGGAGGTGAGGTTGGACTCTGGCTCTGACACCAGACCCTAAAATCCTGCTTGCCCACCAGAAGCACTTGTACCTTGGCAGAGCCTCGTAGCCAACAGCTGGTAGCCTTGTGGGCAGTGACAGGAGAAGCGGCCTGGCTCATTGACACAGCGATACTGGCAGAGGTAGCTGGAGTAGCTGCACTCATCGATATCTGAGGGAGGGTGGGGATGAGGACCCTGGGCCAAAGGTAGTCCTCACAACTGAGTCTCATAGACATTTATGGAGAGAGCCCAGCCCCCCACAAAGCTGATGTGGAAGAGAAGGGATAAGATAAACCCAGTAAAGCTCAGAAGGTGGACTAGGGGTTTCAAAGGTTAGAGGGGCTAGGGATAGAACTCAGTGGTAGAGAGTACTTGCCTAACACACTGGAGGCTCTAGGTTCCATCCCAGCACAGAAAGGGAGAGGAAAAAGAAAAGAGAAAGAATAGAAGCTTGGCATGATGTTGCATGTTTATAATCCCAGCATTTGGGAGATAAAGGCAGGAGTATTACACCAAGTTCAAAGCCATTTTGTCCACACAGGGAGACCAGCCAGGGTTATATAGCAAGTTCAAGGCCAGCCTGAGCTACATAACAAAACCCTGCCTCCAAAAAACAAATGGGTGTTTGATCACAACTCTTGGGAGGCAGAGGCAAGTAGGTCTGTTTGAGGCCAGCCTGGTCTACAAAAGAGACTGTGGGCCAGCCACGGCTAGAGAGTGAGACTCTGTATCAAAATAAGAGCAGACCTTCCAGCTTACAGGGAACCTCTTCCCCAGGACTTTGAGAATACTTAAACAATGCACCAGCCTGGCACAGTGGCCCATGCCTTTGATCCCAGCACACTCAGCAGATCTCTGTAGGCTAGCCTGGTCCACATAGAGAGCTGCAGGACAGCCAGGGTTACATAAACTGTATCAAAAGGCACCAGGGATCTAAAGGCTTGGCCTAAGTCCTACTAATTGGACTTAGGAAAGTCCATTTGCATGCCAGTCAAAGGAGTGTTGAACTGGAAGAGTCCTGTGGACCTAAGCTGCTCTGTTTTTTTAAAGTCCTGCAATCTACAATCACACTATCCAGACTTCCGCTGAGTGTGCGCCCCACACACAGCATATTCTTTGCTTTTGTTCCTTTCACACAACTGAACACCAGTGATGTGTTTCGTAGTAGGACATAAAATAAATGGAGAGTATACAAGGTAACACGGTGAGAAGCCTGGGATCAAGCTCTGGCCCTATTTCATCCTTCCTGCCTGAACTGTGACAAATCACTTCATCTCTGAAAGTGGAGAGATGAGAGTCACCATTTCCTCTGGACTTTCTGCTTGCTTTTTACAATTCTGCCGACACGCCTGGAGGAGTATTAGTGTCCTGTTTGCAGAAATAAGTCATCGCTGACCAGGTTAAGTGAGACTAAGCATGTAAGTTATAAAGAAGCAGTGCTTCCCATTTTGCTGCCTGAGACTGGATGGAGCCTGTATCATGGACCCTCTCCATAGTCCAAATAACCTGTTTACAGCAGACATATGCTCAGAAAAAGAGAGATTTGTCCTAGTGCAGGGTTCCGGTGCAAGTCAGCTAAACTTCCAAGAAGACTGGCACCCACACCTTCCCTATCTCCAGCAAACTTCAGCAGGGCCTGACACACCATCCCCACCAGCAACCAGCTCAGGGTGGTGGGCATGGAGGTCTGCAGGTGCAGAGAATCAGATATGGAAGCTTCAAGCAAATGGCCACGTGACCGGAGTCGGTCCATTATGTTGCGAGCCCAGTAACACAAGTGGACTCTCACCACTGCAGGAGAAGCCATCCCGGTGCAGCTCATAGCCTTGGTTACAACGACACAGGAAGGTCCCGTAGGAGTTGAAGCAGCGTTGCTCACATGGGGCTCCCATGTCACACTCATTCACATCTGGGGGTGCCACAGAAAAGAGGAGCGGTGAAAGCAGAGGCACTGCCCAGAGCCCCAAACTACTGGGCTCAGGAAAGAGATCCTGCCCCCATCTCACACAGCTCTACCAGGGATCCCAGAGCCTCACCCACACAAGAGCGGTTGTTAGGTCCCAACTGGAAGCCAGGCTCACACTGGCAGCGAAAAGAGCCTGGCAGGTTCACACATCGGTGCTGGCAATAGCGGTAGCGACATTCATCTATGTCTGAGATGTAGGTGGGAGGGAAAGCAGGGCACGAGTCAGGTGGGGCCTGAGCACCCACGCTCACGCCTGTCTCAGCTCCCTGAATGTAGTCTTGTGTCTAGTGACAAGAGGGTACCAGCAGCAGAGGACTTGGCTAAGGATGAGACATTATGTCGAGAGCTAGACCAAAGTCACAAAGCCAGAACTAGGAAAGTCACTCTCTGAACTCACCCACACATTCAGGCCCAATTTTTCGGTAACCGTCAGGGCAGGTGCATTGGTAGGAGCCAGGCAGGTTATGACAGTCCTGGCTAGGGCGACAGTCATGCAAAGCCTGGGCACATTCGTCCACATCTGTGGGAGACACCATTCAGCCCTTACCTGGAGTCCCACATGCTACTAACCATGTCAGACACCTCAGTTTGGGAGAAAAGTGGCCTATACCAGATGTCATTCACATGGGCACATGGGTAGTTGGCCCCAAAATATTAACATGTAAAATAGGTCCTCCCAATAGTGCCAAAACAGTCCACCAGGAAAAGCACGCATCAGGTGAGCATATAAAACAAGGCCTTCTCGGGTCTGGTGGCACACACTTTTAATTCTAGCACTCAGGAGGCAGAGGCAGGAGGATCCCTGTGAGTTCCAAGTCAGCCGGAGCTATAGAGTTCAAACCCAGCTAGAGCTACACAGTGAGACCCTGCCTTAAAAACAAACAAACAAATAAATAAATAAGGCCTTGTCCATTTACACCCCTTAGCTGACTCTCCTAAGACCATCCCTCCTCCAAGGCCAATGGTCCTCAAGGCTGAAAGCCGGCTGAGGCTGGGAGTAGAGCTCTTGCATGTCTGCACAGGAAATGAGGGAGCTGCTAGGGACTTCCTGGGCCAGCAGACCTGGGCCTGCAGCAGCTGAGGGCTTGGATCTTTCTCTGAGGAGTCAGAGGCCTCTCAACAAGGAAACAAGCATGAGGTTTGCAGTATTTAGTATGAAAATTTACTTTAATGTTAATTAGTTAATACTTTTGAGAGAGTAGCTCAGGTTGGCCTCAAACTCCTTATGCAGCTGAGGATAACCTTGAACTTCTGATTGTCTTGCTTCTACCCCCCTAGTGGTGGGCTTACAAGTGTGCACCACCACGCTTGTTTGATCTGGTGCTGGGGATCAAACCCAGAGACTCAAAAAGCAAAGTATACATAGCTGGGCAGTGGTGGCGCACACCTTTAATACCAGCATTTAGCACCTGGAAGGCAAAGACAGGGAGATCGGAGTTCTAGGCCAGCCTCATCTACAGAGTAAGCTCCAGGACAGCCAGAGCTACACAAAGAAATCTTTCTCGAAAAACAAAACAAAAATTACTAGGGAGGGCAGTAAAGGGGATTAAAACAAATCAAATATGAAGTATGTCAGGAGGATGATACCATGAGCAAAACCTGTTACTTTGTATACTAAATACAAAATTAATTAAAATAAAAAGACAGATCTGGAAGCCTAGGGGCCAGCCAGCATGGCTCCCCACTTACCCACACAGCTCTCCTGTTCATCAGGCTCATAGCCTGGTGGGCAAGGATTGGGGTGCTGAGCAGGGGGCACTGGTGGCGGAGGTCCTTCCCCGTGTAGATCATTGATCACGGCAGCAGAGCGAGGCAGACACAAATAGCCCCCGTAGTGGTTGATGCATTTCATTTCACCCTTGCAGGCCTCAGGGATGGTCAGGCACTCATTGACATCTGCAGAGAGGGGCCTGCTGGGCACAGCCAGTCACCTGGGCTGGCCCTGTAGGTGGTGGGAGGCAGAAGCCTGACTTGGCCTTCTCTAAACTGAGCCACTGAGCAAAGCTTTCTCTCTGCTCAGCAAACTAAGGCTGCTGACCCAGAGCCCCTCCCAGGGATTTGCAGGACTGGGGGTAGGGCCACCTATTTCCACTGCAGTCCCTATTCTCCTGCCTCCAAGTGAGTTTCCATTCCTCCTTAAAACCCCGCCTCTACCTCTGCCCAAGACTAATTTTCAGGCCTCCTGCCCCTCAGAGAGAGTACTGCCCTGCCGGATTGCACTGGGATAGAGAGCTGGGCTAGGAGAGTTGAGAACACTCAG
This sequence comes from Bramus lutescens, assembly GCA_001685075.1. Classification (NCBI taxonomy): domain Eukaryota; kingdom Metazoa; phylum Chordata; class Mammalia; order Rodentia; family Cricetidae; genus Bramus; species Bramus lutescens. The sequence goes on along the minus strand of LOEQ01000957.1, from coordinate 78,060 downwards.
GGAAGGTGTGCTATTGCCGTTTCTCTGGGCGATCGCCAGGTGCTCTCTTGCCTACTGCAGATAGAAGCAGGGTTTGTTGGGCTTCTTGAATGGGTAGGGCTCCTAACTCAGTGGCACAAGAGAACCACGGCTGGCTTTGGCGCAGCCAAGCTGGACACTGAAAAGGCCATCAGGTTTCTTAAGTAGCTCTAGGAGAAGGTATCCCTGGGAAACAATAGTCCCGGTTCTTGAAGATGGCTAGTACCCCAGGCATACTCACCCCGGCAGTGCTGGCTGTCTGCGTCCCACTCATAACCATCCGTACATTCCTGGAAGGGAACCGAAGTGGCCAGTGAC
>LOEQ01000956.1:691955-704470 GCA_001685075.1 Bramus lutescens | reverse complement strand
TTTTTTATTGGATTATTTGTTCTTTTGATGACCACTTTCTTGAGTTCTTTGTATATTTTGGAGATCAGACCTCTGTCCAACATAGGGTTGGTGAAGATCTTTTCCCGTTCTGTAGGCTGTCATTTTGTCTTGTTGACCATGTCCTTTGCTTTACAGAAGCTTTTCACTTTCATGAGGTCCCATTTATTAATTGTTTTTCTCAGTGTTTGTGCTACTGGGGTTATATTTAGCATGTGGTCTCTTGTTCCAGTGCATTCAAGTGTACTTCCCACTTTCTCTTCTCCGAGGTTCAGTCTGGTTAGTTTTAGGTTAAGGTCTTTGATTCATTTGTACTTGAGTTTTGTACATGGTGGTAGATATGGATCTACTTTCATTTTTCTACATATTGATATTCAGTTATGCCAGCACCATTTGTTGAAAATGCTTTCTTTTTTTCATTTTATGTTTTTTGTTTCTTTGTCAAAAATCAGGTGTTCGTAGATGTTTGAATTGATATTTGGGTCTTCGATTCAATTTCATTGGTTCTCCTGTCTGTTTTTCTAACAATACCAGGCTGTTTTCAGTACTATAGCTCTGTAGTAGAGTTTGAAGTCAGGGGTTGTGACGCCTCTAGATGTTCCTTTATTGTACAGGATTGTTTTGTTATCCTGGGTTTTTTGCTCTTCCTTATGAAGTTGAGTATTGTTCATTCTAGGTCTGTGAAGAATTTTGCTGGGATTTTGAAGGAAATTGCATTGAATGTATAGATTGCTTTTGGTAAGATTGCCATTTTTACTATGTTATTTCTACCTACCCAAGAGCCTGGGAGATCTTTCCATTTCTGGTGTCTTCTTCAATTTCTTTTTTCAAAGATTTGAAGTTCTTGTCTTACAGGTCTTCTACTTGTTTGGGTAGACGTACTTCAAGATATTTTATGTTATTTTTAGCTATTGTGAAGGGTGATGCTTCTCTGATTTCTTTCGCAGCCCATTTAACATCTGTGTGAAGGAGGGCTACTGATTTTTTTTGAGTTAATCTTGTATCATGCTACATTATTGAAGATGTTTTTCAGTTGTACGAGTTTCCTGGCAGAATTGAAGTCAAACTCTCACTTTTTGCTGATGATATAATAGCTTACATAAGACTTGTATTTCAAGATACATCGTATTGTCCACGATGTTGCCATCTTACCAGTTGGAAAGGTGAAAGTGTAAAAACTGCACCTTGCTTTCTATCTCTTCTAAGGTACTTACATAAGTTTTCTGTCTGGGGACCTTAGCTAGTTTCTACGGTTTGTCTGCCAGTGACAAATTCTCTTAGTTTTCTTGAATGCCTTGATTTTATCTTTATGATTTTTTGTTTTTGTTAATTTTCATTTGAAAATTCCAGGTTGGCCTGGAAGTCGCTATGCAGTTGAAGCTGGCCCTGAGCTCCAGATTCTGCCTCCACCTCAAGTGCGGGAATGACAGACATGTCACTCCATGTGGCCCTTTTCATTCTTGCAGGGTACTTTAAGCTTTAAAGTTCCAGAATGCCAGTTCTTTCCCTTGAGCTGGGAAAATGTTTTGTTGTTGTCTTTTTTGTTTTGTTTTGTTTAATTTCCTCCCTAGTCTCTAATGAGAAATAAACTTCATTTACATTGTTTTTCTTAATCTGTTTTCAAAGTTTTTGCAGGGGTCTTTTACTTTTAGAAGTTCGCACATGATGGTTTTGCACCAATTTCTTTGAGGTTAGCTTAAATCTGTAGTTTAGGTATTCTTCCAAATTGGGAGGTTTTTAAAGCTGTCATTTCCTAGAGTACCCTTCCAGTCTTGCTTCTTTGCTTCTTCAAGAACTTAGGGAAGACACGCCAGGTATTTGTCACAGCCTCACTGCTTCCTGGACGGTCTCGTTGTACTTCCATCTCTTTTCAGTCTGTGTAAATCGGCCCTTGGTGGCATCTTCAGACTCACTCATTCTCTCCTCTGGTCCCTCCACTGACCTGCAAAAGCTGTCTATTATATTTAGCCTTTTATTTATTATATTCTTTAATTCTAAAACTTGCATCTATTCGTTCTTTTCATTTCTTCTCTTCTTCCATCTAAGGTTTTTTGTTTGTCTCTAATTATTTTTAAATTTTTAAAAAGAATACTTATACCCAACCTTGGTGGTGCATGACTTAGATCCCAGGACTGGGGAGGCAAAGGCAGGCAGGTCTCTGGGTTCAAGGCCAGCTCGGTTTATAGATGGAGTTCCAGGACAGTCAGGGCTACAAAGAGAAACCCTGTCTTGAAAACATCTGTGGTGGTTTGAAAGAAAGTGCCCCCAAAGGGAATGGCACTAATGGGAAGTGTGGCCTTGTTGAAGTAAGTGTTGTTTTGTTGGAGGAAGTGTGCCACTTCGGAGACAAGCTCTGAGGTCTCATATATGCTCAAGCCATGCCCAGTGAGACAGTCTACTTCCTGTTGTCTGCGTGTTGACATGTAGCTGCTACCTCTTCAGTACCATGTTTGCTTGCATTGGCTGTGTCTCACCATGATGATAATGGACTGTAAGGGAGTCATCCCAATTAAATGTTTTCCTTTATTAGAGTTGCCACGGTCATGGTGTCTCTTTACAGCAATAAAAACCTAACTAATGCGGCAAGCTTTCTTGTTGGACTATCTTTGGGTTGTCAGGCCCCAAATAACGACACAGAGACTTCTTATTAATTATGAAGCTTATCCTTTAGTTTAGGCTAGTCCCCAACTAGCTCTTAAAACTCAAATTATTAGGTCATTAATCTAAGTTCTGCCTTTCATCAGTATGGCACATCCTATATGCTCTGAGTCTGCTTGAGAAATCCCAGCCTCTCTTCTTCTCAGACTTTTCTTTCTCCCTGGAAATCCTGCCTATTCTCTCCTGCCTAACTCTTGGCCATTCAGCTTTTTACTAAATGAATTGCAGTGACATGTCTTCACACATTGTGAACAAATATTCTGCAACAAACTAAGACCCCCCCCCCAAAAGCTCATGATCTCATTGCAACCTTCTGTTCTAGATGGTTTTCTCCAACGTCATTTTGGCAGGAAACGATGATTGTCTTCTCCTGCAATTGTCCAGTCATAACCAGGGTACAGGATCCTTTCTGGCCTACTTCACCTTGGGGTGGAATGGGGTCCTCACTGTCATGAGAGAGAGTCAAAGGGCACCCAGGAGCCCTTCACTGGGAATCTATGCTGCTTCCCACAAGGTCTTTGTACAGGAGCAGGTTGGCCTGTTTCTGCTGTGCGGTTCTGACTGACTTAACTCTTCACAAACCCTCTTCACCCAAGAAGGGAACACTCCGGGGCCCTTCTTCTGCTGGTTAGAGGTTCAAGTCCAAGATCTCCTTGTAGCCTCTCCTGGCATTGCAGGAGTGGGGAAGAAGGGTTCTTGACAGGGATAAAAGCTTAAGTTTCTACTTGGTATTTTATCTTTTCTTTCATTTTTTTCTTTCCTCATTCTCCTCCTTCTTCTTTCTTCTTCCAAGAGAGGGTTTCTCTGTGTAGCCCTGGCTGTCCTAGGACTAGCTCTGTAGACAAGACTAGCTTTGAACTCAGAGATCCAGTGCCTCTGCCTCCCAAGTGCTAGGATTAAAGGTGTGCACCACCACCATCCGGCTCCACTTGATATTTTCCAATACCAGTTCCCTGAGAAAATTTGTATTCTTTTTTTAAAATTTTTTTATTAAAAATTTCCACCTCCTCCCCTCCTCCCATTTCCCTCCCATAAAAATTTGGATTCTTATTGTAGACATCTTGTTTTCTCCATGGGACACAGGGTCATTGGTTTTTCTCTATAGTGCTACTGTTGTTTAAAAGTGTGTGTGTGTGTGTGTGTGTGTGTGTGTGTGTGCTTGTGTGAGTGTGGGTTTTCTTGTTTGTTTTATAAGTTTTTCCCTCCCTTAGACCTGCCTGTGGCTAGAAACCAGTTTATGCTATTTCCTCTGTCAGCTAGCCATCCTGGTGAAACAAATTTGTGTTGTGTTCCCCTGGCTGATTGGCCATTCTTGTGTGCTAGCCTCCAGAGTTTGGAGCTAGAGAAAGCAGGGAAGTTGCAGACATGCTATTCTGAGATCCTAAAGTTCCTAGCAGCTCTATTCACCCCCGCCCCCGTTTTTTAATTTTACTACCTTCTTAACATTATTTTGGGGACAATGCCTGGGGATACTAGTACTGCATGAGAGAATAGAGAAATTTTATGTTCCTCTTATTTTTATGGGGAAACTCTACCAAAGTTTACAAAAATGCATTTTATCATCAAAATAGGTTTTTAAAAATGAGCATAAATTTTAGAATGCCCGAGGCTAGTATTGGGTTGGGGACAGCAGTGAGTTGTATAGGGATTGGGAGAAGGTGGTTACCCAGTGAGGGGCAGGGATGTATAGGCAAGAGGGAGCTGGTGGAAGCTTCCAAGTGGTGGAAATTGACAAGGTGAGAACTTTTGAACTGGGCCTGGCTTCCAAAGCCTTTGGCGATGCAGGAGAAATGGTCCTTAGTTGACCAGACCCTAGCACAGTGGTCCTTACCCTTCCTAATGCTGCAACCCTTTAATACAGTTCCTCATGTTATGGTGACCCCCCCCAGCCATAAAATTATTTTTGTTGCTACTTCTGTCGTTTTGCTAGTGTTATAAATTGTCATGTAAGTATCGGATATGCAGGATATCTGATATGTAATCCACGTGGCCCAGATGTTGAGCACCACTGTCTTAGCAACTACCCACTGTCACTTTTCCTTCTTAGGACTGCTTCGGCCTCCCTCTTCTCTATTGACAGTAACAGTTGAATCCCTGGAATGATTTGGAAGGGACTCCCTGACTCAGAGGTCAAGCCTCTTGCTTACCCATCCAATCAGGGCAGTCCATAATTTGGGAGGAACATATCCACAAGCCTTTGCACTAATTAGCCCGGCACCCGCAGATCTCTGAAGCCTCACAGACTCTGAGGAGGAAACACCAGTGATGAAGCCTCTCAAATCAGTCTTCCGTGATTAGGAAATGAGATAAGGGAGGGAAGCTTTTAACAAAGCGTGACAGCCATATTGCAAACACTGGAGAGGCAGCTTTCTGTAATCTGAGAGGACTCCAGATGCAGGAGAAAAACAAACATTAAGACCCCCTGTCCCCCTAGGATTCAGGTTTAAATAAAGTGTGTATATCTGATGCTCAATCTACACAGCCAGGCCAAAGAAGACAGTGTTAAATTGCCTTCTATTCCTGGACAACTCACCCTGTCGCTGCAAAGCCTGCCTGCTTCAAAGCCTTTGGAATTGAAGCAGGATGCAGCTCAGAGTTGTCTTGGTGTAAGTGTGGGGTAGGCTGAGCCATTGGGCATGGCCTGAGGTGGTGAAGTGACACCTCCCCAAACTACGGAGTTGTAGAGAATTTGGGGAGTTGGGCATAATAACAGAACTCTTTTCAACATTTGTGGGGTGAAGAAGGTGACACATTCTAAGCCTGAGACCCTTCTACTTTCTACAGACACAAAGGAGATGTGGATTGGGATGTGATAATGTATTTAGACCTTGGCCACTTACCAGCTAGATGGCATTTGAGGGAAGTTCCATCTCTCCAGCTTCAGTTGGAATTAAATGGCATTAATAATGAATTGTAGCTCATGGATTTCGGGCAGGATTAAATGGGAGAGGTGCACTTTCTAAGCAAAGCATGTTCTATGACCTGAGGGGGCTACTGTTTTTATCACTACTCGGTTAACAGTGTTCCTGGATATCAGGGAGAGGTCTTCCTGAGTTAAGACCGTTTATCCCATGTCATATAAGGTGTGACTAAGACTTAATAAAGACAATGCTCCTAACTGCCCTCATCTCCACCCAAAGTCACTAATACCTAAAGAAAGATCTCTGCAAACAATGCTTGTCTCTAAACTGGAAGCTTTCAATTTCTCCATAAAATCCAGTTTGTCGTATGCATCCAAGGAATGTATGATTTGAGTTTTTAAGATTTTCTTTAAATACTCATCCCAGGAGAATTGTACCAAGGGGAAAACAAACTCATAGAGAAACAAAAAAAGACATAAATAAATAAATAAATAAATGAATGAATAAATGAATAAATAAATAAATAAAGTGAAACATGGTTCTAAGAATTGAAAGAAAGAGATCAGTGGAAGAAGAGATTCACAGCCATAGAATTCACATCCCAACAAAGGACTATATGTCTTATAGGCACACCGTGCATATGACTGGAATTATCTGTGTCGGTGGAGAGGCTCTTCTTAAGATTATACCTAACATATTGGACTCGCCCTCCCAAGGTGAGTGATCCCCAGTGCATTCTAATGCATGTTTTATTTCTCCATTGATTTTAATTAAAAGGATATTGTCAAGGTTGCTAGGCATAAATATTGACTGATTTTGACACTACAGTTGTCCCAGAGGCCCAGGCTTGCTATTTCAAGGTTCCTGTATCTCTTTCAGTTCCTCACCTCTCCTTTTTGGTACATGGGACGAGTCAAAAACAAAGTTCTCAGGAAATGTCTGAGACGTAAGCCAGGTTGAAAGAAACGTCATTTCTAGTAAGTCAGAATAATAACTCATACATCAGAACTTGGTGATATGATGGATAAAATTTACTGTCTGATGGTCTGACACTTCAATTTGTATATGCAACAACCCATATGCACACTAATAATGCTTTTAATATAGCCAAATGACACAATCTTTGAAACAAGAATTTTGCTAAAAGAGATTCTTGCAGACATGCCTCCTGAGGTCAGATGTGACTTCTAAGTGGTCGTAACTCCTCCATCTCATCGGGTTGTTTGCAAAACACCATTTATGCTGACTCCCATCCAGGAACTGGGAAACCCTGAGAAGGTGCTTGCACTTCAGGGTTAATTCTGGCAGAGACCCAAGCAGTAGGAGGTGAAAGCAGCCCAGGCCTGCGTCGGGAGGAGGAGGCCAGCTGCTGAGAAAGAAGGAGCAGGCTGAAATGCATTATGAACAGTCTCCGCACAGACAGATTGTCTCTTCCTTGTTGATAGTAGAAAGTCAATATGGTTGGTTTCTGTTCGGGTTTTCAAGGGCACAAGTTGCTGCGACTTTGGGCTGGAGAAGTTCACAGGGTGGTTAACGAAATGTCAGCAACGATTGAGCAGTTCAAGCCAAATTGACATCCATGTACCATAAGTCTGCCCTGAGTGAACTGGGAGTCACAGGGAAAGGCAAGGGCATCCAGGGCCGTGAGGAGCAGGTGGTCTGACTCACTGAGCAACAAAAGGAATTTCTGGTTTCCTCCAACAGGTGAAAGGAAGGCGCACCATTGTACAGGGATGGACAGTCTTCACGAGGAAGGAAGAAACGCTTCTGGTCCAAAACAGCTATCTTAGTGCTCCATTGCTCTGAAGAGACTCCAAGACTAGAGCAGCTGTTAGAGAGGAAAAGATTTGATTGACACTTGTCTATCGTTTCCAAGGGTTTAGCCCATTATCAGCATGGTGGCGAAGGTGGCGACATCTACATCCAAATCTACAGGCAACAGGAAGAGCAAATGTCACTGGGCCTAGTTTGAGCTCCAAGGCCACTGTCAGTGACACACTTCCTCCAATATGCCCACATCTCTTAATGCTTTGAATCCTTTCAAATAGTGGCACTCCCTGGTGACTAAGCATTTGGCTGTGTGAGCCTACAGAGGCTGTTCTCATTCAGATGGCCACTCTTCCTCCCCATTTCCCATCTCTAGGCCCTGTCCCCATTCCTAAGTAGCAGACATTGCTCTCATGGTAACAAAGAGGCAGGCTCTAGAGCCCATAGGCACCGAGTTAAAAATCAGAAAGGAATCGATTGAGATGTTTGGTGAGCCCCCCTCCACCCCATAACTTCAACTTCTTCAGCTATAAAAGTGGTTAACAATGGGTGAGGCTTCATTGAGAGGTGATTTGAAGGGTCTCATTTGCAGCAAATGCTTTAAGCTCCTCTTGTCCTGCTAATGGGCTCTCCTGGTTCCCTTAGCAGCCCTAAATATCCGAGCACACCTCTCCTTCCCAGAAACGAAAATGATATATTCATTTAGACCAAAAGGTTAACAGCAGCTCCCCTCCCCATATATACGTCATGGGGAGTAAAGTATTATCAGCAAATTATGAAATGTTACTGTCCCATAAAGCCCTAAGAGCAAGGTGTGGGACCAAGTTCATTAGCATATTGGTCTTTGAGGTGCTTTAAGGTTTCTTGCTCCCAAGCGACAACTCAAATATGGGGTCTTAGTGGATGCAGCACTTAAGTTAGAAAGATGTTAGGGACCTTTAGAATAAGATCATACAACAAATGTCTATACTGGTGACATTGGCTTTAAGGTCTGAATTTTTTGCTTTAAGATAGATTTTTTTTTGGAGAATTATCAAATACAGTGATAATCAGGAAAAACTAACAAATGCCACATACCACTCTACCTGCCAAAAGGCATGGCTTAAAGCATCAGTGCATGTCTAGTTATTGTCACTGTGGCATAGAGGCAGGGTGGCTAGGGCAGGCCAATGTCCCATCCACTCATTGGGACTTAGGTCACTTTTGTCTGTCTGCATTTCACTATGTCACAAAAGAGGTCAAGGATCCATCCAAGAGTGTTCAGGAGCAAGAAAGAGCTTGTGAGTTACTAACCAGTGTCTGCCACACATAGACGTTGTGTTTTTCCAGTGCGGGCAAGGTCAGGATTCAATTTGAATGGGGAAGAGTCAGAGGGTAGGTTGCATAGGTAGATCTTAAAGGAAGAGGGTTAGACACTATCTTAGGGTTTCTATCACCATGACCATGGCAGCTCTTGTAAAGGAAAACATTTAATTGAGGTGGCTTTCAGTTTTAGAGGTTTAATCCATTATCATCGTGGCAGGGAGCATGGCGGCTGGGATTATGGTGGTGTGCAGGAACACATGGTACTGGAGAATTCTACATCTTCATCCAAAGGCAACAAGAAGTGAACTGAAACATTGGGTGTGGCTTGAGCATTTTTGAGACCTCAAAGCCCACCCCCACAGTGGCACACTGCCTTCAGCAAGGCCATATTTACTCCAAAAAAAAAAAAAGCCACATCACCTAATAGTGTCACTCCCTATGAGCTTATGGGGGCCAATTACATTCTAACTACCACAGACACCTAGGGTATAACATTTAAGGAGGTATTTCACATGAAAGGCCTGTAATTCAATGACTGGGAATCAGTTCTGCCTTACATCCAGTGTTCTAAGCACCTCAGGCACTTCAGTAGGAACTGGTTACTATTGCCAGGCTAGCTAACTGGCTATCTTTCTGTAAGGTTTTGCTCATTGGGTGACAATAATCTCTTAACCTCTTGTTGGCATACATTTAAAGAATTCTTAATTTTTTTGTGCCCATGTACCTATGTGTTCATGTGTGTGTGCATGAATGTAGAGGTTACAAGTCAATATGTCAAGTGTCTTCTTCCAATGTTTTCCATTGGATTTTTTTGAGACAGGGTCTCAAACACAACCTGGAGCTCGCTGATTGGCTAGGCTGGTTGGACAGCAAGTGTCCTAACTCTGTTTCCCCAGGGCTGAGATTACACATATGCACACTGCCTTATTTGTAATTTTTTCCTTGGAGAATGGGGGCTGAGGATCTGACTCAGGTCATCACACTTGCATGGCAAGTGAGCGCTTCCTTGGCGAGGCCGTCTCTCCAGTCCTGGTTGGTGTACTTGTCCATAGTTTTACCTACAAGCATTCCCAGCTGATCTAATGATTGGCATGGGCTTTGTTGCTCAGTTTGCTTTCTCCTCCCCTCTTGCACAGGAAGATGGCAACAGTCTTTCTCATTCATTAACACCTAGACATTGGCTCAAAGCTGCCTCCTAAAATGCAGTTACCAGTGGACTTGACCTAAAAGTAGGCGGTGAGAATTCATCATTATGTTCCTGATCCCCCAAAGAGTTACACAGGCCTTTATCCCTAGTTCCCATTAAATCTGTCTACAGGTGTCAGCCAATAGAACTTGAAAGAACAATTTGGGAAAAGCGATGGGCTGGGCAGCCCAACAGTGGCAGCACTATCTTATGTTTTATTCTTCAGACATGATGTAGACCCTGATGAGGAAGCATACTTGGGAGCGGTGTGTTGTGTACACATTTGTTTGTTTTTATAGAGAAGTATATGCAAGCTTATACATCTTATACATTGATGGCCAAGATTTTAATTCAAATATGTTAGCTCTGCCTGGATCAAAATCCAAGATTTTGCTAGAATCTCATTGAAGGAAAACAGAACCATAAAAAGTATGATAAGATATAAATAGCATAAAAAGTTGATGTAGAAAAAGAAAATATAAACAGAGTTCAAAATTAAATTTTTAAAGTTCTTCCTTCCTTTCTCCCTCCCTCCCTTCCTTTCTTTTCTTTTTTCCTTTCCTTTCCTTTCGTTTTCTTTTCTTTTCTTTCTTTTTTGGTTTTTCGAGACAGGGTTTCTCTGTAGCTTTGGATCCTGTCCTGGAACTAGCTCTTGTAAACCAGGCTGGCCTAGAACTTACATAGATCCACCTGCCTCTGCTTCCCAAATGCTGGGATTAAAGGCGTGTGCCAGCACCGGTTTAATCCTTCCTTTCTTAAGCACTTCTCTGTGTGTATGAACTTCCCTCCTCTCACTGAACTCTCCTCCACGTGGCATTTTGGGGAAAAAGGGAATAAACCAGCCTCAATGAAGGTGAGGGTATCTGTTTAAAAGATGATCTGAAGGTCAGGTGGAGTGGTATGCGCTTTTGGAACAGCTTGGGAGATAGGTGCAGGTGGATCTTTGTGAGCTCCAGGCCAGCCAGAGCAACATAGTGAAACCTTGTCTCAAAACAAACAAGCAAATCCTAAAACAGAGCTTCTTCAAATGCTCTTCTGATGGTTCCTTTTCTTACCAAGATGTTTTAATTTAGTCAGGAAAACCCTGAGCAATTTTCCAGACTTTTCTGCTCATGGAAGCTCCTTCCTTCCTTCCTTCTCTCTCTCTCTCTCTCTCTCTGGATGGGAGTGGGGTGAGAGAGTTTATCTTTGTCTTATTTGAAAATTCAGTTTTCCATGAATAAGAAAAGAGACATCAAAGGGCTCATTGAAATAGATAAAATGCTCCATCAAGATGCTCTAGTAAAACATAGGCTTGATGGGTTTTGAGAGGATGGATCAGAAGCATATGGACTCAATTTCCCTTGGAGAAGTCTACTGGGAAAAGGAAAAGCCGCAGCTCGGGTAAAGTGCTGCAAGCGTTTATTCTATTTCCAGTTCTGAAGGCCAGCATAACCCTGCCAGTTAAGAAGTCCATTAGGTTGATTTTTAGCTCCGAGTCCGGATTAGATTTTGGCTCCCAAGGAGCACAGGAATTTCAGCTGTGGGGAAACACGAAAGAATGGAGCCTTAGCTACTGTCCATCTAGAAAGAGTATACTGTGTTTTAATCACCAAGCACAGGAATTCATCTTGTGGGGGAGGAGGCATGGGAAAGGGGAGAAGGGACTTGGATTCTCCAGCTTGTGACCTCCTGTCCCCGGTCTTCCATCTTCAGATGTCATCAGCTCTGAAAAGATCACTAATTCTTACTACATCTCCTGCGATGGTTGATCATTCTTTTATTTGGTGTCAATTAGATAAGAAAGAATTTCCAATGATTCAATAGTTCTGTATTAAAGGGCAGCTCAGGCACACATAGCTCATCTCTAGTGTTATCAATTGTTTTGATGGAACAGCCCAGTGGAGATCACATGGATGACGGTCCATCCATCCATCAAAGCTCAGATTTATCTGAGGAAATGCAGTTATGATTTAATTACCAAAGACTGGCTTCAGATACAACAGAATGAGATTTGTTTATAGAAAGATGGCTTGTTTTTCTCAGTTACTAATCATGAGCTTAATTTTTAATGGAAGAGCATTGCTAGCATAATTAACACCCAATTTACATGTGCATCCATAGAACCAATTAATTAAATTTTATTGATGTCTAGTTGCTCTTTAAAATGCTTTCCAAATGCCTCCAAATTGATTTGAAACTGTTGATAGTGGAAGTCAGTTTACACTTTCTTGGGTTTATGAAACACTAACCTCTTCATTCATTAAATATGTTTTATTCACTAGAGGCATTCCATAATTTCTCAAGAATATTTTGCATGGAATGCACAGTGAAATCTGATGTCGTTGCCAGTTTGAACAGTACTTAAAACAGATGCTACATACTGAGGATTACAGTTAGATGGCTCCCTGGATTTGACAACAAAGCAAAGCAGCATGCCAGAGACATGCACCCAGAGCAGAAGTAGTCAGCACCACCCAGAGTGGAGGCAGTCAGCATCACCCAGATGAAGACAGTCAGTATCGCCCAGAGTGGAGACAGCATCACCTGGAGAGGAGGCGGCCAGCATCACCCAGAGTAGAGACAGCATCACCCAGAGTGGAGGCAGTCAGTATCCCCAGAGTGGAGGCAGTTAGCATCACCCAGAGTGGAGGCAGTCAGTATCACCAGAATGGAGGCAGTCAGTATTACCAGAGAGGAGACAGTCAGTATCACCAGAGTGGAGACAGCCAGCATCACCC
>LOEQ01000956.1:646843-662160 GCA_001685075.1 Bramus lutescens | reverse complement strand
ATTGGCTTCTCCCCCCACGCCCCCCGCCCCATGCTTGCCTGCTGAGACCTACCTCCAGCTCTCTGTCTGCCCTGTCCCCTTTCCTGCACGCATCTGCGCAGACTTTTTCATAAAAACGTCAGCTGTTAAGTTAACGTTATTTAAGGGGCCTTGGGTTTTCTCGTTCCTGAGTGCAACCTAAGCTGGATCTTCGAAGGCCTGACAAGAAGCCCAGGCGGTATAAAACATGACCCACAGAGGAACTAAATAAATAACCTGGCTGTAAGCTCCCAGGCCTCTCTATTTATCACTGAGGCAAAGATAAGGATCTGATTTAGAGTGAACCCTGGTGAGGGTCGGACGGGCACAAGCTGTAATATGATCTGCGGGGGAGGGCTGATAGCCCTAAACAATGTGAAGAAACCCTGTCAGATAAATAAAACAAACTGTTTGTCCATTAAATAGTGCTGTCAGTAAGAGAACCAGGAAGCCAAACACAGCTAAATCCAATTCCTTTATGGCCGCACAAAGCCAGAAACATCTGAACCACGTTGGGGAATAAGTTTCCTCAGAACATGCTGGGGGCTGGGAAATCTGATTATTGAAGTTCCTGGGGGAGGAGATAGCAGATTTTTGGTCCAGGGCATGCCCTATGCCCTCTGTCAACCGTGGACTTTGGAGTCCTTTTATGTGTAATGGCTTTTCTTCCTGTTGGTCTAGCCCACCCTGTTGGCTTGTTCATGTGAATCCATGAGTTGATCCTGGCAAAAGAATTCTGAAGAAATTATTTTGGGATTCCTGGAAATGCCAGTGTCCAGGTGATCAGGGTGCCTACTGAAGGTCATGTCAAGGGCCTCACCAGAGGTGGAGGAGCTCATGACAAAGGACAACCTGCCGCTCAGCCTTGCCAGTCAGGCTGCCTCGAAATACAGCCCACTGCTATTAAGTCTGAGTGTGTTCAAAGATCAAGACAGAGTTTGAATGTGAAATCTCAAGGGTCCACATAGAAATGTGAGGTTTCTAACGTGTCCAATGTGGCCACAGAATGTTCTTAGAGTTCCATGTGTGTGGTTAGTTAAAAGCTGTTTCGTGTGTGTGTGTGTGTGTGTGTGTGTGTTGCAGCTTACTGTCGACAGCCCCTGGACTAGGGCAAGCATGGTAGAATGTTTTCCTGGGATTCACCGTGAAACTGCTGTTCTTGCCATGTTGAGCTTAGGGGTACAAAGGATGCAGAGAATAGGCCCATACTCAAGGTCTCAGGCATACCTACCCACATCTCTCTTTCCCTTCCAACTTTCCAATGGAATCTACACAGCACGTCATTGCACGTGACACAGAATCATCCCTTGATAGAGATTCGCTGCCATTGGTGTCCTATGATGTGTACCCTTGCACAGAAAACCCCATCTCTCTTTTTGATAGTTTCTCAATAGCATTTGGATAGGGACTGTGGGTCAGTAGTTCTCTTGAGGCTTAGGGCAACCAAAAACCTGCTCACATAGTTTAACAACTACAGTATGAACGAGTCCTCCACTTCTTCCAGCCTTCTGTGCACCAGACTACAGTCTGTGTTCTTGAAGACAACCAACCATGCAAGTGGTCAACATGGCCAGGCCTGGCTTGTGAGGTGATCCAGAGGATTTGCCAAACTAGCCAGCAGGAGCAGGCTGCTCTGGAGGATTGTGGTTGGTTCTCAGCACAGGCCCAGAGCCACCAGTGATGTGTGCTAGACAAGCCCTTCCAGGGCCTTTTCCTGCAGATTTAAGAGGGTATGACCCAGGGACACTGATTCCTTTCCCTTTCCCTGCATCAAGCCAGAATCAGGTTTTGTATTTCCTTGGCTTTGGATGTTCTTGCTAGAACGTTAGATCCCACTATTCACTCATTGGGAACCCTATGTGATAAGGTTCAAGGATTAATTCTAGATGGGAAAGCGGCTCACAGGAATTGAGGGAGGAGTAGATGGAGACTAAGGACAAATGTTAAATGGATTGACAACACTGAAATTTTATCAGAATGCTGGGTAGTTAACCTTTAGTTCTAGAATAAATGGAATGTAAGCTTAATAGTTTACAGGTGGTGAGGCAGGGCTTGGTGGCATCTGTCTATGATCTTAGCAACTGGGAAGTGATTCCTAGAGCCCAGAAGTCCAAGAGTAGCAGGGAAATATAGTAAGACCTGATCTAACAACAAGAACAATATGCATTCACAGGCATTTCTATATATATCCATATAGAGCAGTTTCTTCACATGTGAGGGGTTCTTTAAGTGAATACAATTGCAAAATTTTTAAGTGAATAAAAATACAATGTAAGATGGTTAGGAGGAATATTTTAATAACAAGTATATGTTGACCAATAGGAGTGAAAATCCAGGGATACAAGTGACTTTGGGTCCTATCTAACCCACAGCTTCAAATGATAGCAGCAGGAGTCTCCACTTCTTTGTCTTACCTTCAAGCATGCTGACTTTACTTTTGATGCAAGTTCTCTCCCTCAACATACATCCTACCAGCTGAGCAACAGTCTTGTATGCCTGTCACACTTTTTATTGTCTTATTTTGAGACAAGTGCGCCACTCTCCCCCATCCATTCATCCTTATATAGTGTGCTGATTTCCTGTTGTGGATTCAACAGAATGGACAAGCAATAAAGAAAGACACAGTGATGTCCAAAGGCAGGGAGATCAAGATTGTTAAAGACAAAGTGGGGACTGATCCTGATGAAGAAGGAACTACGGATGCCTTCTCCAAACAGAGACAAGGTGAATGTAAGCAAAGAAGTCAAGTCCACTTTCTCTCCTATCTCATATTCACACTCATTAAACCAGGAAGTCAAAAGACTGAAATGAACACTCACCAAGATGGGGACTGAGGACACGGTCCTTCTGCACTTGTGAGATTTCTAACTTGATGCTGTTTTTAGGAAGACTGACTAAGTTTTGTGTTCCTTTAAGAATCTCCAGTAACTCAGCCTGGCTAATAAAGTGTTGGCCTAGTACATTATGGAAGTCCTGGGAGACTACTGAATCAATTAGAATGATTTGTAATTAGCACACCAACCTAATGACAGGGTGTCTCTAAATGGCTTGAAAAAAGTTTGGTCTTTTAAGGGACTTGCAATGCCCCTCTTATGAGCCCATTTATATTAGTGATGGGCTTATTAGGTTTACAAAAATTCTGCAAGATAAATTTTTGCCCTGACTCTGCATGAAATGTCCCATATTCTGAATGAAATGGTTTTGAATAATGATTAAGTTGTTTTGGTAGATAGAAAATTTCCCATCCATGTAGAAAATTATTCACAAAGCCTCCGAAATTGGATAGCACAAAAGGCACCTTCGAGAATTCTAACCGACAGGAAGAAATAATGTTAGGTTTAGAAGTCCTGTCAAATAAAGGAGCCAGAAAGAATTGATCTGTCATTGAGAGTGCCATAGCCACAACCATACAGATTATCCAAGTGCACAGTGGCATAAAATAATTTCTTACCTTTGTCTGCCTCTGTTAAGGTTTGTATTCTACTGCTGTGACAAAGAACATGGCCAAAAGCAACTTAGGGAGGAAAAGGTTTATTTCTACTACATTCTTAGCTAATAGTTCACCGCTGAGGGAAGTTAAGGCACCTCCAGCCAGGAACCTGGAGGTAGAAACTGAAGCATGGAGCAATGTTACTTACTGACATACTCCTCATGGCTTGCTCGGTCTGTTTTCTTTTAGAACCCAGTACCACATGCCAAGGGTAGCTCTGGACACGTTAAGCTGAACCTTCTCACATTAACCATTAACCAAGAAAATGCCCCGAAAGACTTACCTATAAGTAAATATTACTGAGATGTTTTCTCAATCAAGGTTTTGTTTTCCAAGATGACCCTCATTTGTGTCAAGTTGACAAAAAAACATAATCCGCACAATTGATCCCTTGTTAACTAAACACACACATATACACACACACATACCACTGGTAAACCATAACCTTTCCTTTCTTGATTATCCCCACATCTCATATTCATATTATTATCACAATATTAAACCTGTTCCAACTTTTAAAAAGGCCCACAGTCTTTAAAAGTTCAGCTACTTTAAAATATCCAAAATCTCTCTTAAAAAAGACCAGTCTCTGAATTGTGGGTTTCTGTAAAATAAAACAAGGCTACATACATTTTATTCCAAGAGAGAATTTTATACCAAGGCATAATCACAATCAAAGCAAAGCAAAATGAAAGTCCAACAGTGCAAAAAGCTTAGTGTGAGAAGCCCAGTCATCTGGGAGTCACTGACCATTTTTCTGGCTCCAAAGATCTTAGTGGCTTTACTTCTCAGTTCCAGCATCATTGCCCACACAGCTATTTCCGTAGACTCAGGCTACCCCATTCTATGGCTACTGCTCACTTTGGTAGTTGTCCCATGGTACTGGAATGTCTACTATCCTGGGTCTCCATGGTACCTGGGATGGATGGCTAAGAGACTCTCTTCGTTTCTCTTCAGGGACTCTGACCATGCCACGTGGTGTTAAGTCTCAATTTCTCTCCATTATCCCTTCATTTCTCGGGTTTCCCACTGTAATGGAGGCTGCACTTTCACCAGAGACCTTTAAAACCTTAGCTTCTCTCTATGATGCCTCATGTCCTCAAAACCAACACAACTTGGGAAACACTTAACACATTACCAAGTTTAGCTACAACTATGGTCCTCTTTGAGCCACAGCTTCTGGGTGCTGCCCCTGAGGAAATATTATCCAGGATATTTCACCTCAGTGATGCTGGTCTCATCTTAATCACAGCTAATTTCCCAGTCATAACTAGGCAGTATCCCACTTTCTTATAAGGAAAAGGGTTCACTTTAGTTGTTCTAGTCTCTTGTTAGTCATAGCAGATTATTTAGCTATAGCTGATCAGAAATACAAATTTTCTTTTTATTCAAAATATCACATCACCAGCCCAAACAGAGTCTTTACAAGATGGTCAAACTTCCTCTGAAACTTTACAGGTCAGGAATCCATCACCTGCATTGCTGTTGGCAATGTCTTCCAAGTTCCCACAATATCTCATTAAATTCTGAATGTTCAAGGGCTTTTCCAGCCCAAAGTTCTGAACGCTAACAATCTTCCACAAAAATCATGGTCAGGTTTGTCACAGCAATACCCCACTCCTGGTACCAACTTTGGTCTTTGTTTTCCATTGTTCAAAGGCAATGAGACGGGTAGTGTATTTGTCTTGAAGGTCACAGATACTAAGCAGAGACTATGGAGGGCTATTTCTTCCTGGCTTGCTCTCCATAGTTTTCTTAGAGTGCTTTTTTACACAAGCCAGAAACCCCTGCCCAGGGACGACACTGCCCACAGTGACCTGGGCCCTCTCATGTCAGT
Source organism: Bramus lutescens (assembly GCA_001685075.1). Taxonomy (NCBI): domain Eukaryota; kingdom Metazoa; phylum Chordata; class Mammalia; order Rodentia; family Cricetidae; genus Bramus; species Bramus lutescens. The sequence continues at coordinate 656,815 of LOEQ01000956.1, read as the reverse complement.
CACTAAACAAGAAAATGCCTGACAAATTCCCCTTCAGCCCAATCTTTTGGAAGCAATTCCTCGGTTGAGGTGCCCTCTTCTAAGATGACCCTTGCTTGTGCAGAGTTGACAGAAAGCTAACCAGTGGAGTCCAGAAGCTTGAACAGCAGCTCTGCCCTGATTGATCTTTTTCAAAGGTTTAAATACTGAATCCAAAGACTATGTGCCCATCAGTTCACACCTCCAAGACCCAGCCTAAGAGAACAGAGTCTAAGAGGGTCATAGTTTCTGGAAATATCCGGAGTTGTAATTATCTCCTTCCTTGCCATGGGGGTGGAATTTCATGTAAGTGACTTGAACGTCCTCCTTTTTAATATTTGTTAGGATAATTGATGCCATCTCATCACATGTCATGGGAGAACTAAAATCGTATACAGCTACATATTAAATGGATATTGAGTAGTCTAACATGCCATTTTTATCTTATTTTATAGGGATCATATCCAAGTCATTAAGGGGTGGTCAGTCCTAGTCTAGAAGCAGAGGTTGAATGGAGTAGCAGTGAAAGAATTGCTTTCATTCAAATCCCATGTCTAGCACTTCCCAGCAAACAACAGTTTTCATCCCTTCACCTTTCAATTACTTTCCTCGTAGACACTGATGCCTACAGAGAGACTCATCATAAATAGTAGTAGTCCAGCAGAGGTTGAAATCATGGAGTAGTCACACCCTTAAGCCCACTAAGCCAACTAATTTTCAGTCCTCTAGGACAATAAAACCTATGATATTTCACTAAAACCATGAAACCAACAACAAAAATAAAAAGGAGATGACAAGTTTTCTAGCTTGTAACCATGGTTAAAAGACCAAACACATGTGGTGTGCTGACCACAGGGCTTTCCTCACGATACGGCCTAACAATGATGGCACTGCCAGCACAACTACTACGAAGATGGACGCTTAAAAGAAATCCCACGCTAGCTCAGAAGAATTGAGAATAATAGAGGGTCATTTATTTAGGGGTAGACTCACAAGTCACAATCCTCTGCTGGAAGGGAGAACAGCAACCGAATCCTGCAGCCGGAAAAGCGGCCTGATGCTCACTTTACACCGGCATCAATAGTATAAGGCCATACTCTTATACTATTAAGTGGGCAGGTAACTTAAAGGCCACTGGCTGTAGTATATTCTACAGCACTACTGAGTGATTTCCCTTTAAAGAACTACAATGTTGTTGGTTGTGATAACTCACACCTTTAATCCCAGATTCTCAGAGGACAGAGACAGGCAGGAAGAAGACTTTGACTTAAACAAAACTAAAGCCCAAACCCCCTCCCAACAACAAACTCTAGAGTTGATAGAGATATTAAGCAAAGCTTTATTCAGATCTGGCCTGGAGACAATTTTAGACAAGTTGTTCAGTCTGAGTTTTGATTCCGTGACCATGAGATGGGTGCCTGACTCTCGGGGTAGTTGTAATCATTAGGTGATAATTTGTCTATCAAGGCTCTCATACAGCACCTGAGGTGTAGTCGCCGCTTTCTGGTTACCATAATCAACACAGTGGCTGAAGCTATATATACTATATACATCGTACATCGGTAGAGTTCTCTCACGACCAAACTCTCATTTCACGTTCAGAAAACCATAGAAGGGTCATTAATTGCTGTTTCTGTGGTCCTCATTATACCTATTTCTTACTATTTTTTAAAAGATTTATTATTTATTATGTATGTAGTGTTCTGCCTATATTCTGCCTGCACGCCAGAAGAGGGCATCAGGTCTCATTACAGATGGTTGTGAGCCACCATGTGGTTGCTGGGAATTGAACTCAGGACCTTTGGAAGAGCACTCAGTGCTCTTAACCTCTGAGCCATCTCTGCAGCCCTTTACCTATTTCCAAACTGAGAAGGAGCTCAGAGGTTTTCTAAGGTCACCACGCAGGTGAGTGGCATTGGCCCTGGCAGCTGGTTTCACAACTGACTTTTGAAGTGACTGACCCCTTGGCCTGAAGAGAATGCCTCATCTGAGACACTCACAGAAGGGACTCAACAGTGACCTGGGCATCTCTGAAGTGGCCTTCCTGCACACACCTTCCTGTGGGGAATGAGGAGGACAAGCTAACAGACTGCCTGCATGGCGCACTGAGGAACTTTACCATAGGTGAGGCCTATGCTGTTGTTAGGAAAAGCCTAAAGCCTTTGCTTCAGCTTCAGGCAAAGACAAGAGAGTTGGATGCTTTATTCAATACTTCAGAAATCTTTCATTCTTGCTGTGGCATGACTTGACCGTAGCCATGCTGACACATTTTCTTTAATACGCCGTTGAGAGGAGGCTTACTTTGCAGCATCTTCTCCCCGTAAAAGGATGGAGAGACAATCCGACACTGTAAGACCTGAGTCCAGCCTATGTAGACCTTCTGGTGCTCCGGAGGACTGGCCATGTCCATTGCAGTGTGAAATTTGCACATTGAAAAAACACGGGCTCAAATGAAACAAGCACAAACCATCATCGCCTGGGTGAGAGCTGGGGTTTGTGATGATAATCTCAGCTGTCTTCAGAGGACTGAATCATTCCAGAGGGCAGAAAAGAGCTTTCTGAACAGGAAAGCTGGATTCTCAGCCTGTGAGGAGGGGTAGGCATTTGCTAGAGGAAGGGCAGGCGCTGATCCTGTGGTGGAGTGTAGGCTCCACATTATGGGATGTTGTCAGGCAGCTGGGGAGGGTGCAGTCCCACAGCTCATTACAGACCCTCCAAAGAGCATGGGGGACAGCAGTGAGGTCAGCCCAGGAAGCCTGAAACATGGCATCCTGATGGCGTTAGGCTGGAAGCTGGGCTACCATCGCTGCCGTGAGTCAGATACTTCTTGTTCCTATCACCCTTTCGCCCCAGTTGGAGTGCCATCTCTGCCCTTCACCACAACCAGGCAAGTTTCTGCTCTACTTTACTGGATTGAAATTTTCACTTCTGTGTCCAGTCCTCATGAACTCTCCTTTCTTGAACTCTGCCCCCAGTATTTTCATTTTATACCTAAATGCCTAATTATCTACTGTCACTGAATAAAAATCGGGAACATGATGCATTAAAAAAACAAAACAAAAAGCCTACCAGCATAAGAAACTTTGCTACAAGGATGAGGGTTGAGGTTCCCAGTGTCGTTTTATTTTCTATCTATCCAAGGGAACATTTGTCCCTTTGTATTTTGAGGAATGCAGCCCTTTGGTTGCTGTTCTGAGCTCCTTGGTAACTGTGAATTGAATTAGTTTGATGGCAGGGAATTTAAACAGTGTCCGTGAAGAGATACTGTATCCCCGCTCCTACCCGGTCATTTTTAGGTTCCTAAAGCCATCCTGTAGAATGGTGGGATTGGTTGGTGGCATCTGTCCCTAAGTGTGGGGGTCTCATACATCCGTAGGCCAGTGTAAATTTGCCATAGCAGAGATAATCAGAACGTCAAGGCTGTCATATTACTTCCATGACAAAATGGAAAAAGGCTGAGAAAAATGAAGAAGTTACACATCGTAGTACTTGCTTGTCGGGACCACCAGCCCACAAATAATGACACAGAGGAGACTCATTATTAATGATAAAATCTCGATCTTAGCTTAGGCTTGTTTCTAACTAGTCCTTATAACTTAAACCATGTTTTTAAAATCTACGTTCTTCCAAGTGCCTTTCGTCTACATTCTCCCCCATGCCTCGTCGCCTCATCTCCTTACTGCACATCTGGCTTCTTCTGCATCTGACTGGTGACTCCATCTTTCTTTTTCCCAGAGTTCTCTCTCTGCCCAGAAGTCCCACTTATAGTCTCCTGCCTATCAGCTTTTCATTACACCGATCACAGCAATGCATCTTCAGCCAGTGTGTACAATATCCCACAACAATCACAGACTGAAGAAAGCATCTTTTATTGATCCCAGGTAAGCAGTGCTTTCATTATAATATGCAATGTGACATGTTTAGAGAGCTTATTGAGAGGGAGTCTCGGCTAACTGCATTATCAAGCCTTTTGCCCCCAGTGCCAACCATTTTCTTCTCTCATTTCCCTGCTCTTACTTTAGGCTATGGAAAAGGGAACAGAGACGGCCCTCAGAGAGGTTATCTGTGCAAACTCCAGGGACCTGTGTACACGGAGACTCAGCTGCCATTGGGATGAACGAGTTGGTGTGTTGCCGGGCGATGCTTGTACCCGTCTGCTAGGCATGCTGCATTTGTCTGATGAATCAGGCCTTGCATCTGCTCCCTTTGCAACTTTGCAACTCCTGCGTTGTTTTTGAGATGGCAAACAAATCTTTCAGATTTAGATAAAAAAAAAAGTGGGCCTTGCTCTTTGGAAGCAAAAGACTTCTAGATAATTCTATGTTTTCACTGTAAGTTATACAGTCAATTGCACATTCAGGGTTAGATTTGGACCAGGTTTATGCCCCCGAGAAAGTTCTATTTTTGCATGATTTAGACAAAAAGAAAATGTGTCTGCATGGTGTTCCTCAGCCTAATTTATATAAATCTGAGGTTCTGCCACCTGGAGTTTGGGGTCTGCTCTGTGAGATGTATCTGGTCTGTGACTAAAGCAAGGAGGAGGAGATGGCAGAGGGAGATGAGTGGGCATACTTGAAAGGAAGACAGTCATCTCAGTTAACTGAACAGAGTGTGCTCAACCAGCGGGGAGGGGCTCTCCTACACTGTACCTCTAGTATTGCTCTCCTGTACAAGCAGAAAGGTGCCTCCTCCCCAGAGCATGCTCGTTGCTGTGATCTGTTCCTTGCAACTTGTGTGCATTTCAAATGGCCACTCCCTTACTTACCAGTCAGGCTTGGGTAGCTCAATGGCCAAGCCTGCAGNTGCAGCTTTGCCCAGTGAGAAAGAGAATGGATCGGTAGAGAGCAGGTCTTCCTGCCATTTTCCTTGGGGGAATGTCTGCAGAATGACCCACTCTTTGGCAGGCTGGGATGGCTCAACCTTACCTAAGCAAAGTGTCTCCTCTGGTTTCATCTTATTTTGAACAGTCAAAACTCCTCTGAGAAGGCTCTAACCATTTCTAGGTGACCACACTCAGGTGCTTTCGTGGTATGAGGACTGGTTGTCCACGGTCTGTACCTTCTGAAGTTGGAGGGGCCTCTACAAAAGCTTGCAAAGCACTTTTGAGTGGCGATTCCATGCTCTAGGCTGGCAATGCACTGCTGAGAATATGACACCGTGATGGACGAGACAGATTGTGTTCACTGATACTGAGGAGTTCACATCTGGACGAGAAAGAGCTACAAATCCAATCCCCACAGTGACGTATACAGACTGCACCAGAGCCAGAGCCGTGTCTTGCAGGGCAGTGGGTGGTGCTGGTGGCTGAAAAGGTTTTATAAGGGTCTCCTGCCTCTGAGACCTGAGGCATGAGCCCTGAAAACTGAGATGTCAGTCTTTGGATAAAGGGGACGCTGAAGGGACTCTGACCTACTCGAGCGTGGCAAGCATGACTTGGCAGGCCTTGCCCCCTCCCTCATTCCCTCTGCCTTGTTAAAAACTGTTAGATTCCATTCCCTCATTTGGCCCATCCCTCCTCCTGAGGCTGACTATCAACGTCCGGCTTTGAAAGTATTGAAGTTCAGCAATCAAAAATCCCCTTTGGCCCACTGAATTAACATACCCAGTTAAAATTAAACATCCCAACCTAACACGGGGTTTCCCCCTTGTACCTTTGTAAACTGCTGTTTTCCTGTGTGCCACGTCTGTCTTCGCTCTAACCAGAGGCAGTTCTTTGTTTCTCCATGACAAGTGCTCCCCCTTTCCTTGTTCCCTTCCCCTTCTCCCCTTTCCTCTACCTCCTGTCTTTATCTCTTATTCCTTTCCCTCTGTCCCTCTGGGGCAAAGAAGTCTCCTTTGTACTGAGAACTTGGCCTTGGGGGTAGCTGATACTTTTCCTTTCAGATGCCCCTGCCGTGTGGCTCATTAGAGGTGTCTTTTAGCTCAGTCAAGGACAATGACTCGAGCAAGAACACTCTGCAGGCCAGTAGCCATGGCCACAGCAAAACCCTCCAAGCTTTTGAGGAACATGCTTCAACTCTCTAGCTCCTCGTCAGAGGTCTGGGCCTGACTTGACAGTCTTTCCACCACACAACTCATCTCTCAGATTCTGTTTTCTTTCCCCCTCTGTGGGATGCAAATCAGAATGGCTGCTCCTCTACAGGACTGCATTGAGACATAATTCAGATCAGTAATGTGCCTGTGCGAATTAAATGTTAGTTATTACAGCCATTTATTCTTATTTCATCTTTGGAAGCAAGTTGATAGGATTTAAAGAAAAAGGTATTTCTCCAGGATCCACCCACAAATCTTTTATTGTAAACAAGCAAAGAAAGAGCCATAAAGGTTGTTCAATCATGCATGAATGAATCCATTCAAAATATTTATTTATTAAGTTCTCACCATGGTAGAAGGTATTATTTGGGATGAAAAAAAAAAAAACGAAACTGTGAAGTAGATCCCTGCCCTTGAGTTCAGATTACGTGTTTGAGGGGCACCGGAGTTTCAGAGAATCAGGTGTGGGGGCTGGGACCACAGGGAGGCATCAACTGCTTTACTTCTTTGCTTTTTAAGTGGGGAACCTGAGCCTGGCCTAGGATGTTAGGATCTGAAATTAGCACCCACTCATTTCTGTCTTTTGCTCATAGCTAATGAACAATCAGCATGCCCAGGATTAAGCGTGTGATTTAATGACTACCTATAGTCTCTGAGATTCAATGGTGTGATCTATGTCCATCCCCTGTGACCCACCTTGACAGGCACTGAAAGACCCCTGCAGAGGTCTGGAGAAGCTTTCCATCCTGGTCCTTCTAGAAAGAGCAGAAAGGTTTTCCATCTCCAACTCTCTGACAGTTTTGCTTGTTTTTCTGAGACAAGGTCTCCCTGTGTGGCCCAGGCTGGCCTCTAGCTTTCCATTCTCCAATCTTAGCTTCCCAAAGCACAGATAATAGGTGCCTCCCACCCGCCTCGGAGAGGAACCTAGCCAGCTTTATTCTTATTTCTACTTCTGTGTGTCTCCCTCTGTGTGTGCACTATGCTACACGGATGTGGGTACCCACGGAAGCCAGAAGAGGGTGTTGGCTCCCTTGAAGTGGTAGTTACAGGAGGTTGTGAGCCGCTGGGCATGGGTGGTAGGAACTAAAGTCCTTTGTGGGAGCAAACCTCCATTCATCTTGAATATTAGCAAATGGTCGTTAACCACTGGGATCTCCAAACCCATCCTCTGAAATTTTATGAGCTCGTCTGAGGTAGGAATGACTCAGGGTGCAGGCAAGTGGGTGCTTCTTAATGGACGGAGGTCTTACTTTATAGACATCTCTAAGTGCTTCCCAGATCTTCCTAGCTCAGGTGTCCTGGCCAAGTTGCTAGCCCTTCCCCCACCTTTGCAGAATGTGGTGGGTCTCTGGGCTTAATTATCTGAAGTGGTATTTGCCATATGGTTACAATGCATGCCTTACTCTCTTAAAGGGGGCGTGGTCTAGAAACAAAGCCCTCACTGAGGGTCCGGGTGAAACCCACCCCCTGTAGAAACTGCTTAGAAGCATCTACCCGCCTCCTTCCCAGCCAGGCTTCACTTAGCTGACGGTTTAGGGAGGGCTTCTATCTTTCTTGGAGGCCAAACTAGTAATTTCTCTGCAGTGTGGCAAACAGGAAGTCACTTGCGATTTGTTTACAGGTAAATTTTTTTCAGAGGCTGTGCAGAGAGGGAGCCTTGCCGGCCTTGGGTGGAGATGGTGCTGGGGTACCCCGGGCTTCTCTGGAGGACCCTCCTGGGGATATTCCCCCCCACCCCTGCCTATCCGCCAGTGTCTGGGGTCCTTCTGAAGTGACACAGCCTGTGAAGCGAAGCTTGGCTCCTTGTGTTGTTTTGGGGCAATTACCCTGGAAGTCCTTCCTGTAATTAACCCCAGCTTCACGGACATTGCTATTTGAGCATCAGTCCCCTCCTAAACACGCCTCTCTGCCTCTGCCGTTATTTCCTGGGAGTCCCAGAAGGCGCTGCCTTAAATCAGTAACCAGCTTTTGTCTCCCAGAGATATGTGTGGCTGTTACAAGGGATATTGCAAACCAGACACTTCTACCCCCCCTTCAACTTTTTTTTTCCGTTGAAGAAAAATAACATTTTCTTCCTTTGCCCTTTTATAATTCTTCCTCTCCCGCCTATGTTCTTTCATGTATTCAGGATGTAATAGAAGCAGCATCAAAGCCCGGAGCCCTGCCCAATCCTCCTCCACTATAGCCAGTGTGCCCTTCTCTTGTCTGATCATTGACTCATAACCACAGAGATTTGCAGGCCTGGTTGGGAGGGGAGGGCTGAATAAGCAGAGGGCCATGGTCTACAGCCGCTAGAAGACAAAGGTGGGGGATTTGTTGAACAGGATCTCCCCCCACCCCCGCTTTCGGAGATAATTATTCCAAACAGGCCAAACTGACCCCGGGTCTGGGAAAAAGAGGGGTGAGGGAAGGAAGCAACCATTCTATCCACTGATGATGCCAGTGAAGTGAGACTTACCTGGTCTGGCTCCAGAATCCCCGGTCCATGCCGTGTTCCATTGCTACTGACACCACTGAACGCATCATTTAATTCCTCTGCCACCAAGCACGGACACATTAGCTCCCTACTACGTGTTGGTCCTTGAGTGGGCAGGTGACAGCCAAAGGCCTAGACGCTGTGGCAGCTAATGTCCCTGTCTCTGAAAACAGACTGTGGGCCAAAGCTTGGCGCTTGCCCATCACCCAGGCCCCCCTCCCTTCTGCCTCCATTATGGATGAATGGGGGCCACATCTGTTTCTTTTCTTACTGAGAAATAAGAGGCTAAGACCCTAAAATGGGGACAGGCTAGCACACACCTGGGTGGTCTTTAAATCAGAAAATGTGTTCTCTCTCTCTCTCTCTCTCTCTCTCTCTCTCTCTCTCTCTCTCTCTCCAGGATTACTCATCTGTACCTGTCTTCTCAATACTTCTTTCTCGGTGCTCTCTGGCCCTGTCTGTGGAGAGTGAGCTTGGGGTAGGGAGAGCTCTCTGTGGGTACATTGTTCCACCCCTCTTGAGCTCAGGCGCATCCCTGCCCACTGTACTTCCAGCACTGAGATCCTCACTGGGACCACCAAGCATGCTCTGGGGCTCTAGCTCGCATGAGCAGAGGCTCTGGGCAGGTGGGGAAGATGCAGTCCTTTCAATTTCGGTATCAGTGTCCACTTTACCCTAAAACTGTTCATATGGTGGTTTGGGATCACCTTTTTCCAGAAGTCCAGCATCAGACTGTGTGGCTTGAATATCTATTTTATAGATGCATGATTTTTATATGCTGTAAGCTATACAATCTAAATTCTGTCTCAGTTGTCTCATCTGTAAAATGGGGATGATGTAAATTCTACCTCACTGGGTTCCTGGGTGTTAGCATTGAGGCTGGGAAGCTATGTTTGTGTCAGTGACAGCCTGTGACAGTCTCCCCTTGCCTTCTTGGCCTACATGGAACTTTCCTCAGAGAACTCTTTTGCCTGGCCAGCAGAGATACTACTCAGCCCTTCCCTTCTAATATGCCCCAGGCCATCACTCTCCTAGAGTCTGGAAGCTCCAGAGAAAGAGATGTGAGCCCTCAAACTGGGCTTGAAGACAAACTTACACTAAAATGCATTTGCTGGTAACCTGAAATTGAAATTTTGTTAGGCACCCGGTATTTTTAACCTGGGTGTTACCATCTCCAGTGATTGTGTGGCTGCCATGTATACCTGGAGTGGACAGAGGACCCGCTGGACTCCCAGAACCGGCTTGATTCAGAAAGGCTCAGAAGCTTCAGAGAGATTGTGGCTACAGCAGAAACTTAAGAATTCCCGTTTCTTTTTAAATTAGTGAAGGAGCCATTTGCAGCCTAACTGTCCACGACCAGGGAGGGAAAAGAAAGGAGTGAGCCTTTGATGTAGTATGGGACATAGAGCTGGAGATGAGGAGAGAGAGAGAGAGAGAGAGAGAGA
>LOEQ01000956.1:586464-632477 GCA_001685075.1 Bramus lutescens | reverse complement strand
TCTCCTCTCTTCTCCTCTCCTCTCCTCTCCTCTCTTCTCCTCTCCTCTCCTCTCTCCCTTGTTTCTTGGTCTTGCTAGCTTCTGGCTCTCTGATATCTAAAGCCAGTGACCTTGGCCTCACATTCTTATCTTCATCCTGGTACTGGCTTGGAATTCCTAATGCCCAGGTGTGTATGTGTGTGTGTGAGAGAGAGACAGACAGACAGACAGAGACAGAGACAGAGACAGAGAGACAGAGAGAGAACTTCAGTATGATGGTCAATTTTTGTCCCAACTTGACTGGGTACCCTGACATTTGGTCAAGCCATGTGAAGGGTGTGTCTGTGAGGGTGTTCTGCATGACACTCTGTTTCCAGTTGCTATGTGGGGGAAGGCAGATGTTCTCCCCACCATAACCAGCTTCAGCTGAGGCCTGAGAGGAACAAAAAGACAAAGCAGGAGCTGCATGTGCAAGAATGGACAGAGATTTAGATCTACCCTTTAAATCAAAACTTCAGATCACCTCTTTCCCCAACTTGCCAAGTGCAGATCCTGGAGCCCCACAGACTCCGAAGTCAACTGGGCCATTTATATGAGAGTAAACACATACATGTGTCTCATCACTGTATTCCCTGGGAGACCCGAGAGATTGCTCTGGAAAATTTAGTGTAGGTAATTGTGTTGAGGTTTGTGAAAGATTCAAGACTAGTAAGTGGAGTCTTGCAAGGAAGGAAGAAGCCCTTGCAGGTGTAGCAAGTGGTAAAGGCCTGAGAGTGTAGGAGACTAATGGATAGAGGTACCAGCATATCCTATGGCCTGATCCAGGAGGATTTAGACAGCAGTGTGAGGCTGCTGGAGAGTCTGCAGATACTGGACCATGCAAAGACCCGATGGGGCTGGCTGTTTGGTTTCCTCTCTTTCCGGAACATATCTTAGGAAAGGCACCCTATTGAAAGCGAGGACACTTTCAAAACAGAATTCCTCTGGCAAGCATGGGGTCTCAGCATTCAGATCTCTCTGTTCAGGGTTTGGAATTTATTCCACAGACACTGGGAAATGACTGAAACATTCTAACGGAAGATATGACCCGTTTTATTCACATTTTAATGTTCACTGTGGCTTTTGTGTGGCGGATGGAAGAGGAAGTTATAAAGTGGCCATAGGGCACTGCCCGGAAACTCACTCAGTGTGCTGCTACTGCTCTGAGCTTCCGGAGCTCCAGACACCAGGTACCCTCTTACCTAAGCTTCCGGCTTGCTGTCCTATCCTGAAGATTTCAGCTTGATGAATTTGTGGCAGAATTAGCCAATGCCTTCAAAGCTCTGTCAAGACATATAAAATATATGATTTATATCATATATTAGTATCATATATTAGTATATGTATTAATTGTTTATATATGTGTGTATGTGTTTGTGTGTGTATGTATTGATTATAATAGTATAAAATACATATTGAGACATCCTTCTGTCTTCTGGCACACATTTCCTACAAGGCTTGAGACCTCTGTGGTGGTCAGAGGGTCTTTTACATGATATTGAGTTGATCATTGACTGGACACCCCTAGGTACTTTCATGATAGAAGCTGTTCAGCGATGAGACCAAGACGGGATTAGAAGAGGAAGATTTCCAGTCCCAACTTCTTGGGGCAGAAGGTTGAGTTGATCTCAATGGCCAGCAGCGTAATGAATCCCGGTCCCTTCAGAGGAGCCTAAAGTAAAACCAAAGAGCAGCTCTGCTGAGCTTCCTGGTAGCAGAGTACAGGATGTGAATTGAGGGTAGTGCCCAAGAAAGAGCAGGGGCATCTGCCCCTTCCCACAGCTGTGCCCTGCGCATCTCCTCCACTAGCCTTCTGTCCTGGCTCAGAGGTGCAGAGACTGCCTATCCCTTGTCTATAACATCTGGAACAGAAGCATTTCAGAGCAGGTACTTCCACTCATGTACTGAAATATTTGCATGTGTGCCATGAGATATATTGGGAGCAGGACCCAAATCTAAACATAAAATCCATTTATGTTCCATGCTGACCTTATATTCCTAGCATAACAGGAATCTTGTATATTTCTGATGTACCTGTGGTTTGGCTGCAGCAATCACATGAGGGCCACGCATGCTACACCCATGCTACACCCATACCACACCCATGCTACACCTGTGCTACACCAATGCCACACCCATATCACACCCATGCTACACCAATGCCACACCCATGCCACACCCATGCTACACCCATGCTACATCCACGCTACATCCATGCTACACCTGTGCTACACCCACGCTACATCCATGCTATACCCGTGCTACATCCATGCTACACCCATGCTACACCAACGCCACACCCATACCACATCCATGCTACACCCGTGCTACACCCATGCTACATCCATGCCACACCCATGCTAACTTGTTAATGCTAGAAAAGTTTTAGAGCTCAGAACACTTTGGATCTCAGACCCTCAGATTCAGTCTATGATATGAAATAGTCAAAGAGTGAGGCCCAGCCAGTAGAAATCACACTTGAGATTTTGAGCTTTCCCTGGGCTAGAAAGAGGGGAGCAGCTCACTCTCCTGTGTCCAAGGCTAATTTTAAGTGTTCTGAGCATGTGCACATTAGTTTTAGCTATGCTGTGATATTCTGCAGGCAGGTGTATTTATAATGGCTGGGGTGCATGCCTGCCCTCAGGCTGTGAGCATCCGTGCATATGTGGCGGACAGTCATCTGTCTGCACGGTTATGTGTCACTCAGTGACGAGCTCCAGTAAGCGTGTTGTCACTGCTACGTGAATATCGCAGAGCGCTCTTGTACAAACAATCTCATTAAGTGATAACATGGAGCACCATCTTACATGGGGCGTGCCCCTTGAACTTTATACAGCACTGCGTGGTCTGTGTATTCCCATCATTTTTGTCTTTTCTCTTGAGAATCTCTACCAATGCAGAATTAGGCATTGTGGCTGACATGGAGAATGTCCTTTGATGATTGCAGTTGTACGCTACCACGAGCCAATGAGCTAGGAAAAGAGCCCATGGCCACCCAGCACCCTCTGCCTTCAGATAGAGCATGACTCGGTGTGCACCATGACCGGCACTTCTGACCTCGGGAACTGAGTCACAAGTTTCCGTTGTACCGTATCACCTAGTGTTCTCTGTGCCATCTCAGCAGCCCTAGGAAACTGGAGTGAGTCTCTGTATAATATAATACATGATAATCCAATAGTCTTACCAGAGATGGAGGCTTGGCCTCCAGTGTTTACAGAGGATAAAGTGCAGCACCAAATCCACAGACACAGGGAAGGCTTCAAGGCGGTGGGGGGCACTAAGTTAGGGAGAATTTCTGCTTATGTTTTCCCTTCACCTGTAATCTTTCAGACCTTGGCCCTTCATCTCCCCTGTGCTTAGTCAGTATTTTACTGAAGTTTCTCTCTCCAGCAGGACACGTGACCTTGCTCTTTGCTCAAAGTGCTAGCTTCAACAAAGTTCAGTTGCTTGAGAATATGAGGTATTTGGTCTTAATACAGACATGTGCGGCAGACTTGGGCATCCCTGGCCTGGGAGTCAGGACCCGATGCCCGTCTGAGATAGGGCACTGGACACAGGTACCTCCAGCAGTTGCTGAAGCTTTGAAATCAATTATTTCTCTCATTCTGAGAACCACCAGGAAACCCAGGAGAGCACGCTCATCCTTTGGACGCAGTTGCAATATGTCAGCTAACACGTGGTCAGTGCTTACCATAGACTGAGCATGTGCCTGGGGCACTTTATAAAGATCAGATTCCTGTGGATCACTTAGTCCAGGCTGATTAGGCACGTATCTAAGGCTGGCATCCCAACACAATGTGGTTCTAAACATCCCTCCTCAGTAAGCCATGGAGAATAGTTCATCACAGGATCCTGTTATTAGGCATAGATGAAACACGTTTTTCATCTACCACGTTTAGATTTGAGCCTTGTGTGCTGGAAAGGACCTCTGGCTCCCCAGGTTGTCCTTAATCCCTTCTCTTCTCACCTGGGGAAGCCAGTTCTCCCATGCAGGGTTAGTCAATCAGCACACCGCTTAGCCTTCCATTAAGGTTTTTGGGGAATCCTGTCACCACTGGCATGCAGATGGCTGGGTGTGCGTGATACCCAAGGCAGATATTGTTCTTTGCTGTTTCTGTCCTCTCTCTCAGATGCCCAATGTGCCAATGCGCCCAGGCCTGCTCAGGGAGGTCTTATGCTGGATGTGACCATTTGACTTTTTAATGGTGGTTCTAATTTGCCCTTATCAGACAGTTCTTTCTGTTAGGGAACCGTGTGTGCATTGGGTTTTAGAAGTGTCCTTCCTGTCTACTCTGTGACTGGCAATGGCATCCTGCCGCACTGTGAAGATCTCAGGGGAGACAGACTCATGCTGGCTGATCTAAGCACTCATCTGAGGCGCTTGATGCTGACTCCTTCCTCTTTGCCTGTGCAGTTGTTGGTTCAAATTCCCCTGCAGCTGCTGTGAATCACGTGACCCTCTTTTGGCTAAGTCGGATCTGCTGAGGAACACTGGGGAAGGATCTCTTCGCTGTACAGAAGGGGGCTATTTTCTTCCACAAGAGAGAACCGGGAGCTGCTTGGACCCATGACAGCCATTCTGTGATCATAACACCTAGACAAGAAAGATCAAATTCAGAGAAAGGATAGACAGGAACTGGGTCATCGGGGACATCAAGGCAGCTCCTTTGCCAACCTAGAACCACCAACCACAGCTGCTGTGGGTCTCATGATACCAGAGTTTATTGGAGCAAAGGAGCTAGTTTGAATGAATGTGGAGGGCGCATATCAGCTGAGATCAAAACTTGCTATAAAGTTACAGCCACAATGAGTGTGAAATAAAGCCATAGATTACGGAAACAGAATAGAATCACAAAACGGCCCCTGCACAGCAAGAGTTGACTATCAGTCCTCTCTCCTGTCTTTCATCCTTTCTCCCTCCCTTCCCCCTCACTTTCTGTTTGTTCTTTCTTTCCTTTCAAGTTGTAGCATTGCCATGGTAACCAGGTGCAGGTGATACACTTATTTCAGACAGCCTAGTGTACAGGGCTGCTGTAGTACGTATGGACCACCGTGACCTGCTTACATTGACTGACTTTTGAGACAAAGGCAATTCCATGGAGAAAGGATGGTCTTTTCAGAAATTTAATGATCATATGCCAAATAATCATAATTATTATAATGATGATAATGATCAACTTGACCTCTACCTCACATCTCATACAAAAATTAACTAAAAATGGATCATTAGAGACCTAAATGTCAAACATTTCAGACCTGCACTGACATGCACAGCACACAGATGCAACTAAAATACATTTTTCTAAGAAAAAAATGCAAGACCCTAAGACTATACACTGTTGAATTCCACTTAATGATGAGTTAATAAAAACTGAGAACAGGAGGCTGAGGAGATGGGTCAGGCAGTAGTCTTGCCTATAAGCATAAAGAATTGAGTTGGATTCCAGGATCCATGAAGAACTCCAGATGTGATGGCCCACTGCTTGATTCTCAGTGCTCTAGAGGCAGGGAGAGAGGAAGGAAGATCTGTGGGAATTGTTAACCAGCAAGCCTCACCAAATCTGTACTCTCTGGGTTCAGTGAGAGACTTTCTCGGAATACAGGTGGGAGGGTGGGTGGAGAAACCACCCAAAGTCAATCTCTGTCCTTCATATGCATGCACATGCACGTGCACATGCATGTGCACATGCACATACACACAGAGAGAGATCTAAAAACAGATTAGTGACTGTCATGCATGGTGGAACTGGAGATGGGTTAAATTCAAAGGGACAGCATGAGACAGCATTGAGGGTGAAGGAAACCTCGGAGTAGTACATGTAAAAACCCTGTACATTTGACTAAACCCACAGAACCGCATACTACAAAGAGAGACTCCTGCTTTATAGTAAAAAAAAAAAAGGAATAATAATAGTTAAGAAGTTTCCAAAGATGTGGAAAGGAACTCAAGAAGGAAATGGGTCTGAGACAAATGAATCAAACTTAGCCATGGTGAGTAATAACCCAGCGAGAGAGTGGGGAGAGGAGCTGGCCTAGGGCTCTGGAAGCTGGCGCTCACTAGACGTAGTGAGAACAGCAATAGGAGACACTCTACTCCCAGGTGAACGAGTTTTGCAAAGGATGGGTGCTGGTGACAGTGTTGAAGCTGTATATCTACTGAGATTGAAGGAAGAAGCAACATATATAGTGTGGAGAACAAGAAGCTGCCTTCTCGGGGTCACAGGAAGAAATTTCTAAAGAGGAAATGAGGAAAGCTAGAATAAACCCCGTGGGACTGCCTTCAAGTCAGAGGTTATCAGTATAAATGTATGGCTTTAAAAGATAACTGGGTCAGCAATTAAGACTGCTTGCTTCTGCTGCAGAGAGCTAGAGTTTGTTTCCCAGAACCCATGTTGGACAGCTCACAACTGCCTGGAACTCCATCTCCAGGGGATCCATTGCCCTCAAGAGTTTGAAGCCTGTTGTGGTATTGACAATGAGTGGTCAACAGGAGAGAATACATTTTACTGATCTATCACAAAGCATGCTGACCACAGCTGATAACAAGGCTGAGTACATTCCAACTTTATTTTACACACACACACACACACACACACACACACACACCAAGTAGGCAAGACAGCAAGCATGTTAGTTGATTTGATCATTTAATGGTGTATGTGGGTATCACATATTACCTTTTAAATATGCACAATTTAATTTTCAATTCAAACAATCTTTAAAGGGAGTGTTTCTTTTTATTATGAAGGAATAAGTGAGCATTGATAGGGCATAGCTCCTGCCATCAATTACTTATGCATTGGAAAAACTTGACCAATAAATTAAATGATAGACTGGTAGATCCCAAAGAATGAAGTAAACACCTCTGGTCTTTACTGACTGTGAGGTGCTGAATGAGCAGAGACTAGAAGGGAGGACGGCTTTATAGAAAAGTTCCAACAAATTGAGGAAAGAAAGTCGTCATGGTGACATCACAGATTATCATAGACACGATCCATGGGAGGCAAAGGCTTAAGAAAATAAAAGATATTTGCATAATTTTCCCCAATAAATTCCCAAATAAAACCTCTTCATTGCAAAGAGAAAAATGATTGGGTCTGGAGAAATTGCTCACTGGTTAAGAGCACCGACTGCTCTTCCAGAGGACCTGGGTTCGATTCCCAGCATCCACATGGTGGCTCACAACCATCTGTAACTGCAGGTCCTGGGGATCCGTCACCTTCTTCTGGCCTCCATGGGCCCCTGACATGCACAATTTCGATGGAAATACATGCAAACCAAACACCAAACATAGGAAATAAAAACAGGTAAATCTTTGTAGGTGGAAGAGAAATGATCACTTTCCAGGGAAAGAAACCGGCATGTCCCCCTTACTCAAGTGACCAAGGCCAACACCACCAGTGAGGAAACCTCATGTCCTGTCTGCTGACCCTGAGCCCTGCATCTTTGTGCATTGTTTATCAACAAAGTGTAAGCAAATTTCAATCATAGAAAAAGATCATACAGTCCCAGACTCAGGACCATCAAGCCATGTGGCTGGGCTGGTAGTTTTCAGATGTTTCCAGATCTTTAAATAGCAGGAAAGACACCAGGCGTGGTGGTGCACACTTTTCATCCCAGCACTCAGGACATAGAGGCAGGTGGATCTCTGAGTTCAAAGCCAGCCTGGTCTACAGAGAGAGTTCCAGGACAGCCAGGACTACACAGAGAAAAACAAAAGGGGGTGAGGAGGGAGAGAGAGAAAGAGAGATCAGAAAAGAATCCCTAGTGAACTGTGCAGCAGGAAACTCCATGATGGAAAAACCTAGAGAACCCAAATGCAGGCCGTGATTGGTTAACAGCTGTAGGCTCAAGTTAATTTCCTCACACGATAAGTGCACTTGGCTCTGAAGATGCTCTGTGTGGAAGTGGGGATTGATTCTCTGTAATGCCCTCGCAAGATCCTAAAATAAAGAGTTTTGCTTTTAGAGACACTGTGAGCCCATGCTTATTGTTTGCAATGATAACCCGAACAATGAGCACAGTGACCTGTGTGCCAAAGAATGTTGCTTCAAAGTAGAGGTGTGTTTAGTGACGTGTTCCTGAGGGCATCATTCGTCAATAGCCACAGACAGCCTTTCCTGTGAGTCAGACAGGTCCTCCCGTGTGTGTCTTCATCTCTGCTGTCTCCATCATTCACACTATTTCCAGTATTTCCAGGTAAGACCGACTGACTCTAAAGACAACACCTAAGAGTATTTTAAAAAATGAGCTTGAACAGAGGGAACCGACAGCAGGTAGAAGACAAAATGCAAACCGATCTATAGCTTGCAAAGAGCACGGGGGGAGCTGCCAAAATTAAAGCTGGTGGAAAACAGTTCACTAAATCTCCAAAGAAGAAGAAAAAAAGAAATTACATTGCAAATTCTATAAACATTTCGAGATTGGTAGGTAAAGCAGGCTTAACACCGACGAACAAAGTTTCAGCTTGTATTGGAAAAAGTTTCTAATATAAAATTACTGACGACTGGAAGTTATCCGCAAAATTTTATACCTAAGTACTTGCAGATGTAATTTATTTTTCTGACAGCACGCCTGTGTAATGAAAGTTGCTTTTAATAAAACATGAATGCAGTGGGGTTTTGCCAGTTAGGTTCAGAGGAGCTGTAATCAGTCTGATTCGTGTTGATATGTGGCTCCCTCAGCCCAGCACTGACCCACAGAAAGCTCCAGGATTGCTAAGGGCTCGTGAAGGATGAACTCCCTAGGCTTGGAGTGCTCACGTGATCAGGGCTGACCCGGGAGACCCCTCCAGCCCTAAAAGGACCACACTGGTGGGGACTGAGTGCCAGGTGCTTGCTCAAGGTTGGACAAGCAAGCAAGCAAGCAAGCTTGCTCTCTGTTTCATTTTGTTCTTGAAAACGTGGGCAGGCAGCTAATGAATGCACACATGCAACAGCTGCTCATTGATTATCTCTTCATTATTGATCAGCCAGATGATAAATCCTGGTGCCTACCAAGTTATTGCTCTTCTTGGTGCTGTTAAGGATTTAAAGATTACATGGAGGCAGTCTTCTTGAAAACCTTAATAATCTGTGAATTATTAACACACACACAGAATAATGTTTGAACCTTAATAATCTGTGAACACATACACACAGAGTAGTGTTAGCATTTGAGCACTAAAATTATGTAGTCAGCAAATATTTACTGAGTCCCTATTATTTGCAAAATGGAACAAAGTAATGCAAAAATTATTAAACTAAATTTGAGGACTTGTAAGTTTACATTTAAAATTTTATTTATTTGTATTTTACCAGTCACTCTCTTTTTCACGTTTAAAATCAGGGATCAGCCAGGTATGGAAACACATTCTTGTAATCACAACACTCTGCAGGCGGAGGCAGGAGGCTCTCTACCAGTTCAAGGCCAACATGGATGCCTTAGAAAGGCCTTTTCTGAAAAAAAAAAAAATCAAAACAACTAAGCAAATAAACAAGCAGTTAGTGAAATTCCTCTGTCACCTAACCCACTGAAGGCACGACAACTGGTTTTAAGGGGAACCAGAAACATTGCTTTGGTATTCAAGTTCCCATGTGCTCCGTGATCACGCAGTGGCTCTTGTCTTATAACCCTTACAAAGCTCTGAGGTTTCAGGCTCATATTAAAGGAAGGATCTCACGGCATTCCTACATGGACAAGGAAACCGAAGCCGATGCTGTACACACTTTGGTGTGACCCACTCATCTGGCCTGAGTTGAGATGAGACCACGTGTGAGTAGGTCAAGGTTCATCCCCAGACCTCATGAGTTTACCCACAATGAAATTAAAAGGCAAAGACCTTAAAAGCCATTCTGCATGAAGGAACGGTGCAGGCACAATGTTGCGGATGACTGGAGAGTTCTGGCGCTGGGGTTCTGGGCGCTTTTGCAAGTTGCCCCTTCTAGGTACCAGGGGGCTAGAGCTGCCTGGAAAGTGAGGGGGTATGAGCAGCTGGGGCTCTCAGAGGGGAACCGAAACAGGCCTACTGGCAGATCAGACATTCCCAGCCCGACTTCTACTTTCTGTCTGTATGCAGGCGACTTCCAGGTTCTGGCCCCAAAATGGAAGGCACTGTGGGAAACAGACGCACAAAGTTATTTTCGTCTGGACTGGCTTGAGAGGTCCCTTCTGAAACCTATGCCCTCCTGTAATGCTAAAGAATTACAAAGCAGAAGAAGGAATGCCTGCTGTCCTAGCTCTAGGTTTGCTGCTTAGAAACTGTACACAGATAATGGGAGCAGGGGATGGGACCGGCAGGTTGGGTAAGCCACGGAGGGCAGGAATCCCTTGAAGCATTCTTCAGCCTATGTGACTGAGGCATTGTGGGCTCTCTTGGAGTTAGAATTAATTATTAAATGTCCAGTGGCATTTGAGGGACAAGGAAGACAGAAACACAAGGCAGTGGATGGGGGGGCTATTCATGGTGAGGTGTAGAGCTGAGCCCACAGGGAAGTGTTTTGTTGGTTGTGGTGGGGTACCTGGGATTGGTTTCGATTTTTTTCTTTAAACTACTGCACGTAGGCATTGCACATATTGTTGACTATTTCTGTACCTGTTTAGATTTTGCATCAGAAACAGAAGCCAAGCCTTTATCTACTTCCGGTCTTGCAGAATACATACCCAACGCCATCCCAACATGCCCTGGGAGCGTCAGAAGACATTCGTGGAACCTAGGTGGTGGCACTCGAATGGGTTCTGCCTTGATGGGTTTCAAAGCCATCCAGTGTTTTCCTTTGGTTCTCTGCAGGCCTCCTCTGTGTTTGTACAGGGAGAAAGCATGCAACAGGGGTTCTGTGTGATGGACACCAGCCATCAGAAACCCTACGGAAAACGGAGATTCAAACTGAGAAAGTGGTAGGGTTTGAACCTGGCTTGAGGGTGTCTTCCAAGGGTTCCTATCCCTGTGCCATCCCTAAGGTGCCAGGTTGGAGGCAGGGAAGAAGGGGTGAGGCCTACTGGAAGGCGATGATGGGCACTGTCCTCAGAGAGAGCTAAGTTTCACGAGATGGTTGTTATAAAAGACCCAGAGCAGCCCTTTTCTGCACCCTGCCTTCCTGGCTTGCCTGTGGTCACTCCTCCTGCTCAGTGCCACCTTATGACACCATGAGTCGCGCATGGGCACAGAGGCCAGAGGAGCAGTCACTAGTACCTTCTCCAAGCTGTGTAGACTTCCAACTCTCAAAATTGTGAATTAAACGAACCTTCTATTTATGGCACTCAGCCTGTTACATGAACAGGAAATGGACAAAGAGCAAGGCAAGGATAGAACGAAGCTGTAGACTCCGTTCTTCGGAGAAGTTCCCAGGGGATGCTAACCTGGCTGCCCTCAAAGCCACACTTGGAATAGCAAGGGTGTACATACTGCTAGCCAGTGGACTGGCTTTGAATATATCCTCACAAAGAATCTAGAACATCCAGTCATCTCGGACCACTCTCTTCATGTATTTACAAAGGAGTGAAGATGGAGGGCTGGGGAGGTAGCTCAGCGGTAGAGAGCTTGCCTAGCACGCTCAAAGGACTGCGCTTGATCCCTAGCACCACATAACAAAGAAAAGGCTAGGACATAATAAGATCTGCCCCTTGGGAAAGGGCTTGGGACTTTCATCTTCCTGGCACATCCCATTCTACATACACACACACACACACGCACACGCATGTGAGCACACACGTACACGCATGCGCATGCGCATGCACATGCACACACAATCCCATCCTACAACATGCAGACACCTAGATTTTCCACTTCAGTTGTCATTGGCCTGGACCATGTAGCCTGTGAATCTGCAACTTCTGTGAACTGTTTAGCCAGTCAATAACATTGATTGGTATTCACCAATATTAGAAAGGTAGCACACCTTTCTTTGTCGACTCTGTTATTCTCACCCACTTAATCTGTGTGTTTTCTTGGTATCAATACCTACTCATAACCTATCCAAAGGCTGTGTTTAAACTGAGTCTTTGAACAAGAGGAAATAGCAGTCGATTAGCGTTATAAAAGGCTCTAGACCCTAATCACCCCTGGCTTTGGAAACTACTGGACAATTTTATGATAATTAAATTGAGAGCTGAAGAAGGAATAAAAGCACCATCTGCTAACTCATGTTTGACTTTGGCCCAATCCTTGGCACCATTTGGAGCAAAGCATGGGGTTATTCCTTGGGCTTGCAGTCTTAATATGAAGCTGTATTCAAACTTAAATGATCTGACTTGTAATTACATGGAAATGATGATTTGGACACAGACCTGAATTTCTGCACAGGGTTTTTGGTACTTTCTTGAAGTCAGCTCTCATCTATCTGCAAATGATCGTGTAGCTTCCTGCCAAAATGAAAAAGCAAAAATGTACCAAGTTCTTCTCATCTTAGATCTCTTCGATGGGTGTCTACAGCCCCCCGCCCCCCGCCCAACAAAACCTAAGACCGTTGGCTGTTATGCAAGGCAACTCTGACCTTGCCTGCCCATCATGATACCCATCTCCCACACCACGCAAATCTCATGAGCCCTACAGCCCTAGGGATTTCCCATGGTGTGTCAAGCTTCTACCTTGTGCCTGCTGGTTCCCATGAATATTGCTTACCCCATGAGGTGTCCACATAATGTTCATCATAAGCAGGTGATGCCATATATGGGTGCTATGATTTACATATGTGTGCTACACATGTGCTTGACCCTTAGAGGGGGCCTCGGGGGACTTTTGAGAGGCAGGGCTCAGCGAGAGATCATTAAGTCACTGGCAGAAGGCCCTTGGAAGGGATCAAGTGCTTCTCAGTTGACCCTGTATCAGTTTTGTAAGAGGGAGAAATGCTAGCCACTCCAGATACTCACCTTCTGTCTTGTGACGTGATTTCCCCAACATATGTATTGTTGTGATGTCACCATGAGTGAGACCATGGCCATGAGTTCTTCTCCAGACTGAATTTACGATGCTGACACACTGTGTGAACCTCTATTAGCTAGATAAATGTATTACTTAATTAGGAAGTACGTTGCAGGTATTGCATGAAAGTAAAAGAAAATGGGCATACACCGTGGGCTTTAAAGCCCAAAGAGTGCATAGTCACAATCGCCTAAGGATTCTTTGTGTCGCCCATCGGGTAGTGAATATGGTTTAAGATGTGAGCAAAACGAGTAGGATCTACTTGTTGAACTAAGGGCTCCTTAAACTGATTCCTAGTTAGAGCAGCAGACTTTCCTTTAGGAATCAGACTCCTCTAATTTTTGTTGAGACTCGGTTTCCTGGCCAATAGATAAAGGAGTTTAAATAATCATGAATAGTTTCTGACTTAATACTCCAGACTAAGAATAAAAATATTGGTGCTAGAGAGATGTCCCAGCAGTTAAGAGCATTGACTACTCCTCTAGAGGACCCAGGTTCAATTCTCAGCACCCACGTTGCAGCCCATAACTGTCTGTAATTCCAATTCAAAGGGGTCCATTACACCAGACAGGGATGTGGTGCATGTATCTGTGCATGAAGGAAAAATACCCATGCACATAAAATAAAATAAATAAATCTTAAAAAAATTGGGTCTGAGAAATTGCCACACAGACACAAAGATCTCCTGAGTAAATTGGGAACATGGGGACCTTGGGGGAGGATTGAAGTGGGGAGGGGAGAGGCAGGGAGGGGAGCAGAGAAAGATGTAGAGCTCAATAAATATCAATAAAAAAAATACAGGCACCGCTGCTGTTGCTGCTCCTGGGAACTGTGTAAGATTTACAAACATAACCAAATGTATGTTTCTGATGAATGAATATGTTTTTACTTAGTTGGACTCAAAGAACCCTAGTGAGACAAGCACAAGACATCTCTTCTCCCGAAGAACAGCAGTCAGAAGCAGGACACTTACCCACACTGTATTTCTCAGACGTAAGGCATGAGTGGGAACAGGAGCTCCATGGATGCCTTGAAGCCTGGAACAACCAGAAGGCAAAATGGCAGTTCAGCAAGATGGTGGACAGCAGTGTGGGAGAGTATGGCACCTCTCCATCCTTCCACCAGGCTCTGGAAACGTGGATCCAAACCAACAGGTGATTGGCATTTCTGGGGATAATAGCACAAAATGGCAGAAGTAGGCCTTAAGTCTAAACTCAGAAGACAACGGGTCAGAACAACGGGGAAAAATCCTTTAAAAAAAAAAAAAACCAGGATTCCTACGAAATTGCAAGAAATAAAAGAAGGGGTGTGGCTTCATCCCAACTTCCCTATCTTCTCAGACAGCCTTCCACTTTTTCTGAAAAGTGCTTCAGGGGCAAAGCGAGGGGGAGACGCACGTTGGGGGCTCTAGCTTTTCTGCATCCTGATGAATCTATTTTCCAGGGTAGCAAGTTTCAATTCCCTCCAGACTATGTCCCGAGGGCTCTCTGTTCATGAGAAGCTGTGGTGCCAGAGGAAACTCATTTTGACTCCTTTTCCTACCCCAGAATTGTTACGACAGTTTCCATTTGAGAATTGTGGTTTTTATTTTTTTTCTCCTTTTCATTTCATGCTGTGTGCAGCTCCCGCCAGGCTACTTATCTGTTTGGTTTCTGCCTGTTTTCAGATGTAAGTCTGTGGTCTGTAATAGGTTTCGCTGGTTGTGAACATCATTCTAACGTTGAGCCCTGGGAGAAGTCATCTAATCAGTATGTGCAGGATGCTTATCTTCCATTTTACACTGCCAGAGATACAAAGAAGTATCTGGTATAATCCGTGCTCCACACATTTATTACTCTGGCAAATTCAATCATCTGCAGCAATAAGCAGACAAATCATACATCATAACATTTTATGGCTGAGTGGAAACTTCCAGATAATCTTGTGTAGCACTCACTTTACAGAAGCCCCTGAAATTGGGTAGATTTGGAGCTGTGTCCTCAGGACTGGGTCCTGCCAGAAGCAGGACCTCCCTCCTTGCTTTCTTGGTCTGCAGCTGTTACTGGTAGACCACAAGCAATCAACAGTGTGATTCCTTGATCTTGCTTTCAAGCCAGAGAACCCCCACCAAAAAAAACCCTGAATTCCCAAAAAGTGCTGAGAGATGCCACAGAAGGGAGCAGGCTGGTACAGGGGATGCCTGTTTGGTTCATTCATTCTGCTAAATGTTACACAGGAGGGCTCATTTTAATTCCTCCCCTCATTCTAAGATTTTGCCCTCATTTATTTTCTTGAAAAACATCTAGGTTTTTTTGTTTTGTTTTGATACCCACTCCTGATTTTAAGAAAAAAAATGAGTATAGAGAACTATACTTTGAACTTTGACCTAGAAAGGAACTTATTCTCTTGAACAGTGCAAAAAACATATGGAATATTAGGTCTTTGAAAATGGACTGAATACATTTTGGGTTATGAGCTACACATGTGCCTATGGCTGAAAGGTGATGTATGTGGGTATCAGCTTGTCAAGGAGTGAATTTGTGTTGATGAATATTGTCAACTTTACAGGCTCTGGGCTCCTTAGAGGGTGAGCTTCTAGGCATGCTTGTGAGAGGTTCTAGAATGGGTGGAGGTGAAAAGACTTAATCTATATGCAGTCAGTACAGCTCCACAGGCTGGGGTCCTGGACAGAATTAAAAGGAGAAAGCTAGCTGAGCCCAGTATTTATCTCTGTTTCCTGATCTGGATGCAATGTGGCCAAGTGCCTCAGACTCCTGCCTTCCCTACCATGGTGGGCTAAACCTTTGCATGTCGGCCAAAAGAGATTCTCCTTTCAGCTGTTTCTTGTCAGGCAGATGCCCACAGAAACAGGAAGTGATTAATACTACCAGGCTTCTGAGGAGGGATGGAAGTTTGAACTGCCAAAGCTTCCACCACCAGCCAATACCCACAGTAGGGGCTGAGGGAGGACAAGCATCCCCATCTTGAAAAGGAGACGGTTAACGGCAAGGTGCCTCAGCACCTCCTATGCTCTCACCATCGCTGCCGCGTTAGGGTTGGCATCAGTTAAATTTTTTATCTTACCTGTGTAATATAAGTGATCACAAAGACCAGAACAGTGTCTATTTCCTGTCAAGTATACAATAGAAACAGTTACCAGTGTAAGTGAGCATGAAGCCATTTGGAGGATGGAAGTAGGAACACACCAAGATGAAGTGAGCAAGCAGCAGGAATAACCAGGGTGAATTCGTGGGCTACGTTCACTGGAGAGTGGGCATGGAGAAGGCAGTTTGTGAATGGCTTGTTCTGTTTCTTCACATTCATGAAAGATGCTCCAAAGTGATACAGTAGGCAGTGAAGGCCATAGATGGATATAGCTTGCTTCAAGACAATCAATACTCAGGTTCGTATTCAGAGGGTGGCCTAAGATGGCCTGTGGATGCCACCGGAGGAAATACTGATTATCCCGGAACCTAGATTGACAGCCCAGAAGATAGAGGACTAGCTAGAGACTTCAAAAGTTTGTTCACGAGCCCAATGGTCTCCCCCGGTTTCTGAGGGTGGTGACTATTTATCAGAGTGTGAAGGTAGGCTGGAGCCCCTGTCATCCACAAACAGTCGAGGCCAAGGCAGCCTGCTCTGTAAAATGCTCTGGGAGTAGCCGCCACACACCAGAAGGTGGCCAGATTTGACGGTGTCCTACCATGCAAAGCCAACTTGTAGCTGGCAAACAAGGTGTGCGCTCCTGCCTCCATTTGGATAATTCTGCAGTGTGCAGCACTGCCATAGGAGAGCCTGGCGGGACAGCTGTGTCCTGCTAGACAGTGGGCACAGGTCTATGCCCACCCAGAGCTCAAGTCAGTATTTGGGAGAATGTTAGGATGAATGCCACAGACATTCAGGTCCAAGGAGACAGGCAGGACTTCCTCAAAGGCTGTGATTCCTTCTTGCTTCCTTTTTCTACTTCTTTTTTAAAGTCTTTTTTTTTTTAACCTGAAGTTGAAAAAGTACTTTTTGACAGATATAGACTACTAGGCCTCTGTTTTAACCTGATGAGGATACAGATTCCCTTTTCAAAACTCCTGGGGACACTTTCTAACTCTCCCTATCCCCTTTTAAGCAGCCCCCTCCTCTCCTACTAAAGACATGGTTCTTTAAAAAGGTTCATTATAAAATAGGAAATGACTAGAATTCTCTCTCTGCAGGGATTTCCATTAATTTGGGATATTCGCCACAATTAGCTCCAGCCACTGGTCAAGAGTCACGTGAATAGCCTGGGGGCAATCTCAGCACACCAGCATCAGAAAGAACCTTAAATTAGATTCCTGGTGAAATTTTGGTTCTTCGTATATTTCATTGAACAACAACAACAAAAATATTGATAAGGAGATACCCGAAGAGTGCACGGGATGGTATTTCAAACTAGTATAGACCATGTAGAAAGCTTATTTGTCAGGTTTTAAAGGGTCTTACTATGTAGCCTAAGCTGGGCTTGCACTTGGGATTCTCCTGCCTCAGTCAAGAGGGGTTGCAGAAGTGCACCACCACCCCTAATCTACAAATGCAGAATTCATGAAGATACTTCAGAAAAGACTATTTTCGTGTGTGTGTGTGTGTGTGTGTGTGTGTGTGTGTGTACGTGCGCATGTTTTAAGTAGACATGAGGATGCTTCTGTTCTCTTGTGGCCACACAAACACAAGGAACCTGGCTGTCATCGTGTTACAGTGGGTGTGAAAATGCAGACACAGGTCAGAAGCCTTGCTCTGACCAGCGTCTGCCTGGCCAGGAAACAAGCAAATGTTCCCACTCCCTTCCCTGACAGCAGGAAAGCCCACTCTGCAGCAGGTTGTCACTGGACTGAAATTGCTGGTGTCCTGTTACTGGAGTCTTTTCCTTTTAGTGCCCAAGGGCAAAGAGCAGTGTTAATGACGCCTGCACCGGAAGGCAGGTTAAGAGGGTTGACAAGAGCTGCTGCTGCTGGCGCAGCTTAACACTTACTGTGTCCTCTGACTCAATGTGAAGATGCCAGGTGACGCTTTGTAGCTTCAAGGAAAACTGAAATTTAGATGTCCGTAGGCGGGAGGAGGGGAGTTGATGAATTACTTGTACAAAAAAAAAAAAATGAAATACATCTTTGGGGTTTTTTGTTTGCTTGTTTGTTCGTTGTTTTTCTTTCTTTTTTTTTTTAACTCGATAACAACCAGTGCCCAAACGTGAATGTGTTAATTACAGAGGTTTCAAAGCTAAACCATAGCTTGCAGAGGGCAAGTGTGGTTTTACTCAGCGGATGAACAATACCTTAGAGGAAGTGCGCAGTAGCTGGAAGGAAGCTGATCCTAAGGAAGCTGACCCCCTAACGTGCACACTCAGAAGCGTCCTGGGCTTCCTGCGAGAGAACTCTCTCATCCGCCCCTTTATTGAGAAGCTGCCATTTTCTCACGGAACCTAAATTCAGGCCCTAAAAGCCAGAAAAGACATTTTTCTGAGAAGCTTGATGGAAAGGGAGGTCTGTGCATCTTGGTCTAGCCTGCCCCAAAGCTCAAGCGGTTTGCCGAAGTTGTGGGAAGCAGAGTCAGTTCCTGGTCGACTTCAGGGTCCATGGTGGGTTTGGGCACCTGAACTCTTTACAGATTTCTTGCAAACTAGCACTGCTGAATGGTTAAATGAGCCTAGACACAGAGGCTGTTTAATCCAGTTCCTAGTGTGTCAAGATGGCTCGGTAAGAGCCATAGTCTGTGTATTATTATTTTTCAAAAAAACATGAGGTCAGAGGTAAGGGGGATCCCAATGAAAGGAGGCAAAATGTCTCTGCCGCATCCCGCTTGGGAGAATCTGGAAGAAGTCTTGAGCCTTTTGCATCAAGGCGATATTTTCAGACCATCTGGCCCAATCCATCATCTTTCCTACTAACAGCCATGTAACATGAGGTCTTGCTAGTTGGGGGTTTCTGTTTCGCCCAGTACCCCACAGCCGGCAAGCCCCAAAGAAAAACACACAGAGATCTCTATAAGTTATAAAGCTGATCGGCCCATTTAGGTCAGGCTACTTATTAGCTTTTGTAGCTTATATCAACCCATTATTCTGATCTATGTTAGCCATGTGGCTCAGTACCTTTTTCAGTGGGGCAGACAGCATCCTGCTGCTTCAGTGGTCTGGGCAGGAGTGGGAGGAATCAGCTTCCTCCGTCCCAGAATTCTCCTGGCCAATCAGCATTTATTTAAAACATGATTGACAGATTAAAGACAATTCTCCCGTACCAGAGCCACAGCGGGTATGAGTGTTTTATAGAGAACCAGGGTAACTTCGTGAAAGGCAGAGGATAGACCTCAAAGCTTGGCATCCCGGCCATTTTCTTTCGTCTTATTTCAGTGTGGACCAAGGGGCTTTAGGAAGGTTTAACACACAGGATCAGAGAGCAGGGAGGGTGAATCCAGGATTCGCTAGCATGTGACAGGAGTCACTGCTACTGAATTCTTCAGATGAGTGTTGTTCTAAAAGGCCCTTTTGTGTGTGCCTGAGTGTAGGTGATGGGTGAGCTCTGGGCTTTGCAGGACTGTTTGCAGCCCGGTAGGTGTGATCCAGGAGGGGCAGGCCTGGGACACAAGGAGTGGTTCCCAGCACAGACTTGTCTGCTCATCTACAGATGTTCACACATCTGTCCTGGCCTCCAGCTGTTAGATCAACTCAGAGCTGTCTCTCATATAAATATGTTTTAGGTAAGATGGCATTCTTCTGGAATTTAATTGTCAATGGTGCTGGTTGTGAATAGGATCAGGCAAGGAATCAAGAAAATCAAACAGCAATATTCATAAGGAATGTGGAGAGATCGGTTCAGAGTGCTTCTCTGGGGAACAAAATTGAGACCTGCTGGACATCAGATATGCCCCCTAAGAGGGCCAAGGAGAGGAATGCTGGAAATCCCCCACCACATTAACTTTGAGAGATTTAGCTGAAGGAAGTCTTGTCTCCAGAGAGCTGCTATTGATGTGATCTCCTTCACTCACTGAGCCAGTTTTCTAGGAAGTCTTTTAAACCCAGTTACAGTTAACAACAGCTAGCGCAGGTTCCCTATTCAGGGCTTAAAGTCATGATCAACCCAGGCTAGCTCAGTAGTCTCCTAACAACTGATAAAGGGTCAAGGCTGCAAGTGAAAGCAAAGCCACCCACCAAAGACTTAGATACACAAGGCATTTACCTACGGGCCCTGAAGAGCTTGTTCCATAGATGAACAACCTTAGTGCTTTGGATAGACTTCTCTGGGATGCCCTCAACCCTTCTGTTGTGGTCCCAAGATGGTGACGAAGGGTCCAGGCATCAAGGTGACCGTCCAGTGGGCATGGGAGAGAGGCAGATGCAAAAGGCTTTGTCCTCACAATTCTCTGTTCTTCCAAGGAGGAAAGGCTTTTCTGAGGATGCCAGATTTCTTAGACGGGTCTTCCTCCAGTGACATGGAAAGCTGCAAAAGAGAATTTTCACCAACCAATAAAATAGGAAAGAAATAGAATACCAGTGTCTCATTCTGGTTGCCACCTGACCTCAAAATCAGGGACTCTTGCCAAGACCATGAAGTTAGGTCCTGGGTGGGAGGCATGCAGTCTTCTACAGTCCCATTCCCAGAATTTGCTGTGGATCTGGGATCTGAGGAAGACAAGAGGCCATTGAGGGTCATAAAACTGGTATGGATTCAGACAGAGGCAGAATGCAACAGCCTGCAGGTTAACTGCCCATGATGAGGAGTAATTTCTACCTGATCAAAATGACAGATCTCCTTCAGCAAGAAAAACAAGCCACGGGCTGCCTCTGTGCTCTCCCGGTGCTAGTGTTTCAGAGGGTGTGTTGAGTTTCATCACTCCTTTACTGTCCTGGTAACAGGCACCCTCGAAATCAACCTAAGGCATGTCACCTCACACATCCAGCAGGCTGCTATCTGCAGAGCACTTTGCCAAAACCTCTGGGTGGATTTAGCATGGGGGAGAAGACTGGGCACTTAGTGAACGCGTGAATTGGGCTGGATTTCTACCAGTCCTGAGGACCAGGTTCCGGAGTGGCTGCCCTTTTGATCACATCGTAAACTCTCCCATGTTAGGACAGCAGAGTAAGGATTGGACAATGCTGAGCACAAAAACACGGAACAGAAATGATTCATAGACTACATTCTATTTTAAGTGTGTTGTGCGTGTATGTGTGTGTGCGTGTGTAGGTTTGTGTGCATGCATGTGTGCATGTGCCTGTGTATGTGCGCCTGTGAATACGTGTTTGCCTGTGCATGTGTGTGCATACCAGAGGTCAACCCGAAGTGCCATATTCCTCAGAAGCCATCCACCTTGTTTATGGAGACAGGCTGTTCTCCATCTCCCCAAAATGGGATTAAGCACATGCTACCATGCCCAGCTTTTTATGTGAGTTTTGTAGACTGAATACAGGCACTCATGTCCTTAATTAATGGAACCATCTCCCCAGTTCCTATTTTAATATTTTAATCACTTATTCAAGCAATATCTACTTCTACATGAACATATTTTAAATTAAACCAGTTTATCCTGTAAAGCTTTTTATTTGGACTCAGTTGAGAATTATATCATAACTCTTTGTTCATTAAAATAATTCTAGAAAATTTGTTATTTAATTGATTCATGGAATATAGTTCCTAAAATTTCCAAATTTGGAGCATCTCCTCTTCAATTTTGTAGGATATTGGTGTTTTTTCTAAGTTTTGGTCCTGTAAGATACGCTGTAAGGACAGTTCTTACAGAAAGATTTTAACTTTGGTGCTTCTTGGAGATTATCCACAGGAACAGCATGCCGGGGTTGAAGGCTAGAAACTTCTTATGTCTTCAGAAAGACTGTAAACATAGGGCTGTTGAGATGCTTCAGCAGATGAAGGGGCTCACAAGCTGAGCCCCACCTCTGTGGGTTGCCATTGTACCTCTACATGAGTGCCCCACAAAAGTACACTCTTGCACACATAACGCACAAGTGAATGCAAAAAAAAAATTAAAAATGTAATAGCACAAACTTTTGCTACTTTTCCAATAGAATTCTTTCTTAGTTAAGCTTCTGTTTCTGTGATAAACACCATGACTAGAAGCAACTTGGGGAGACTAGACAGGTCTTTAGCCTAAGGGAAAACCTAATAGTATTATTCTGTTAAAGCAAAAATCAAACAAACCAACAAAAATAAGTCTGTGGTGGTTTGAATAAAAATGGTTCCCACAGTCCCATAGGGAGTGGCAGCATTAAGAGGTGTGGGCTTATTGGGAGGAAGTGTATCACTGGGGTTAAACTTTGAGGTTTCAGAAGCTCAAGCTAGACCCAGTGTCACTCTATCTTCCTGCTGACTAAGCCACTTCTCCAGTACCCTGTCCTCCTATGTGCCAACATGCTTCCAGACCGTGATGGTAATGGATGAAACCTCTGAACTGTATGTAATTCAGCCCCAATTAAATGCTTGCCATTGTAAGAGTTTCTATGGTCATGGTGTCTTTTCACAGTAATAAAAACCACAACTAAGACATATTTCCTATGACATCCTACCTAATGACATACCATAGATCAGTGCCTTGCTCAGCCTTCACCAGAGAAGGGTCTTTCAGGAGATAGAAGTTAACACAGAGATCTACAATTGGACAATGTGGAGAGAGTGAGAAACATTGGAGTTCTCATCAAGTCTCAGGGATAAGGATGTAAGAGCCAGAGGTGAGAAGTGTAAGGAAGCAGCATCTTCAGACACAACAGGACCGACACATAGGAAATGTGGCAGCATCCACAAGACCCAAACAGGATCCAGACAGATGGACTCCCAGCTGAGATGGGGAAGGAGACCCTCTCTCACACCCTTAATCAAGAAGTTATTTGCAACAGATACTCATTGGCAAAAGGAAAGTCAGTTTTCTTCAATGGACTGTCACTGGGTATATAGCAGGCAGTCCTTGTGTCAATGACCAATTTGCCAATGCAAAAAAACCTCTCGTGTATGTGTGTGTGCGTGTGTGTAGGGGTTGTTTTGTTTTGCTTTGCTTTGACTTTTTTTTGCTTGTTTGTTTTGATTTTTGGTTTTGTGGAGTTTTTGAAAGAGAGAAAAGATAAAGTTGAGTGGGTAGAGAGACAGGAAGGATCTGAGCTGAGTTGGGGAAAGGGGAGAAAACCATAATCAAAATGCATTGTGGGAGAAAAAATTTTAAAGAAAAAATATTTGTGGGTGTGTAGGTATGCTTATGTGTAGTCGTGGGATTTCTATCTGTTTAGCTGATAACTCAGGTCAGCAAACTCTAGGGTGTGGTCTTGTCTGCTATGTGACAACTGATAAGCTGAGGGGGAGGGTCTCTCACGCCCTGGCTCTCACACTCACTTGGATGGTAGGAGCAGAGCAGATGGCTTGCTGTTGATGCTCTTTTCCCTTGGGCAGGACAACTGTGATGGCATCTAACCTGTCCTGTATCGGGGGTGTTCACCCCATTTTACATCTAAATAAATTCTTTTGAACCTCTCCCACTCTTGTGGATTCTTGCTACCACGTGTTGTGTTTGTCTGTGTGTAGACATGTGTCTTAGGGTTTCTATTGCTGTAAAGAGGAACCACAGACATGGCAACTCTTATAAACTAAAACATTTAATTGGAACTGGCTTACAATTTTAGAATTTTAATCGGTTATCATCATGGCGAGAAGCATGGTGGCGTGTAGGCAGACATGGTTTCGGAAAAGGAGCTGAAATTTTTACATCTTGATCTACAGGGAGCAGGAGACTGTGTGCCACACTGGGTGTAGCTTGAGCATATGAGACCTCAAAGCCCACCCCCCAGTGACACACTTCCTCCAACAAAGCCACACACCTTCTAGCAATGCCACTCCCCATTGGCCAAGCATTCAAACACATGGGCCTATGGGGGCCATACCTATTCAAACCACCACAGAATGGGTGCCACAGTACTACAGAGCTGGTTATCTCCTTCTACCATGTGGGGGTCTGGGAAACAAACGTAGGACATCTAGCTTGAAGGCAGGTGCTTTAATCCTCTAAGTCATCTCACTGGCCCAGCTTATATTTCTTTAGGGAAGGAATCAATCACATCTTTGATCTCATTAAAAGTTTGCTGACACTGACTTTTAACATCTTAATGCATCTGATAATTTAGTGGGCAAAAATATTGTCCTTCCTTGCACATCATATTCTTTCTGAGCTGCATGCATTTCCAGCATGCATTTGCATTACCTCTTGCTACTGAAGGGGGCATGTTAGTGACATCTTAGCTTTATAATAAGATTTTAAGTTAAGCTTATTGCCCTTGAGCCATGAGCTTAAATAACCTCTTCCATCTATGCTGTGCCTTCTAATTGTATTTCTATTGTTTACTGACAAAAATACTTCACAAATTCTCAGATGTGCCCATCTTTTCTTTCAAGTTTTTTCCATTGTTTTCTGTTCAAGAATTCCTTGCCAGTTCTGAAATAACATAATTGCTGTCTTTTCCTATGCAGATGACAAAGAAAGTATAGATGACTATTTAATTGGTCCAAAGATGGCTCTTTGAATATGGACTTAATCTCCTCCTTCTTTCTTTCGTCTCATGGGCAGTTTCAGTGATGGCGTGAGTGTGCAGGTGCACTGTGTGACTGTTCAGTGTCACTTTGGGGAGTAGCCTGCACAAGGCAACTCCCAGGACTTCCTCTGCTGTCCCTCTGAACACAAACATGTGAACGGCTGCCAAGAGGTAATGCGTTTCAATGTTGGCTTTCTTCTCTTCAGCCTCATTTTCATATTTCTACCCTGGTATTGCTCAGTTTCTTTCCTTCTAAATCAAAATTATTTTTTTTCTAAATTACTGGCTTGCAGTAAACCTATATAATTTCATCTTCCCAAACAAGAACTTTTCCACATAATTTTATATGCCAACCCTGAGCATGACCAAGATGGACAGACCTCACAGTATTATTGTGGTGACTTTTAAATTGGTCTCCTGTGCAGTTGGTTAGGAGCTTGGCCACCAGTGCTGGTCAGGGACTGTATGCGGAGTGTCATGGATCCCTGGGAGGACAAGAGTGTTTCAAGCTGCACCCTGCTTCCCTTCTGTGCTTGTGGTTACCTTAGAAGCCATTTGTGTCGAGATGACAATATCACAGAATGAACCAGAAGATCAGCCCAAACACCAACAAGTTTTGCCTGAACACAGGGCAGGTATTTATTATCTAAACCATGGAGATTAAGCTTGTTCATGCATCACAGCCTCCTATGCATCCCCCTCACACGAGACATCTAGTCTATTCTGGGCTCCCTCTGTCTCATTCACCCTGTACCCACTCCATTGCCAGGCCTTACACCTCAGCCTCTCATATTCTCTTGAGACAGATTTAATTCCCTCCACTTCTGTTGATAAAATCTTAGCCAGTAGATTTGAAATGAGAGGACTTTTGGGTCAATGGAATCACATGAGAGTTTTCCTGGTATCTAAATCCTCAGCCTTCTTCTTTTTCAGATGTGCTGCCTTGCAGGGATGGCCTCCTAGTCTCCTTTCTACAGCTATGACACAATACCTGAGGCTGGGTGATTTATAAGGAAAAGTGGCTGAATTAAATTGCAGTCTTTCGATTCTGAGAGGATGTCAATGGCTTTGTCTTGGCCCTAGTGGGGGACATGGGCAGTGTTTTGCTGTGGTAGACAGGAAGAAAGGCAGGACAGCAGTGTGCAGAAGATATACATGTGTGGGATGCTTTCTAGTAGGGAGCTTCTTAATATCTGCTACTAAGTCTAGAGAGAGAAATTCTCTGAAAGACATTAACTTGTTCATGACCTGGAACCACTGTGACCCCAAATCTTTTCAATGGGCTCATCTCCTAGAATTGTGCTCTGTGGTCCTTGCCTCATCTGTCACTAAGAAAAACCCAGGCAGTATCCATTCTCTGACCATGCCATGTGGTGAACACCCTGGGGCTCCTTAGTGAAGTACTCGAAAGGAGTGCAGATATGACTGAGTGAGCTGGGCCTTTCCCAGTGCTTTGTGCAATAACTAACTGAAGACAAAATGAGATTAACTGGACCATAGTGAGTGTTTTCCTGTCCTGCTAGCCAGCTACCAAAGAAGAACAGGGAAACTTCTTATCAATTATGAAAGCTTGGCCCACAGAAGGCTTGGTCCTAATTATCTCTTATAACTTAAATTAACCCATATTTTTATTAATCTGTGTTCTACTATGTGGCTTTTACCTCTACCCCATTTTGTGAGTCCAACTTGTTTGGCATCTTTCTCACACCTGGATTCATTTCCTACTTCCTCTCTCACTGCCAGAAGTCCTGCCTATGCCTCTTACCTAGCTATTGACTATTATTTATTGAAGCAATCATAGCAATATATCTTCACACAGTGTGCAAACATCCCACAACATTTCCCCCTTTTGTCTAAATGAAAAGGAAAGGTTTTAACTCTAACATTGTAAAACTATATACAATAAGAACAATTATCAGAAAAGAATTACAATCACAATGTCTACTCTATAAGTAATGGTAAATAAAGAGAAAGTACTGTATTATCTATCCTATCTTAGTGAGTTAAAGTTTTAGCCTAAATCATTTCTATCATTACTTGTATTACCATTCTAAAAATATCTTTTTAGATCTTAAAACATCTTCTTAGATAAACAACTTAAATTTTTATGTTTCTCAATATTATAAACTTTACATCTCTTTTATAAGTTTCTTTTCTGAATTTGGTAACAAGGAAAATTGTTACTATAACTATCTGATCTTCAACTTCATCAAAGATCCAAGAAGGATATAATAAATGTTATCTGAGTAAACAGGAAGTGCAGAGCAAGCAACTTCCAAAACTATAGAAATGACAAGAAACAGTTGGCTGCCTGGACAGTCACTGAAGATTCCTCTGCAATGTTAGGGCAACTATTCACCCTACAGGCCTAGGTTATCTGACAGACTTTCTATGAAGTAGGACATTTTGAAGGATAGTCCTACCTTGTCTTGGCAAAGTTAGGCAGCTACTTTCTTTTGTGACCTACTTGTCTAATTTGGACAGCATACTGTCAGCAATTGAGGCAAGGGCAGTTTCTTGCTCAGTGGCTAACTTTGCCACAATAAATGCAAACTCCATATGGAGGTTTTTTTGATGCACATTATCCTTTGTTGAAGTAATTGGTGCTGTCAGGAGTAGATGTGTCTTATCATCATGAAAAGCATTAGGTTATTAAAATATCTTAAATGTCATATTCTGTAGGTTTCTGAAGTGTTTGAAGGCCATCTGTCTATCTAAAATATATCTCTGTCTGGCCTTGAAATCATACCTAACATGGTCACAAATTTGATTGTTAGATAGCTAACTACTAGTCTGTATTTGTTAATTGTCCTAAATAGTTTATAATGAGTGGTATAAGTACAACAGCTTAAACAAGAATAGAAACATATATACAGTATAGCAAAATTAACTTTAAATTTGTATCAATATATAAAAATCCATACCAATGCAAAATATTTAAGACTAGTAGTTTGAGTAGCTTTTGTTTGAAAATACATTTAATAATCTACCATTTTATCCTATCATTTCTGTATCCCTCTTTTTCTTTTCAGAACAACATCTCTGAATCTAATTTCCTTTGTTTAGCTTTTCTCCTGGCCATGACCAACAACAACTTGTAAGCAGCCCCCTTCCCCCCAAATGATGACAACTATCTATAACCCACAGAATAACCGAAAACCACTTACAACATCTCTTGGGAATGTGGGTGTCATATCCTCTAGACTGCTTCCTATTGACTGGAGCAATGGCATTATTAGGGGACCCTGAAAAAATTATGATAATGGTCAACTCTTGGGAGAGCTAGCTACATTATTTTTTTTTTGTTTAGTTTTTGTGTGATAGGAAAGTATAGAGCTTATCTGAAGTTTGACTGGAGAAGTGCATGAGACTGGACCATGTCAGCTAGCAGCTTTGAAGTTGTTCTGGATGCAGAATTTTGAGGAAATTGTAACAGATGCTTGTTGAGAGGCTGGATCACCTGGGCTACTTCATTGGTGTCTTGTCCTTTTTTTCCCCCTGAAAAGACACAAACTTTTAAAGATAACATATATATCTGTATTAACATAGTATGGAATGTGTGGTGTGTACAAGTCAGTTAAAGATGATTTCTTTTTGTTTTATGTTTGAGCAAGTTTTATCTGTCAACTTTATAAGTCCATTTGGACTGCACAACAAAATTGTAATATAAATATGTATTCATTAATATGAAAGGATAGTATGTAGTAATATGTCATGAGGATTCTGTAGTCAACAAGATTTATCAATCTCAAAGTTGTTCTCATATAGAGAAATCACCATATATATCACCTGTTCTGTACTCTTTCTCTTTTTATGTTTGTAAAAAAGATTTTCAGACAGTCTTCCCCAATCAAATCAAATCTTCATTAATTTTGAAGAGAATTATAACTTTTTTTTCAGTGGAAACAGAGGCATAACTTCTCCCCCAATGATACATATTTTCTAACTTCCATTTTGAAGTTAAGACATTCTTAAAATATGTAGGTTGGTTTAATTTAACAGTTTCCATAATCCAATTGTTTTTGTACATTAGCATTTAAAAATTCTATGTCAACAAATTACCATACAGGATCCAGAAATCCTGGTATTTCTCATCTTTATGCAGCTTTTAAAAAATATTACTTTACTCTCTCTTTAAAGACTTTATTGTTTTAAAACCATTTTTATGACCATCTATACCCATTATCTTTTCTTTCTTTGTTGTTTCTTCAGCCTATTTAAACATATTGTTTCTCTTTAGAGGTTTTCTCAGTCTGGACCTGACTTTTTGATCATCTGTAGCCTCCTCTGACTGCGTGAATCAAGCCTTAGACCACCCAGCACATGGTTCTGGCTGGTTGCTGGCTCCATCCTGCTAGGCTCTGTGAGGGCCCAGTCTTATGCCTATGTCACTGGCCAGGAACAGCTTTTACCTGGCCCAACTCTGGGAATTTGCTGAGCTAGCAATGTTTCTATTTAGCACGCCAGCTGCTCACAGCTGGGTTTCGGTGAGCTGCAAGCACTGGGTTCCTAGGAAGCTGTGTCCAGCTGTTTCTCTTTTTAAGGTTTCTCTGTCTCTATGTGGAAATATATGTCTAGAGGTTGGGAATCACCATTCTATCTTTGGAACTTATTCTGTAGGAGGAGTAACTTGTTGAATTGTGGCTTATAATTCAGAAGAAATTCAGAGCATGGAGAGAGATGGTTGTAACAAACCCCTTTCCTTTCTGCTTACATAATTTTTGTGACTAAGTTTCCTCAGCACCTATATCAATAAACATAAAAACAGAAATTCAGTTGATGCTGAGTCCTCTCTCATCCTTGCAGTAAATACAATCCAATGAAGGGAGGGAGCCTTAGGCCTCATCCCTCTCCCAAGACATGTATTTCTAATAAAGCTGTGCTTATGACTTATCATTATTCAATAGCATTTCTAACCTGTTTAAGCTGTTTTGGTCAATTGTGTTAGTAATTATGATTATAATCCATCCAGAGGCAATTGGTAGTAAGAGTTTTATAACCACAGGATTTGTTTTTAATCTTAAATTTTACATGTATTCTTGAAGTAGAGAATTATGCTGGATAATCAAGAAAAGATCTTGAAACATTAAAACATGTTACATTAGTATAAAAATCTGTGGAGAAAACATAATAGCAATTGAAAGATGAAAAAAAAATCTTGACTATCATGGAAAATCTCATTAATGTATTTTTAAAATGAATACTAGAATTTAATGGTGTTTAATAAGTTACTATTTAGATTAAGTTGATGATCTTGAAGAGTTTCATTTAAGATGTCATTATTTATAATAAACAGAAATTACTTTTTTTCTAGCTGTGTAGGTTAAGAAATTGTAGATATTAACTTAAAAATGCCAGTGGGAGCTCCCAGTAGGCTAAAATCCTATCAGGGTAAACTAGAGTGGAACACTTGCAAATCAATGCCCTGGACGTGCAACCCCCGGGATGTGTAGCCCCTGGACATGCAACCCCCGGGGTGTGCTCTCCCTGCCTCCTTGCCTATTGCCAGGCCTCTCAGGAGCCAAGGTGGCTGTATTGTTCTGCTGATGGCAAGTCTCACAAATTTTCGCTGTTCAATGCAAACTTCCTACATCTTCTGCCTTCCTCTGCAGCTGGCACTAGTCACATTTTCTTTACAGCATGCTGTTCACCCAGCTTCCTGGTCCTGAAACATGCCTAGAATGCATGACCTAGTGCCCACGCTCTTACTGAGTCCTCTGTCCTGCCATCCAGGTGTTATTGAGGCATAGAGGCTAGTGCCATAACCCTTCTTGAATTTATTCTTATCTACGCCCTTCCCTCACCTGCTTCAGTCCTTGCATGGCAGATAGGCCCCTATAGTAATGGTATACATTTCTTCCCGAGTTGTTTTGTTGTGTTTCCACATGGGAAGTAAATCCTGTGAGGGTAGAAAGAACCTCATTGCCCCTTTGTCCACAGACCTTAGAATAAAATGTGGCATGTACCAAACAATCTGTATTTGATGGATTATTGCTAAGAGCACCTGCTATTCTTCTAGAGCACCTGAGTTTTGTTTCTAGTACCTAGAGTTGGGCACCTCACAAACCTCTATCGCTCCAGCCCCTGGGGATCTGATGTCTCTGGCTGTCCCTGGCATCTGCGTCATGCACATATCCACATGCAAACACACACACACACACACACATGTGCACACACCTATACATAGTTTTTAAAAAATTAAATATTTGGTAAAGAATGAATTATAAGGAGGTGCACTATAACATGCTCCTGTAACCCCAGCTACTTGGGAAGCTGAGGCAGGAGGGTTGCTTAAACTATGCTTCTCAGCTTGGGCAACATACACAACCCTACTCGAAAACAAAAACTGCAAGTAATTAGTTATATATCCATAAATAAGTCAATTATTTCTTCAAAATATATTATACTATATAATAATATAACTCTTTAAAGTCAAGTAAAATTTGTCAAGAAACTAAAAGCTAAGCACATAATACTTAGTGGATAAAGGTAGTGAACATATTTGTTTTTATCTATCTATCTAAATATTGCCACAAAGGAAGACGTTAGATATAATCCAGTAAGGGATCAGAGTTCTGCGGGCTTGAGCTCTTTTGTGTTATTGTTATCAAAGTAGTACTTACAGAGGAATTCAGAAGTTTGAGAAGGACAGAGAAAGGAGAGAAGACCCTATGTGGGGTGGGGATAGCTTGGAAAACATCATGATATGTAGCGTTCTATCATGGGGGGCACCCTGTGCCCAGGAAGGGCATCGTGTCTGGGTGTGCCATGAAGGGCTAGGCAGCGGCAGTGACAGTATTTTCCATCTCTACAGAGGAGAGGGTCTAAGGTGTGACTCGTTCTTTAGTAGCCAGTGTTGGGCTGGTCCACAGATGGCATCTCTGGAACTTTTCTACAACTACCTCTCTCTTGATCTGCAGGTCACCCTAGGACAGTAGTCCTGAACCTTCCTAATGCTGTGACCTTTTAATACAGTTCCTCATGTTGAGGTGACCCCCCAACCATAAACGTATTTCATTGTTACTTCAGGACTGTAATTTTGCTACTCTTCAAATTGTAATCTAAATATCTGATATGTAGGATAACTGATATTCGACCCCTGCTAAAGGGTCTCTTGCCCTCCCCCCATGGGATCACAACCCACAAGTTAAGAGTTGCTGTTTTAGAAACCACTCAGAGGCTGAAAACTACAATATTCCCATTCGAGATCTTTCTATCAACTTTGTTATTTCCATATGCCACTCTTCCCATTCTCTCACTGAGCTTTCTGAAGCTCATATTCTATAACAAATTTGCTGCACACATCTCAAACAGTGCTTTCCAGGGGAAACCGAGGCAAGACAAAAGCACTCTGTTAAGTGTTAACTCACGGAAGGAACCGTACGTACATAAGGATGTTCAGTGCGCTGTGATGTGGTTATTGCCATAAGGCCCTAGAGGAGAGCGGTTATAATCCCACAGATTTTCTGTGTTGTACAGAAAAGGCAGGCCTCTATATGATTATGCTCACCAGGGTGGATTCTCAGCTTTTTCTAGCAGGATGCTTGTTACGGTCTCTTCGTCAATCCACACATCCATTTCTCCCTGTCCTTCCCCTACATCCAATTCACTTATTTGTGGATACTGATGTGGATAAGGCTAGCGTTAACAACTGGATCTCAAGGGCTAGTGGCAATGGACTAGTTCAGCGTGCCTGGACAGCTGGATGCCTTGGGGATTCTGAGGCTTTGCCTGGACATGGAAAGGGGCTATCTGTGGAAGATTCCTAGCTTCCATCAGTGAGCCTGTCTGCTGTGTTTGGTTTTATTTTGTTTTGTTTTTTAAACTATTGCCTGTGCTTGTGATGAACACCCTCATTAACAGTAGATTTTGAGATTATTTTTATCAAATCATATCTTTTAGGTTCCCTAAGGACCACCTAGGACCAGGCCTGTCCTAGAATTTTGCCTCCACCACGGTCATTTTGACATCTCCCCTGGTTCCATATCACCAGAAGTAGGTTTTTTTTTTTTTTGTCATTCCTAAAACAGTCTACTGAACTTGAAGAATTATAGTATTTGGTCCAAATAACCCAGGAGATGCCACATGCATTTATGTGCTACAAAAACAGAGCTGCTTAGAATAGCGTGCTTAGAAATTAGAGGTGGCAGGCATCTAGCAGGTCATTGGCAGCCCTGTACAATTTGGTTAAATGCCTGGTATTTTTGCCCAATTCCTTTTCACGTTCTCTATTTTACTAACTATTTCAGTCACACCTATTAGGAAACACAATGAGTAGCTACTGTTCAGACAGTGAGAAGGCCTCTCCCTCTCTGGAGCTTGCCCCCATTTCCTACCTCCATTGTAGTCCCCAGAGAATTTGCTAAAGCCCCCAGAGTTATTCTATATGAATATCAGTAACAGTGACAATACTTGAACACCAACATTTACCCTGGATATTGCTTCATCGAATCTGTTTACAATAAATCAGAACATTGGACACTGTCTGCATGATGAAAAACAAAGGCAGGATTAAATAAGCTTCTACTCGTCCCTGACTCATAACCCTGGACCCTCAATAGCGATGACGTAGCTGCAAGTTTAACATTTCAAAATAATGTCCATAGTGAGGTTGCAAATGTAAGAAAAGCAGGCACAGAACTGTACGCCGCATTCAGCCCTTGTCCTCACTCGTCTTTGAAAGTCTCTAGACCACAGCTAACGACAGTGTGGAACACCGAGCCTGGGAATGCTTTTAATTTTGAAATTTCTATTGGTTAGATGTTTGTAGAGAACAACTCTGTCCTATCAATAAAGGAATATTCATCTTACTAAGATGCACACCTCACCATCACCTCTGACGGTGTATCCTCAGAGAAGTCCAGAATTACAAGTGTATGCCCTGTGACCAACCAATCCTCTCCCCCACCTGACCTCCTGCTCTTATTCAAAATCTGGTAAAGAGGGCTTAGCTTCCATCTTATTCACTGAGAGACAACCACTGAGGTATGAATTTTCCAAAAGGGGGTTTGCTTTCCTGCTGGCCCCAGCATCGGCTAAACAACTCCTATGAGTTTCTCAGCATTGAATTGCAAAGGTGTCCCTTGGGGTCTCGTCTGCACCCTCTAGCTTCCTTAATCCTGCCAGGTGTGTGTTCTGACTCCTTCAAGCCTTGGCAGGCTTCTGTTCATTTCCCCAGGTCAGGTAAGCCACTTCCTCACTAAGTTCCCCCACATACTGGATTATGGCTCCTAAGCCACTTGTGCACATAATTCCTCACTTCTGGGACAAAAATGACAGTTTCCCCAGTAGAATTGCCCCATGTGATTTCAGGATCTATCTGATTCACCTAAGTTGTGTTTATATCCGTGCAAACCAAGCCATAGAAAGCCACAGAGCAGCTAGGGCTGTGAACTAGCATTATTTTCTGGAGGTACCGGCTCAGGGTAATGTAACTCTTTCCCATCACCCTTCAAGGGCTTTCAAAGCCTAATTTATTATAGGTGTTGTTGAAGGTCACTGAACTAGAAAAACAAACCATGCCACCTTGATGAATTCCCAATTGCAGATGGCAGTATGTGAGGGACAATAGTTTGGGGACTCTCAACATTTCTTTGAACCCCAATCAGGAAGTGTGCTGTTTCTTCTT
This sequence comes from Bramus lutescens, assembly GCA_001685075.1. Lineage (NCBI taxonomy): Eukaryota > Metazoa > Chordata > Mammalia > Rodentia > Cricetidae > Bramus > Bramus lutescens. Next base: position 598,415 of record LOEQ01000956.1, on the reverse strand, counting down.
GGCCATCCTATGAAAAGATTACTGACAATCTAGAAACTGCTATCAGCTTTCTTGACTGTCCTGAACTCATATAAAACCATTTCTCAAGCATCACCTTTTCCAGCAAAAGTTTAGCAAATGACAGTAAGAGCAAACAGCACAGATTTGGTGGAGAAGAATGAGCTGCCATGAGATTACATCCCAGCTTGTATGAAGCCAGGCCAGCCCTAGGCAGCAAGGATGGGCAGAAGGTAGCGGCTGGAGCAGATCAGACGGTCCTGCTCTGCACAGCAGCCTGCAAATGAAAATTTCATTCTTCTCAATGAGCAACTTAAGAGATCAACAGCCAGTTTGTGTGTGTGTGTGTATGTGTGTGCGCGTGTGTGCATATGCGTGTGTGCGTGTGTGTATTTCCCAAAGGGTTCTGGGGGTTGAACCGTGGGCCTTGAGCATGCTTGCCACTGAACTGTAACCCCAGCTCTTCTGAAATTTTTAAATATAACCAGATAAAGCAAACAAACCATGTTGAACTCTTCCTTGTGCGTTCCTTAGTGAGATGAATTGAAAGGTATATTAGTTTTACATGTCTTCGGTTAAACATCTCTGATAAGTAAGAAAGAGGCAAAGAGGACAGACAGCTCCATGAATTCCCACTTAAAGGAGATGCGGAGAATCCAGAAATCCTGGCCTAATCTACAAGTACCTGGCCTAGCCTCGCTGGGCATTTGCCGAGGAAACAGCCATTTGTATTGAACTGGGTGGCATCACAAAGAATTTGCTGCTATCATTTGACCTGGCTGATCCCTAGGCTGATGCTTTCTTGGATCCAAAGCCAACTTTGTGAAGGAAAATGGCTACACCAAAGGGCAATCAAATGGTTGGAAATAAAAGTGGCTCTGAGGAGGGGTCTGTGCCGATGGCATGTGGACCATCTTGATCTTGTGCCAAGCCTCCATCTCCATGGAACACACATCCTTGCCCAAATGGCCAAGGTACTAGAAAATGCTTTAAAAGCATTATATTTTTTTAACAATGTTGAGCAGCAAAAATGGTTTGTGTTTAACACCATCTGTATAAAGTCTTTTTTTATTTAGTAAAATCTATTTTAAATTAAATATCATAAGCCCACAAGCCATAGCAAACAATATTTTGAGCATATGCTCTCAATTAATATGCCAAACATTGCAACCTCTATTTTCCTCACAGAAAGGCCACTCCACCCTGATGGGGGTATGGCCAGCCGGAGGGTGTGGGAGGGGAGGAATTTTCAATAAGGCCATGCGGACAGAAAGATGGCAGGAAACCAAGCACTGGGTTGCTCCATTTCTCCCCTCACATGCTGTCTCTACACAAATCCGCTTTCACCTAAGAACTTCCCTCCATTCCACTTCCCCCCTCGCCTAGACCTCCACACCTCAGGGTCTTAGCCACTCTGATTGTAACTCACTGATTTCAGCAAGCTTCTGCAGATCCTTGAACTTCTGACGTCCACCTTCATGGGGATGTGGACTGGAAGCTGGAGCTTCGCATCAGGGGCTGGGCAGAAATGGAAGTTAGAGGTGATGCCCACTGTCTGTCCCTGAAAGCATCCCTGTTCTTCTCCAAGCTCCTCCTGCCACTGCCCTTGATGGGCGTCTGAATAGCAGAGATGGCCTGGGCCTACACACCCCAGGGGACCACAACCTCAGCAAGCTGTTGTTATGCATTGAGGTATTAAGGAGGATTCCATAGGTGTGTCTGTTTGCCTTTTGTCTTTCTAAAGGGAGATGGAAGGTTGAGAATAGGTTTTATGGGCACCTCCTAACCTGGGAGAGTGAACATTTGATCTTTTATAAGGTTCGAAGGTGTGGCTACAATGGTGGCAGGGTCAGGGGCTCTAAAGCTTGCTAAGGGCTGTGGAGTGGCTCTTTTCACGGAGACCCAAAACACCTCTCAGCAAAGAGCCTTAGCTTCGCTTGTTCTTGCCCTTCCCTTCCTGTAATTTCTTCTCTGTTTTTTCTTTCTTTCTTTCTTTCTTTCTTTCTTTCTYTCTCTCTCTCTCTCTCTYTCTTTCNTTTCTTTCTTTCTTTCTTTCTTTCTTTCTTTCTCTCTCTCTCTCTCTCTCTTTCTTTCTTCTGCCTTCCTTCCTTTTCCTCCCTCCCTTCTTTTTTACACCTTCCTTCCTTCCTTCCTCTCTTTTTTCTCCTTCCTTCCTCTCTCCTTCCCTCCCTTCCTTTCTTTCTTCCTCCTTTCCCATTTTAGTGTTTCCTACCCATTTTACTGTTTCCCTAGCTTTTTCCTTTCTTCTTTCCCTTTATCTTGGGGAGTCTTTGTATATGCCACCTTGGTTACTGTTGTCATTATTCTTAATAGGATTACTTGTGACCAGAAGCCTAACAGGTGCTGTCCAATTTACAAGCATTGTCTTGAAATCTCAGGATGGAGCTGAGCATGAATTAGCACCTCAGTGGATTCTGAGGGAAGCACAGCTATGATTCCACAGTGGATGTGCTTTCTCCTTTGTCTCTAGGACTGCCATTTGGTCTCTGTCTCAGTTAGCTTTCTATTGATGTGATAAATTTCTGTGACCAAAACCAACATGGGGGAGGAAAGTGCTTATTTGGCTTATAGATAACAGCCTACAGCCTATCATCAAAACCAAAGCAGGAGTTTGAAGCAGGAACCATGAGAAGTACTGCTTTCTGGTTTGTTCAGTTCCCTCCCTCTCTCCCTTCTCCTCCTCCTCCTCCTCCTCCTCTCTCTCTCTCTCTCTCTCTCTCTCTCTCTCTTTCTCTCCTCTCTCCCTCCCTCTCTCTGTTTTTGTTTTGTTTCTTTTTTTTTTCTCCCTTCTGAGTAGCCCTGGCTGTCCTGGCACTCAGAGATCTGCCCTCCTCTGCCTTGAGTGCTGGGGTCAAAGGCTTGTACCACCTTTCTCACACAACTCAGGGAGATCTGCCTAGGGAGGATGCTGCTACCCACAGTGGGCTGGGCACCCCTAAATAAATTGCTAATTAAGTATCTTAACCTTGGATGCCTGTAAAATAAAACAAAAAAATCAACTGCTTTCTATTCTAAAAGGGATTAACTGGAGCACAGCTAAAATCAAATCAAAGCAAACCCAGCATCCAGCAATGTAAATAAAATCCTGTAGGTCAATGGAACTCATCTGGAGCTCATTCGTCATCTTATGGGCTCTAAAGGACTTGGGAAGCTCCATGTCTCCTGCTCTGTGATTGGAAGCCCAGCTTGTCTCATAGGCTCAGGGTAGCTTCCACTCCACATCTGCCACTGCATTTTGTGGCCGCCCTGTGAGATTTGGGCATGATGATGTCCCCACTGCAGCTGAGGTCGCTCTTTCCCCAGTGGCCTCTCCTGGCGCCTCACCTGCAAAACCTCAGCATTTCTCCTTAACCTCATGGTGTCTTCAAAACCAGTATGACTTAGGAGACTCTCAGATACTAAGTAGAGCTTTTAGCCTGAGACGCAGCCCTGCTCCCACACCAAACTACAGCTTCTACTCTTTCCTTGAGAAATTACCCCAGAAGATTTTTTTTACCTCAATGATGCTTATATTTTAGCCCCTGATAACCAATGCCAACTTTCCTCTTTAAGCCCAGGTTTCACTTCAATAGTGTTGATGTCTTGTTAATCGTGGCTGATCAGAAACTGGCTTCTTAATTCCAAATTCCATACAAGTGACCCTGGTAGAGTCTTTGAGTGATGTGAAGATGAACTTACCTTTGGAAGTTCACAAACCAGTCTTCCAACATCTGCACCTCTCTCGACCTTCTTGTCTTCCAAGTTCCTATAGTAACTCTGAAGTTCTGAGCATTCCATGGTCTTTTCCAACCCAAGGCTCCAACATCCTTTTGCAGTTCTCACCGCAACGGGGTCAAGTTCATGCCCACAATACTCTGTGGTCTTGGTATCAGTCTGGCTTCTAATCTGCCTTGTGTTGTTCTGGTAAAACAGACCAAGACCAGCCTGCAGAGTTTTTGGTTTGCAGATCACAAGACCATCCAGCCAGGGAGGAATTGAAGCAGGAACCACAGGAAAGCCTAACTTATTGGTTTGCCCGGAACCATTCTTTTCTACATCCCTGGGCCCACCTGCCTAGAGCTGTCACTGCTCACAGTGGGCTGGACCCTCTTACATCCAGCAGAAATTATGAAAGCGTCTCGTAGATATGCCCATGGGCCAATCCCGTCTGAGCTGTTCTTCAGTTGAGCATCCCTACCAAGGGGACTCTTGCTTGTGCCCAGTTTATAAAAACTCACCAGTTCAGTCTCCTCTGCGGAAATGGAATCTTATGGCCCATAGAGTCGTTGGGCTTTTCTAGGTGGGCTGTTCATCCATCTGCACATTTGCCTCTTGCTTGCTGCTAATAAGAAACGACTCACCCATAGGTCTCATAGCAGATGACTTAGGAGAGAGAGCTGTATTGAACTTCCAGCCAGTATTGTTTTATTTTGTTGAGACAATCTCTCACACTGCAGTCAAAGCTTGCTTGGGACTCACTGTACAATCCAAGCTGTCCTTGAACTCATAATTCTTCTGATTCTGTCTTCCACAGGCTAGGATTACAGGTATGAACCATGATGCCAGCATTAAAGAACTACCCCTAAGTCTCATTTTCATTTTCTGTTCAATGAAGATCTGTGGGTGCCTAAAGATAGGATCCATCACTTACTGTTATGCCGATGATGGAGCAAGAGTGTCACAGGCTTAGGAGACAGTTAGTAGTCATTTCTATCCCTTGCCAGCCTCATCTGGAGCTGCTCTCCTCTCAGTCCCAAAACCCCAGACTCACCCACTGTTCTAATGCCTTTAGTGAATCTGGGCTATTTAACCAATGCAAGTCTTTAAACCTTCTGCATCTCAGGCTTTGCCTCCCACTCTTTACAAGGGATGAATATCAAGGCATTTCCTTACAAGCACACACACACAGAGTTTGGTAAATTGGGATGACACTGAATTGATCAGCAGGACATGGAATAGTTTATGAAATGAGCCGAGGAGTGGAGCATAGAGCCAAAGGGATTCAGAACTGCCCAGGAATCAACCACCTCCAGACCTGATAGTGTAAAACTCTTACTTTATTTATGACTATCTTTGTGGGCAGAGGTCGGAAGGCACGAGAGACCCTGTCCCATCGGACATCATCCTGTGGCTTGATGGGGACCAGATGCCCCACTTTCCTTATGGTTCATTCATGTCTAGAAAGTTGGTACAGGCTCTCAGCTGGAAGCTCAGAGTTGAGAGTTGGGTGCTAGGTACTGGGTTCTGGGTGTGGTGAGCCTTAGTTCCTCCCATGGGCACTAAGGATTCTTGAATGTGTATTGAAGCTTCCAGTATTGGCCTCTTTGCTAGGGGCCTGAAACTTGGAGGACCATAACATGTGAGTGTCTGTGTTCCATGGAGCTTGGTTCTAAGAACAGATAGGATAGGATTGCTTGAGCAGTCTAGCCTCTGGAACCAAATGTATAATTTCTGTCATGGTCTTGAGGACACTCAGAGTCAAGATGTTCAGAGACTATCTAGACGGGAGTAAAAATTAAAGCCACATCACAGGAAGAACAAGCAGGTAAAGTGGAGGATGTTCCTGCAGCTGTCTTCAGAAAATACACCCACTGCAGTGTCTCTGAAAATGTTGCCCAGACAGCTAGCTGTTGGAACATCATCAGAGAGTGCAGCATTGACCACTGGCAAAAAACTCTGAATGTTGTAAATTGTATTGTGTGACTCTCATGTCAGCATTTTAGGACACGTGATGAACCTGCCCATCACAAAACGTCCGTACTTCAAAGTACTTGATGGATGAAATGAGCACACGTCGAAGATACCTACTTAATGCCCACCTTCAATGTGTATTCCCAAAGGGGCCATGATGATGACTATTGTTTGTCAGTAGTGATGTAGGTAGGATGTAGACGTAGATAGGATGCAGATAGGATGTAGACAATGATCGGATGCAGATGTACATAGGATGTAGATGTTGATAGAATGTAGATGAAGATAGAATGTAGATGTAGATAGAACGTAGATGAAGATAGGATGTAGATGTAGATAGGATGTAGATGAAGATAGAACATAGATGAAGATAGGATGTAGATGAAAGGATGTAGATGAAGATAGGATGTAGATGTAGATAGAATGTAGATGAAGATAGGATGTAGATGTAGATAGGATGTAGATGGAGATAGGATGTAGATGGGGATAGAATGTAGATGAAGAGAGGATGTAGATGAAGATAGGCTGTAGATGAAGATAGGATGTAGATGTAGATAGAATGTAGATGAAGATAGGATATAGATGTAGATAGGATGTAGATGAAGATAGGATATAGATGAAGATAGGATGTAGATGTAGATAATGATAAGATGTAGATGTAGATGTTGATAGAATGTAGATGATGTTGATAGGAGGGATCTAGATCTTGATAGGATATAGATGTTTACAGGATGTAGATCTTAATAGGATGCTGATACTGATAGGCTGTAGATGTTGATAAGATGTAGATGTTGATAAGATGCAGATGTTGATAAGATACAGATGTTGATAAGATGCAGATGTTGATAAGATTCAGATGTTTACAGGATGTAGATATTGATAGGCTGTAGATGTTGATAAGATGCAGATGTTGATAAGATGTAGATGTTGATAAGATGTAGATGTTGATAAGATGTAGATGTTGATAAGATGCAGATGTTGATAGGATACAGATGTTGATAAGATGCAGATGTTGATAAGATGCAGATATTGATAAGATGCAGGTGTTTATAGGATGTAGATATTGATAAGGTGCAGATGTTGACAGGATGTAGATCTCGATAGGATGTAGATGATGTTGATAGGATGTAGAATCATGAAAGAATAAGTCTCTGGACACATCTGGGAAAGATAAAGATTAGGTGAACTGAGATGAGAAGACCTACCCTAAATGATGGTGACACCATGCATGGCCTGGTGTCCTGAACTGAGCAGAGTGAACTGACTGTGAGAATTCATCTCTTTCTGTTCCTGACTGCAGAAGCAGTGCAGCCAGCTGCCTCAAACCCCAGCCACTCTGCCATCCTCACCAAGGCTGACTCTACCCTCAAACTGTGGGTCTAAAGAAACCCTTCCTTTAAATTGCTTTGTCAAGTAACCTTCATCACAAAAGTGAGAAAAGTAGCTAACCAAAGAGTAACCAATTCACTGGATCTCTGCTACTTTCGTCTCAGAGCTATTTCAACACCACTCATTCCACTTTTTCTTCTTATCACACACTTCAGTTTGAAATTCAAACAGCATTCAGTCACTCTCTGCTCTGCTAGTTCAACACCCGCATGAGCAAGTATGTTTGTCCTGTTCCTTGCTGGACATTTCTTGCTTTCTAATTACAAATCATCTCAGTTCTACCCTTGACTCCAGCTGAGGATGGGGTTCCAAGCAGTTCCTGCAGCAGTTTCTATGGACTGTTTGTCTGTCTGTCTGTCTTTAGTGTGTGCTTCAGACAAAGAGAGAAGGACAATTGACTTTTGCAAAAGTTTCCTAGATTCCTATGTCAATTGAATTTTAGCCATTTGGCCAGCAGGAGACATTGGTAGGAGACCGAGGGCAGGAAGAAGGGAGGAGGGTCTTTCTCCTTTTTCCTCTCTGTCCCTGCTGATACCTAAGGTAGGGGCTGAGCAGGAGTCTCCTGGGCTGTAGCACAGGTGTTCCAGGACAGTCCCAGCCAATATGCAATGCACTTGAATGACTATGACTTCTTTTTTTAAAAGATTTATTTATTTTATGTATATAGGTGTTCTATCTGTATGTATGACTTTATNAAGAAGAGGGCATCAGATCCCTCTACAGATGGTTGTGAGCCACCTTGTGGGTGCTGGGAATTGAATTCAGGTCCTCTGGAAGAGCAGCCAGTACTCTTAACCACTGAGCCATCTCTCCAGCCCCTGACTATGACTTCTTATCCAAAGTGCTATCTCTGATGGGCTGGATCATGCCTCCTAACCAAGCTCAAACCCAACTCCCACAATACTGTGAACATGACCTCACTTGTGGACAGGATTGCTGGAACAGAGGAAGCTCTGCTCTGTAAGACTGCTCTCTGCAGAGGGGAAGCCAGGACAGAAAAGGAGGAGACTGTGTGGGTGACTGGGAAGGAGCTGTTGAGATGCTAGGATAAGTCAAGGAACAGCAAGTGCTGGGAAAGAGGCAGGGAACAGCCTTTCCCTTGAAGCCTTCAGAAGGAACCAGTCTGAATACTTCGATTATAAATGTTTAGCCCTTGGGACTGTGGAGAAATAAATTTCTACTGTTTAAACACCCAGGTCATCGTAACTTCTTAAGGAATGTAAGGACTTAGGTACAACCTCTTTTCATCTTACTCTTCTTCCTTGAGGGCTAACAACAGAAGATGCTTGTTAGCGGACGACCTCCAGGCTGCTTCAATCTCCCTCTCTCTTTCTCTCAAACTTTAGAGTACCTAGAAAATCCAATTCTCCTGCTAAGTTCTTGCTGTTTAAACAGCCACACTGGTCTCAGTTTTCTCTTGGGGCCCAGAGGGATGCTCTACTCCACCTGATATTCATAATATGCTTAGTCTATTCCAGGCACTGTATTAAGTATTTTACCAGTATTATTGCATTTAATCCTCCCATCCATATTTTGACAGAAGCCCTGCTTACAGCTCTGGACAGGAAGGGAGAATGACGAAGTGGGAAGGATGCAATCCAAGAAGGCCACTTAACTAGCTAGAGACAAATGGTGATTTAAAGCCAGGCTAGGCTGACTGGAGAGACCCTGGTCTTCACACTTCCCTACCATGCCTTGCCCAGGCCATCTCTAAAGGCATTTGTCAGGAATTCGGCTCTTTTACTATACCCTCTGGCTCCTCCCCTCCCCTTCCCTCCCCTCCTCTCCCCTTCCGCCATCCTCTGCATCCAGTGCCCTGCTTCACCAGTCTCTGATGGAGCTTGGCTATAATCTCACACATCCCTTTTGACCTTTGCAGCACCACCCAGAAAGGCTCCCTCTAGCCTTTCGGTCATTTGTCTTTTCTGTTCAAGAACTAAAAGTGATTCCTTATTCCAGAGGGGATCTTTTCTTAGAGTTGTCATGATAGATATAAAATACTGGGTAGTGAGAGAGTAACACTGAATGCAGTTCTTTACCCAGAAACCCTTTAAAATATTTTACAGCCGGGACACAGTGGTGTATGCCTTTAATCCCAAGACTTGGAAGGCAAAGGCAGGTGGATATTTGAGTTCAATGCCAGCCTGGTCTACAGAGTGAGCTCCAGTACAGCCAGGGTTGTTACACAGAGAAAAACTATCTCAGAAAACCAAATATATATATATATATATATTGCTCATTGTTGTGTGTGTGTGTGTGTGGTGTGATGGTCCATGTATGGAGATCAAGGACAGCTTTGTGGACTTGGTTCCTTCCTTCTACCTTACATGGTTCCTGAGAGAGACCTTAGGTCATCTGGCTGCAAGCATCTTTATCAGCTGTGCTACTGGATCTTGATCATTAGACTGTGATCAAGTTTAAGCCCCTTTACCTAATTTTTTTTTACTTTAGAATTTTTTCTATTAGGAATCTTCTAGGTGTTAATGCCCTTTCTGCCCACCACCTCCCAAACTCTGAGGAGTAGAGAAGGACTAGCTCTCCGTTCCTGTTTTAGGGTTTCTCATAGACATTCTATTATGTATCTATCCCTAGGCAACCATGGCTAAGTCACTGAGGGGAGGGTTTGAAGCCAAGTCAGACAGGAGTGGACATGCCCTGGTGTACAAGGGTCTGGAGTCTTAGAGAGGGCAGTCCTGCAGCACAAAGTCTGGTGTTGAATCTGAGGACCAGTAGAGTTTACTGCATGGTGGGGAGTTTAGTTGCTGTTTTGAGTCAGCGTTTTACTATGTCATCTACTGCTCTTGATCCTCCAGCCACTCCCTTCCCAGGTAGGGGTTATACACATGTGTTGCCTTACCTGGCTTCTAAATTGATCTGGGTCATAGAAATCCAGTCAGTCAGTCAGAGTATTGACAGTTTGACAGTTGGTTTAATAGCTGATATGAGGAAAATCCATATACTTTTGATATCAGCTGTGTAAAGAAAATGGTTCTTTAGTGCTGTGGGATAATACTCTTGTACACTATAGAAGTTTGTTACTCATAGTGGTTTAATAAAACACTGATTGGCCAGTATCCAGGCAGGAAGTATAGGCGGGGTGACCCAGATTAGGAGAATTCTGGAAAGAGGAAAGGCAGAGATGCAGTCACCAACCAGATTCAGAGGAAGCAAGATGAGAATGCCTCACTGATGAAAAATACCAAACCATATGGCTAAACACAGACCAAAATTATGGGTTAATTTAAGTTGTAAGAGCTAGTTAATTGTAAGCCTGAGCTAATAGGCCAACCAGTTTATAATTAATATAAGCCTCTGTGTGTTTCTTTGGGACTGAACAGCTATGGGACTAGGCAAGACAGAAATGTCTGTCTACACTTAAGTTCCCCTAGCAGTATAGGAAGGCATTCTGAAACATACAGGCCTTGTGTCTGGGTCCTGAGTGTGTCAGCCATGCTCACCTCTGAATCACCACTTGCTATTCCTTTGCATGAGAATTTAGGGAGAGTGTGTAATGATTTCAATTTGACTTATTTTTCCCTAACAATTCTGGAGGTGGGCCATCTTTTCCGTATCTACTGATAATTTGAGTTTCTGTATATTTTCAGTCAATGCCCCTGGCAGTTCATACATATTGGTAACTGGTCTTTGTTAATTATATGACTGTTGATTATCCTGTTATATGCTGTGTCTTATCTTTTCAATGTATTTAATATGATTTTTTCTATTATAGAAGGTTAAATTTTATTGTCAATTTTATCATTCTTTTATGGCTTGTCCTCTGCGTAACTTGCTTAAGAAATCTTTCTACTAAATCACTCTGTTCAATCTTCAGAGACTCCAACAGACTTCTATCTTACTTCCTACTATACTTTATTCAACTGTGCAAGTTTCTAGGACATTCTACTAGGTGACTTTCTTGGGCTCCTGCTTCTGGTGTGTGTGGCTGTCCAGTCAGAGCTACCTACTGATTCTCAAGAGGTATTTCTTGGGACTTGGATGCAGAAAATACCCCCAAAATCTCTATAGCACTACCCCCAAAATGATCTGTGGTCAATCAAGTTTCTGGAAAACTGCCTGCTAGACCCCACTGAATACATAGCATTGTTACCAGCCCCGGAAGACCCTACAGAAGAGCACCTTGTTTAACTGTACTTAATGCTTCTCATTTGACCAGAGTATCTCCTTAGAGATCACACCTATTAGCATCTTGTAGAACTAGCCACTTGCTTTTGGAATGGTATTTCTGGAACTTGGGATTGATATTTAGATTTTTGAAGGAGCTAGTTCCTTTTGATGATTTTGTTAAGAGTTTTTCTTGCTTTTCTGAAACCGCAGATTTTTGGAATTCCTTCATTCTAGTAAATCCCAGAGAACTTAGACAACAATGAGGACACTAAGAGAGACTTACATAGATCTAATCTACATGGGAAGTAGAAAAAGAGAAGATCTGAGTAAATTGGGAGCATGGGGACCTTGGGGGAGGGTTGAAGGGGGAGGGGAGAGGAAGGGAGGGGAGCAGAGAAAAGTGTAGAGCTCAATAAAATCAATAAAAAAGAAAAGAAATAAAAGTGTGGAATGAGAAAAAACAAAAATCAAAGAAAATCTATCTCCCAGAAATAGTACTTGAAGATAAATTTGGGCTCCTACTGATCTCTGTGAACACCTTAGCGGCAGCAGCCCCTCCTTCCTTCTCCAAGTCTCTTTGTATTTAGGATCTCTTTTATTACCCCAAGAACCTGCCTGGTGTCTATATAAACCACAGTGCTGTGGAAAGGTTTACACAATCCTCTTTCTTCTAATTATGAAGTTCAACCTGAAAAAGAAGAAGAAGAAAGGAAGAAGAAGAAGAAGAAGAAGAAGAAGAAGAAGAAGAA
>LOEQ01000956.1:567790-586404 GCA_001685075.1 Bramus lutescens | reverse complement strand
AGCACATACACAGTGGTTGTATACAAATGATTTTTTTTTGCTGTTGTTATTAAATGAATGATTGGCCTCAGGAGAGAGCTTTCTGTAGAAACAGTGCTCAGCAAGAGAGCTAACCAACCACATTTAATACTGGTTAAAATGCAGATATGTTTGGACCTGGGACCTGGCCTATGGCTCTGCTGTTCTAAAATACCTGGTTAGGTCATGGACCACACCTGGGTAACAAGGCTCTGTAAAGCTTGTTCTACCATGCAGAATGGTTACTCTATGGAAAAATGACTTAGGTCCCAATTTGGAGAAAATGTGATACTGAAGTAGTGTAGGAAAAATACACAGTCCAAAGGCTTGAAATCAGGACTGCAGTCAACCTGGGTTTAGAGGGTATTTCAGAGTCACTGTGAAATATAAGATATTGTCTCATGCCAAGAACTCGTGGGACTTACAGATGATATTCACATGTATATATACTTGGTTTGTTTACTCTTTTGGGCCTGCCACCAAGCTTCCAAATAAATACCCTGAAACTTATTCTTACTTATGAATGCCTGGCTTCAACTTGTCTTGTTTCTAGCCAGCTTTTCTAACTTAAATTATCCCATTTCTTTTTAACTACATTTTGCCTGTGGGCTTTTTACCTTTATTTATTCTGTATATCTTTCTTTCCTTCTTAGTCCATGGCTGGCTATGTGGCTGGCCCTTGGCATCCTCTCCTTTTCCTTTTTTCTCGCTCCTTGCTCTTCACTCTCTCCCATACACTTCTCCTCTGACTCATTCTCTCTGCCTGCCAGTCCCACCTATTTCTCTTTCCCGCCTAGCTATTGACCGTGAAGCTCTTTCTTAGACCAATCAGGTGTTTTAGGCAGGCAATGCAACACAGCTTTACACAGTTAAGCAAAGGTACCATAAAAATGTAACACATCTTTGCATCATTAAACAAATATTCCACGGCATAAATGAATGTAACACATCTTTAACTAATATTCTACAGCTGTACGAATGTACTGCTCCCATTTTGGATGTCTCCATTTAGCAACACCTGTCTTCTGTTGGGTCTCAGATGTGCAGTCTAACGCCAGGTGCTCTGCTTTTTTGGTTTTAGATTAGAACACATGACCTTCTGTACTACGTTTCTTCTAGTTACTTTCCTCTTTGCTGGGACAAAGCATCTGATGGAGCAGCTCAAGGGAGGAAGGATTTACTCTGGTCCTTCACCATGGTGACAAAGGTCTGGCAGCTGGGGTGATGGCCATGACAATGGGAGCTTGCAGTCTAGTGTGTTACATCAGGAAGCAGGGGGAACTCTAAGGGAAGTAGGCAGGGTTACAACTTTTAAAGTATTGGCCCTAGTAAGCTACATCAACCAGCTATTTCCCTCCTCTAGAAGGTCCCACTGCCTCCCCAAACCCATCATCATCTGGAGAACAAGTGCTCCAGCTGTGCCTGTGGGTGGCATTTCTCCTTAAACTGCACCACCCTTGCTAGGTCTTCTGCTAACTTTAGGATAAAATCTCAACCTTCTCACAGATCACCAAGACGTAAAATTGGAACCCTGCCTGCCTGTTTGACTACACCTTGTACCTGCCTCATCCATGGAGCGGGACACCTCAGCCGCTTGGGCTTTTTCTCTGCTCCTCACATATCCTAAACTCGTAACTTTAAAATGAAAACATAGCAAAAGCCCTCACCCGTCAGTCATCTACCTCATTGCATTTGCCTTCAAGTTTTTTCTCAGCCTCTTTAATTTGGAGGCTTCTGTTTGCCAGGCAGGTCTCAGGTCAGACAGAGAAGTGTTTCATGATGGCTGCTGTTAATTACCCTCTTTTATTTCTCTCCCGTTGTCATGCCTGTCTTAAACCGTAATATGTGTTTATGTGTTCAGTGGAAGTTCTAGGCTGTGACCAAGCTGTCTCCTTCCTTGGCTGATTTTTCCATTCCCCAGCTGCCGCGATGTTTGATAGTGAATGCCCCAAGAGTCACTTATGGTCCAGGGGAGCCATCTAGTCCAGAGGTTCCTAGGAGACCATGATACCATATAGCAGCCTGGAGGGAGTTTGTAACTGATGACGGACTGACCTGTGAGGACAGCAGCCTTGCCTCAGTCAAGGTCCTAAGCTGGCTCAGCTCAGTGGGGCCAGCCGCACCCAGAGCTCCTGTGGGGATGGGATGGAGGCCAGAGTTAGCTCAGCTTGGTTAGCTACTTCCCCAACGTGACTCTGTCAGCCACCCCTCCTCATAAGCCCCTGTAGGACTTGTTTTTTGAGATTTCAATTACCCGCCTTTGAAAAGAACCTCCATCTCAGACTAAGTTTTGACAGAACCCAACATAGGTGGTGCCTTAGTCTGATTATTTAAGGTCTGTCTTCCCACCAGAACATAAGCTCCGAGGGGGTGAGAGGCTTTGTGAGTCCATCTCTGTGTGCTCAGTGCAATGGTCATTAAAGATTCATTGGATAAAGATTGACTCTGGATTTGCAGCACAGCTTCTGAGTAACAGTAGCTCAGTCTTGGGCTACCCCACAGACAGACAGACAGACAGACAGACAGGCAGGCAGGCAGGCAGGCACGCTAAAGTCATGTGTAGATCCCATCACAAGAAGTGAACTGCAAACATACTCTTCCTATTTTTATCCTTATGAAATGCAAAACCATAAAAAGCTGGGGGAGGGGTGCGGATGTCAGCTCCCACCCCATAATACGCCTCCCTCAAGTATCTGATTACACAAAGTCCTCAAAGAATATGATTAATGTAACTCAGCCATATTCACACTCTGACATTCTTCCCAGCCAAACACATATTTTAGCCTCACCAAGTCCTTTTCAACAAATAAGCTGTTTTGAAAATGATTTCCAGGGCGATGTCTGTTGCCATAGGAATGACATTAAATGAAAAGGACAGAAAATATAGAGGGTGATAAACTACATGCTTGGATGACACACTTGACTTGGAAGCCTGTGTTCAAATGAGGCATACATGCCAAGATTTTTATGAAAGACAAAATTAAAATGTATCGCTATCAAGCTGTAACTGACAAGGCATTGTGTGCAGGCTGTTAACATACTGCTCCGTGTATTTATTGTTTGTCATTTTACTGGCCCTGACAAAGGTCTCTCAGCGCTGTAAATCACACCATTAAATCTGCCACGAGCAACAGAGACTGTAGGGGAGAAGAAAGCCTGGTGTTGAACCCCTTCCTCTGGTCCAGGCTGAGTGAGCCAGGGAGCCTTCCCCCTTAGGGCTGACGCTTTTACAAGTGTCAAATTGTTGGTTTTTGACCCCTGGGAAAGAGAAAAAATATATTAATAACAGAAGCGTTAACCCTTCCTCCATCCTGTTTCCAGTTGCTTCTGCTTTCGCACTTGGGAGAGATGCCAGGGGTTGCCCCCATGCAGCCTATTCACGCTGCTTGGGGCAGAAGACCTCAGGTATTCTAGGGAGGTCCTTGGACTGTGCCCTGCTGACCAGACAGACTTTAGCTGCTTTCTTGAAGGTGTGCTTGAGCTTTCCATGAGTCTCTTCTCTAACCAAGACATGTTTGCCTTTGAACTACAAAGTTGACAAATGGGCTGTAAGCTACAGTGCAGACCAAAGTGGGCTGGGGTGTGACACCTTCAAGTACCTGGGTGAGTGTTCTCCCTCCCTCCCTCCTTCCCTCCCTTCCTTCCTCCTCCCCTTCCTGTTCCTTTCCTTTCCTCCCTTCTTCTCTTCCTCCTGTTTCTCTTATTCTAGAGATCCCACAGTGCAGTTGTGGGGAGGGAAGTCTAGAGCTGATGGAATCTTAGTTCCCTAGCTTTGGGGTTTGTAGCTTCAAGCTGCAATTTCCTTGTCTGTTTGGAATGAAAAGGGAAGTGGTGTTAGATTGAGTGACAGATGCACCTCCACTTAAGATGGCTTCTTTCAGGAATTGTTGACTTTACCCTTGTACGAAGTATAAACTGGATTCTGAATTTTAAATTTTGATTTGCTTTTAACCAGGCTAGGGTGACATGTGCCATATTTTCCTGGGATTCTGGGTTGTGACGTGAGCGGCAGCTGCATCTGCTGAGTGATCAAGAGGAGGAACTGTGGCAGAGCCTTGCTATGTGGCAGGTAGGTGGGTATATGGGAATAATCTTGATGTGTGACATCCTTAGTTTATGATGGGGTCATCAGACTCTAGTCTCTTAAGCATGGAAGCCTCTTAAATATACCCTCCAAATCTGAATAAAACAAAGGGACTGTGAGTGGCTGTCTAGGGCATACTAGCAACTTCAGGGAGGAGTTCCTCTACAGTGTTCAGAACAAACCTCAGTTAGGGGAGAGTATCAAACAATCTGTGTTTCTTTTTGCAGTAGAGCAAAGAACTAAGAAAAAAAAAAAAACACCCTACCAGGGCCCGTCTCTGAACAAGGGAGTAGGAAGACAAGAATGTAATCACTGACTTGGAGTAGGGACAATGTTTTCAGGATTCATTAAATATAGGGAGCTGCCTGCCAGTGTCTCTCTGTAATGGCTGACTTTATTTTTATAACACAAATGGATGTTTTCGGCAACAGATTTTGAAAGAGAGAACAGCTTTCATTTCACCCTCATGTTTCTTTCCTGAAACTTCTAGGCAAAAAACCATCATGAGACCTGCTGGGACACAACTGAGAAACAGGCCCCCAACAGTTTTAGGCTTACCTTTTGTGTCCGGTCAGTTACTATCAGAAATCAGTACACGCAGGCTTCAAAACTTGGCAACCTCTATGTTGAGTTTGCAGTAATCCCGTAATGATAGGTTTGAGGTAAGGTTAAAATTGCTTATAATTGAGGGAAGGGTGGTCAGTGAACCATGCCATTCTTGCGTCCTCACCCAAACCTTCCTATTGCTGGGTGGCACTCCTGTACAAAGAATTTCCTTAAGAACAGGCAAAGAGCAAAACTCCAAGTTCGCCATCCGTGTTGAGCCCTTGGTCTCGGTTCTGCTTCTAAGATAACTCTGATTTGTCATTTCCCTAGTGGGCTCATCAATGCTGATTAAGTGAGCATGTGCTCAAACCTGCCAAGGTTGAAGCCATGATCCCAGCATCCACTTATGTGGAGTGTAGTCATGGCCCCCGAGGAGTGGTTTCCCCTCTCATCCCCACTTCTCTCATCACACGTGACCACTGTCACTCAAGGAAGTGAAGCACATGGGCCTGATTTATATTATACCAAGGGAATTATAAATCTGAAGTAGCATTGGGTTTTTATTGACCGTTATTTTAGAGATGTCATACAAATCTCAAACTCTTTCAAACATTAAAAAAACCTAGTGTGTGTGTATGTGTGTGTGTGTGTTTGCATGCGTGTGTGTGCCTGTGTATGTGTGTGTGTTTGTATGCAGCATGTGAATGTAGTACCCATGGTAAAAAGAAGAGGCATTGGGTTCCCTGGAGCTGGACTTGTAGTCAGTTGTAAACATCCCAGGGTGGGTGCAAGGAACTGAACTAAGCTATTCTGGAAGAGCAATATGCCCTCTTCACTACCAACTCTCCTCTTCAGCACCAAATCTCAATTCTTTCTCACACATTAAGTCTCAGTTTTGCCCAGAGATTAACAATCATATATGAGTTGTTAAATCATCTGTAATAAGAGAACTGAAAGTAATTGGAAACTTGGGATGTTATAATTTATATAAGAAAGATTATTTTTATTTCATTCTGTCTGTTTTAGTTTGTTTTCCTGATGAACACCATGACCAAAAGAAAACTGTGGAGGAAAAGGGTTGATTTGGCTTCCAAGTTATATTTCACCATCAGGGGAAGTCAAGGCAGGAACTCAAGCAGGCAGGAACAACGTCCACTCTTATTCCTACCTGCTGCAAATCAATGTTCCTCAGCTCATCTGTAGATGCTAGTCCATCTCCTCGGTCCATCTGTGGACTATAGTCCATCTCCTCGGTCCATCCGTGGACTTTAGTCCATCTCCTCGGTCCACCCGTGGACTGTAGTCCATCTCCTCGGTCCATCCGTGGATGCTAGTCCATCTCCTCGGTCCATCTGGGGACTTTAGTCCATCTCCTCGGTCCATCCGTGGACTGTAGTTCATCTCCTTGGTCCATCTGTGGACGCTAGTCCATCTCCTCGGTCCATCTGTAGACACTAGTCCATCTTCTCGGTCCATCCGTGGACGCTAGTCCATCTCCTTGGTCCTCTGTGGACACTAGTCTGTCTCCTCGGTCCATCTGTGGACTGTAGTCCATCTCCTCAGTCCATCTGTGGACACTAGTCTGTCTCCTTGGTCCATCCGTGGACACTAGTCTGTCTCCTCGGTCCATCTGTGGACTCAAATCAAGTCCCTCAATCTGCCCATGGGCTCTAGTCCAGCTCCTGCCCACAGCCTTATGTGAACTACCTACCTACCCTACAGCAGGTTTCAAAAGCTCTGAAGGTGGAGCCTGGAGCTGCATCAAATATGTTGGCCACCCTTTCGTATTTGTAGTGTTTTCACTCTGCTAGTTAATGGCATGGACTGAGTTCTTTATTTTATACATGGATTCCTTTAAATCTTTCCACAAATTATCCGAATGAATCCTTGTAATTGCACTGAGGACGCTAAACCATCCACTTCCACTTCACTCTTGGAGAAACTGCCGCTTAACAAAGTGTTTGGGCCAAGCCTGTCTGTCACAAACCAGGCCTTGTCTCTGGAAAGCCCCATGCCTCATGGTTTTGGTATTCTTCTGGGGACTTGTATGCATATGGAAGAATTATGTGTATCGGGTGTTGGGAAATGCTCACTGGCGCTAGTGGTTCTGAGCCAGATGCAGGCTTTCTCTGTTTACCCCAAGTGCCCCAAGGCCAGGGAACATTCAGGAGCTGCACGACACGTCTTCTTGTTTTCAAATGCCAGTGAATGCTCAAATTTGTTCAAAATTCTTTTTATGGAAAACTGTTTTCTCTGTAGTATACTTTTCGATAGTTTTCAATGGAGAGAGGAAATTGGATCAGCACATCACCTGGGTTTATTTTCTTTTCCCAAGCCATTTTTGAAAAGAGTGTAAAAGATCTATTTTTTTATGTTAATCTTCAAAATTCTTCTGGGGCATATAATCTTGAAGTCAGCTTAACTGTAACCAATACTAAGTTTTCATTTTTTTCCATAAGAAAACAAAATAACCATAGAAAGATAATTTACCTGTATAAATATCTTTGCTGACCTAATATCTATATATGCATATCTTGGATCTACACAAACACGCACGCACACACACAATGATATTTTGTGATATTTTACTTCTAGTCAACAGCATGGGAGATGAATTCTGAAGGGATGTGGGTTTTCTACAAGACCTATGAAGATTGTGCAGCGTGGGGCTTGGTGTTAGTTGTTAGATCTAAACTCAGCATCGTTTTGTTTGTAGTGTTTCTGGGTCATGTGCCGGAATAAAGCATCCAATAACTTAATTTCTCATAAAAATCTGAAGCTGCCAAATGAGCATATTAATGAATCAGCTTTCAAGTTACCACCTCTTGAAGGTGTTTTGAAAACTTCTAAAACCTCTGATATGAATGTCAATATATTCAGTTAAACTCACAAATCTGATATTATATAAACTATTTTTTAACTCTGAATCCTAGTGACTTAAAAGGAAATCCTAATGAGCACTTCTATAGTCATCATCTCTACTTCCTATGTTCTTTAAAAATATTGATTCAAAAGTGAGCAAAACCTCTCAGAATGTGTGTGTCAGATTTAAAATCCTCCATGGTTGTTTGACCTCAGCGCTCAGCAGAAATCACAACCCAATATGGCATTTTTGTCCCCGTTTGGAGTTCTTATTCTTCCCTCTCAGAATCACTGGGAAGTGAACCATGCTGTGGAACTGTCCAAGAGAAAGAAACAGAACACACAGTCTATAAAATGCGGATCTCCCCATCTCTCACGTGAGAGAAGCGGCTCAGCCTGTGTGCTCCCAGGGGCAGGTCCCTTCTGCTCATGAACTCTTCCATGGGGAAGCAACTGTGTTCCCATGCAGTTTCTTCTCCAGATGAACATCTGATTGCTTTCTGCACTGACCAGGGGCATTTCTACCACCTATTTATTCTAGTATTCTGTCCTGTAAGCAATTTAGGGGGTCTTTATAGAAAGCCATTTCTTCCCTTCCTCCTCCCCTTTAGCAGATGTAAGGTCACTGGGGTTGAATCATGTCTTAGGCTAACGTCTGAATGACCAACAAAGTACAAAGGCCAGAGGTTGGCAAGAGAGACAGTTACCACTACTGTAGAGAGGACAGATTAGTATCTGTGGCTCTCTAAATCTGTTTTACTTTCAACAAATATGGCTGCCATTTGTCTCCGAAGGGTCATACTTCTTTCCAGCTTCAGAAATAGTCAGCGGTCTCGTTTGACCCATTAGCTTGCTGGTCTAATTGTCAGTGGGCAGAAAGTTGTCCCAGAGAAGTAACCAAACACAGAGGAGACTTGGGGAAGAAATGGGAGATGTGATGACTTAGTACTTTCTGAGCAGTTCGGGTCTTCCAGTCAGAAAGTCAGAACTCAGACAAATTCCTTTTGTATTCAGAAATTGTGCTGGAGGACAGTCAATGGTTATCCCTGGAAGGGCTCCCAAAATCTTGCCTGCTTTGTTACCTAATTGTCTGTGTCTGTAAATCACAATTGGAGAGCTTTTAAAAGCTCCAGAGCAGGGATAGGTTGCCACTTTATAGGAAGGCAGGTGTGAGGCCATTAAAGTCCCAGGGATTTTAATCCCTCTGACCAATTACCTGGAATTTAATTCGGGACAAGTAACAAAAAAAAAAGGTTCCTACTGAGTCCGTGTGTCTGTGCACAGGCATATGTGTGGTGCCCTGTAACTGGTCATCAAGCATTGTGTGTTTCTCTGTCTCTCTGTGTCCCCTCTTCTCTCCTGCCCTTTGGCTTGAGCTGGCCACCTTTTTCTATCTCCAGGGTGACTATGCTTACCATATTGGAAACTGCTTCTTTCAATAACATTTTAGAAAGATTTAGTAAAGGTTTAAAATAATTTAAAATTTGTAATAGAGTGTTTCCAGTTCTGAAGAGTTAATGGAACCTTAACTCAAAGGCTTGCTCAATCTCTTTCCTAGAATTCGTTGCTCTTAAGGTGGTTTTTCTTCCTATCATTCTTTACTTTAGTGCTACCAAGAGGATATGGAAAATCCATGAAAGCCTTCACAACAGAAGTCTGCTCTAACAAGTATTGGTTGTCCATTAAAAACCATTCTTCATTCAATGTGCTTCAGAAAAGAAGTGCTTCGGACCTCCAGGTTTGAAATATTGCACACATATGATTAGTGAGATATCTTAGAATGAGACCAGGCTGCTAAAGCTCCATCATTCCTTATAGATATGGCTGGAAGGGTACCTGTGTGTTGATGGCCACCTGTCCCATGAGATTAGCGGCTAAGATCTTTCCCTTGTGACATCATGTCAGCGGTCAGAAAGTTCCAAGGTTTGAGCCATTTTTTTTTTATTTTTCTTTTGTGACATATTTTTGGCGAGGAATGATTAGCTTGCATTGCTAATACTATATGCTGATTGCTTAGGAAGTCGGAAATGTCACAGGAAGACGAGATTTCCTTGTTCTTAGCCCCTGAGGCAACTATCTGCTCATGTAGTGTCTAGTTACTTTTCTATCACTGTGATCAGGCACATCACCTGACAATGTATAGAAGAAAGAATCTATGGTGCTTATAGTTTTAGCCATCGTGATGGGGAGAATGCAGCAGGCAGGCAAACACAGCCCTGGAGCAGTAGCTCAGAGCTCACATCTTAATCAGTAAGCACAAAGGCAAGAGAGCTAAATGGCAATGGTGTGGACTTTTGAAACTTCAAAGCCTGCCCCCAGTGATACACCTCCTCCAACAAGGCCACACTTCCTAATCCTTCCCAAACAGTCCTACAATCTGAGAACCAAGTATTCAAGCATATGGGCCCATGGGGGCCATTTTTGTTCAAAATATCACACATGAATGCAAAATTAGGATGACTCACCTGGAAAAGGTAAATAGGAGCACATAGATGCTCAATGCCTTGAGATGTAAAGAACTAAGGTTAGTTTATTCTCAAAAGCAGTTAAGGAGGAAGAACTTTCAGGAAGATGTTTCAAGGCTGGGAAGCAGGAGATGAAGAGGCCCAGGAGCACTGAAGAGTAAATGTTTCAGGAAAGGGAAGCCCCTGCAATTTCTTTTATACCAACAAAGGTAACAGGCTGATTTTCAAAGCCAAGCTTGGGAACAAACAAGGTACTGTAGCTTTTATATCATAGAAAGAAGAGTGTGAAGACAATCCACTCACTTCTCTTGTCAGCAAGCTGTTTTAGATTGTAAATCCTGGGGGAAAACTTAAGGTAGGAAGAGAATGCTTGATTTGGAAGCTCATGAATTTGCTATGAAATCTTGAAAGGACAGAACTGAGAAGCCCACAGCACCTGGCGTTGGCTGGGATTCATGGAGGATGTTGTTAGCTTATTTTGCTAAAATCAGGGACCCAAAGGAAGATGGTGGTAGTATGTAGTAACTGTCAGACTCCACGACAGCTGTACTGAGCACAGGTGGGAGCCTACAGAGGTGGGAGGGTTGCTTTGAAATCAATGCTCCTTCTTCCCTTTGTGACTCCACTGATCACATTATCTGTGAGAAAGGTAAGGACAGAGCAAAGGCAAGTGGAACATTTGAGCTTGCCTGGTTTTGAAAGGAGAACACAGAGTTAGCTGGATTGTAGGGCCAAGCCTGAAAGTTGAGGGAGCCACTGTAGCACATATTCAGTATCTCACCTGTAAATCTGAGTGCCCAACTGCAAACAGAGGGTCTGCGGAGGAGAGCTTCTGTCACCCGTGGAGTAACATTTGTGATTTGGCTTTGAGAGTTTGCTCAGTGAAGGGCAACAGTGATGGAGTTCCAGCAACCATTGGACTGGATCTGGGGTGTTTCTAGCATGAACCTGAATTAATGGGATTACTGGATTTAGGAAGTTGGTTTGTTTATTTGGTATTTATTCTGAAGAATACCAGGGAGTGGAGTCAAGCATTTCTGGTGGAAACAAACACAAAATAATAAACAAAACCAAAAACCATAACCAACCAAACAAAATGGGAGTATCCTAGCCAGTGCTTACTCTGTTCTGGATCAAAATAACCCAGAGAAAATTCCATTAAGATTTGAAATCCTCTCCCCTAGAAGAAGAATTCTGGGATTCAGACTGCATAACAGTCTCACCCAGTTATTATCAGTGAGCCACGAAGCTCACAATCTAAACTTCAGGAAGCTAGCTTCATGCATAGCTGTAACACCCTGTGGAACTGTAGATCCTAAGCCTGCAGCAAGGACCAAGGGTTTCAGGAGAGTTGAGAAACTAGCAACTTCGTCTTAACTGGGGATCTTGGTCTAGGCTGAACTCAGTATTCAGAGACCTAGAACCCAGACTGGAAGAGAAAAAGCAGTCTCATAGAACCTTCTGAGATGTGTTTTGGGCTCCGTTCTGTGGTGGCAGTTTCCATTACTTGAAAGTCAAGCATGGCAGTAAGTACTGTCATTAACAGAAACATTTCATTATTATTCCTCCACAGTGATGGAGATGCTGAGATGTAAGTGGGGGGAGGGGAGGTGAGACCTTAGAAACCATCCCCCGCCCAATGAGAGAATGAGCTGGGCCTGCTAGGCTCTCGATGGCCAGGGATCGCCCCTCTGGACTACTTGACTTTAGTAAAGACTGGAGAAATGTTTATCCTACAGTCTACCCACAGTGGAGTTTCATTCAAGTTCTAGCAGGTGTGGAGAGAAGAGGTTTGAGAACAGTAAACAAAGCACACAGCAACAACAATAGCAAGAAACTAAGACCTCAACCCAAAACTCAATTTAACTCTCAAGGTGAGTTTGATTTTTTTTTTTAAGAGAGAGAAAATGGCTAACATTTGATGTGACTGTGTAGATAGACCCTGGAAAGGCCCATTCATCATGAACTCCACGGCAGGAGTCCTTTGAATGGAAACACATCTATAATTGATGGTAACGACTCCCTGTGGTTTGGGAATGAACTGTTCCAGGAGAATGAGTTTTCTATATGGTTCATATTGAGCCGCCTACATATCAGCTGTGTTTAAATGCACTTTTTATTACTACTGCCTTTTGAAAAAACATCAACCCAAAAATCATTTACTTTAAAAACATGTTTGGTCATCTTTATTATTTGCATCACCTTTTATTCCTGGGGCATACTTGGAGATAGTTGGGTGCCCTAGACCATGGAAGGACCTTGTAGTGCTGTGGTTTTGACTACTTGTTTGCTTTCCTGATGAATTTTTCTCTTCTTTCCCCTTCCTGCTTCACTCCTGCCCTTTCTTCATGCTCCCCCACCCCTTCTTCCCTCTCATTTCTCACTCCTTTGGGAAGCACGCATTGAGAACATGCCTCTGGCCAGCAACTAGCTGAGCGATGGGCAGTGGACAAGGGGCAAGTCAAGTCCTTGTCTTTGAGTGACTTCTTGTCTTCTGCTTTCAGTGGTCACTGGTTTGGGTTCCTTGTGTGCTTCTCGTGTTCACACCTACGTACCGACTTTCTATTTTTATTATGCACTCTCTACTCCTAACTAAAGTAAGACACGTAGCCACTGATGAAAGCTGGAGTGAAATATGAGGGGTTGGTTGGTCTGTGTGATTTCAGAAACTCTCCGCATCTGTCACAGTTTCATAGTAAAGTCCGTGCCTCATGGTAAGAAGCACATAGGCACTTCTTCCGCTAGTTGTTATCCGTGTGACCTCAGTCAAGCCACTCCATGCTTCATGTCTCA
This sequence comes from Bramus lutescens, assembly GCA_001685075.1. Classification (NCBI taxonomy): domain Eukaryota; kingdom Metazoa; phylum Chordata; class Mammalia; order Rodentia; family Cricetidae; genus Bramus; species Bramus lutescens. The sequence continues at coordinate 573,636 of LOEQ01000956.1, read as the reverse complement.
GCAGTGTCGTCTGCAAGCTGGGACAGAGGGTGACTGCCCAGCCCACTGCCTGGCTGTCTCAGCTTCTCTTCTGCTAACACAACAAAATATCTGAGGGTGGATACCTTAAAAAGAAATGAGGTTTATTCCATTCATTATTATAGGGACTAGCAAGTCTAAACAGCATGACCAGTGGCTAATGCACTTGCCTTGACTTACACTAGCGCTCTTATGGGAGCTATCCCCTCCTATAGGGCCTGCTCACTTCTGGGAGATGGTCACGCACACACAGCACCTAACCTTTTCCCACGAGGCACTATCTCCTAAAGGCTCCTTGAGATGCCATCATTGGTACTCTGAGGGGGCAAACTCCATGCCCACCATGCTAACATAACAATATGTGATTATCTTTTATTATTTTAGAGGTGGAGGAGTTTTTGTCTTCATTTTTGAAATCAAAAAGGTTTCCCTTAATTTTCATTTTTGATGATAAAGTAGGGCAAGGCTCAGTTCAGAGGATTTGAAAAACATATACTGGAAAAAAAAGATACAACTGTTAGCTATTTGTTCTATTCATGTTTTATTTTTCCTCACTGGGATGATATATTCTATCTAGTTGACTCCATTTTCTAGACATTGCCAGAGTAAATCTTAAATATATGTGTGCAGAAATGTATAAACTATTCCATTCTCAATGGTTTGCTGAACACAGTCTTAAAAAAAAAGAATGAAAGAAAAGAAATCATCAAGTGGGCAGAAAAGCCCAAGCCCAGTAGCTGGCTGCTAACCCACGCCTATTAATCTGGTCTAAATTCTATTATGGCTGACTTCAAGCTACCAGCAGTTTGGTAAGTGACTATTAACATCTCTAAATATCCATCAAAGATATCATGAGCCTGTTCTTGTGACTTCCACGTACTTTGTCCTCTGTGGAGTTGGTGTGAGGAGAAATGCCCACTGACATGAGGGTTCCCTCCTAGTGGCTGACATCCCAGTACTTTGCAGGGTGAAATGATTTGGTCTTTCATGTGGGCATGCACTTGATATGCATTTTTGCTTTCCCTGTACATGTCACACTCTAGGTACCAGGATGTTCCTCAACTGTCCTTTTCTTAATTTTCAGAGCTCCATCTGTTCTGCCAATCACACGTGGTCTAAATTATTTTGTGTTTAACATTTACCATGTTTTTTTAAATCTATTTAGCAGCACAGCTCCTGGGTTGAGAGAAGTATGTTCTGTACAGTAGGTTTTCAGAAAGATGGAGCCTTTGTTGGAATGCATTGTTGGAGGCAAGTTAAGCCTACCAGGAAGCCTTGCTGTTTTCAGCCAAGAGTTCAGACTTAATGGACCCAGGCGGTATCAATTCTGCAGAACTTTGACGCTGAAAGAGATGTTGTATGTATGGACCAGTATATCAGCTGTCTGTTGCTTCATAATTCAGAAACATAGGTGCAAGACAGAACAAGGTCTTATTAATTCCAAAGACTTCATAGATTGCTGTATCCATCTTTTCCTGTTTTTGTAATAAGATACCAAAACACGGGAAGCTTAAGGAAGAAAGAGTTCACTTTGGCTTTTTATTCCAGAGGGATAAGAGTCCGCCATGGCAGGGAGGGATAGCCACAGACAGCAGGCATGGTGGCAGGAACAGAAAGCTGAGAGCTGGCATCCACAAAGCAGAGACAATGACATGGAAAGTAGTGAGGGCTTAATGTCACCACAGGGACAAACTTCCTCTATTAAGGCTGCACTTTCCAAACCTCTTCAAACAGCGCCACCAACTTGAAGCAAGATTCAAATATCTTAGCCTCTGTGGGATGCTCTCATGCAAACCAGGGTAGTTGCTTACAGACTCTGCCTTTTCACTGGGCTCATTCACACAGCTTAATCGAGCAGAAGACCAACCAGTTCCAGGGGTTGGACCTCTCTATCTATCTGTCATCTTCAATAAAAGTGAACCTGGCTGGTTCATACATTGGCAGCAACATTCCAAGGTGGCAAGATACAGAATTACTTACCAAGTTTCTGCATGCAGCGTACTAATGGCTCATTGACTAAGGCATGCCGTGGAGCCAAGTCCTGTGTTCATGTGAAAAGAGAGGACATAAGGTACATGGCACTTGGTGTTGGGGTAAAGGGATGTCTTTGTTACTTTTCTATTGCTGTGACAGACCACTGTGACCAAGGGAACTTGCTTAAAAAAGAAAAGGGTTTAGTTCTAAAGCTCATGGTTGCAGAGGGTTAGAGTCTATGTCCATCTGGGCAGGAAGCATGGCAGCTGGAAGGCAGGCATGGTGCTGAAGCACCAGCTGAGCACTTCCATCTGAAGCAGTAGCTGAGAGCTTATTCGTGGTCCACAAATGAGGGGCAGAGAGAAAGAACGAATGGAAATGGTGTGGACTGTTGAAACTTCAAAGGCCACGCCCAGTGACACATCTCCTCCAACAACACCACGCCCCCAATCCTTCCCAAAGAGTTCCATCAACTATGGACTGAGCATTCAAATATATGGGTCTATGGGGTCCATTCTTATTCAAACCACCACAGGGAACATTAGGATATTGGTCTACAAAAGTATTTCTTTCTCCTCTCCTGATGCAATCTGGTCATGTGGTTGCCTCCAAGGACATGGAATAGTAAACAATGCCTATCTGGCGCATACAATGAGCTGATTCTAATTTTTTTTTTAGGCAGATCAACCTCTTTCTATGTTTGGCATACATGATTTTATGTACATGTGTTATTTATACACCATTCCAAAAGCACTAGAGGCTGCATGCAATGAAAAGCAGATTCACAATTAAGCATTAAAAATACTCAAAGCCTTGAAGGCTAACTTTGTTGTTTTAATTGAATATTAAATTTAACATCGAGCTTCCTAGGAATCAAGGCAAAACAAAGGGGGAAACATGATAGCACACGTGCTCTTTATTGCTTGCTAAGAGAACACACCCTGTGTTTTAGAAATGATCATCATTGTCTTGGCTCCACATTCCTAGAGCATCCTAGGAGATTAGATAGTCTGTGAAGCCTACTGAGCGAACCACTCTCTTTCCATCTTGGGATGGGATGTGGTGCCATGGGGATATGCAGTTTTCTAGTACAGACATAGTACCTGGGAAACCCAGGGTTCTCAGTGCAATCCAGAGGGTCATGAGCTTCTTCTGTTCTTCAGACACACTATGCAGCTCTGCTGCTTAATGCTTCTTTGTTCTAGAATGTTCTCACATGAATCTCCTTTACTAACTTTATTCAGAGCTTGCTCAGATATCCCATGTTACAATCCTTCCCTGATCCCATCCTGAATCAAAGTCCTTGCCTCTCCCCATGTCCTCCATGTGGTGTCTGTCTCCTCTCTTACCAGAGCGCTCTGTTTGTTCATGCTGCTGATTTCCTCAAGGCTGCAGTCAGCATGCAGCACCATCAAAGTACAACTGAGTGCTGTAGCAAACGGAGCCTTGCCCCATCCCCACAGCATCTCCATTCTTTTTTAAAATCTTTCATTTTATGTTATTTTATGTGTATGAGTATTTTGCCTGAACATATGTCTGTATGTGTACTGGTTGCCTGTGGAGGACAGAAAAAGATAGCTGATTCTCTAGAACTCGAGTTACAGATGTTGTGAGCAGCGAGGTGGATGCTGGGAACCAAACCCAGGTTTGTAAGAGCAACAGGTGCTCTTCACTGCTGAACCACGTCTCCAGCCTGTGACTACCTTCAGACGAGAGGTTTGGTTTCCAGATGGTCACTGTGATGGTTCATCTTCCTTATCAATCTGACTGGCTTTAAAATCACCTAGAAAACACACCTCTAGGCCTCCTTATGAAGGTTTTTTCCAGGATGATTTAACTGAGGAAGGAAAGCACTCCCTTGAATGAAGATAGTCCATTCCAGGGGCTGGGAGACTAAATTTAAAAAAAAAGGAAGGAGGAAGCAAGCGTGGGTCAGCGTTCCTCACATTCTGCCTCCTAGTTGCAAGCACTGTGTGGCCAGCTGCCCCATGTTTCCACTGCTAACCTTTCCCTGCTTTGACCTACTGTATCCCCTCAAACTGTGAGCCAAAGAAACCTTTCCTTCCTCGAAGTTACTTCTTTTCAGGTGTTTGGTCCTTGCAAGGAGAAAAGAAAGGAACACAGTCAAGAGCACAACAGCAGTAGGTCCCTGAGATGCAGACCAAGGAAAAGTGAGTCCAGGTTTCATTTTCAGATGGCAACCCCTGCCAGTGTAGAAGAGCTTTCCTCGAGACAAGCATGTGTGGCAATGTAGCAGATATCTGAGGATTGGTATCAGAGAGACACTGTGACCCTAGTCTTTGCTCTGCCACCGCTAGCTGGGTGACTTCTGAAGATTTGCAGCCTTCATCTTATTAAAGCTGAAATGGGGAAGATGATGGTGCTCCCTTCATAAGGTTGGGAAGACCCATGGAGGAAGTGTTCATATCAGGAATTTTTTTCTCTTTCTTATCCCATACATCTGAAAGGCGAGAGTTGGCCAAGGAGAGATGTCATTGTTCTTCTCTGAAGACAATTTATTGGAGGACCACGGGGCTATTTATTTTCTTAACTAGGGATCATGAGACATGAAGGCTAATGAATGAGATTGGTGGCTGGGGAGCTAGGAGTTCCCCCCTCCCTTCTTCCAAAGTCTCTTCTTAGACTGAAAAGAGAGAAAGAAGAAAAGTCCCCCTGTAAATTTTATGACTGCAGTGTCAAAAGTCTTCTATCCAAATCACAGTAAATATTCTAATGAAGTCTGGAAAGAAAGCCATTTGTAATGGCTCGGGGCGGAGTATTAAGATAGCCTGTTTCTAGTTAGTCCGTCATTAGAGAGATCTAACATGCATGGGAAACGGTTTCCTGTTCTAAGTGCTTTAAAACCCAGTTTTAGGAAACCCCACTTCCTGCCGGCTCATTTGGAGACAGAAATGTGCCAACTGGTCAGAGTTCTCAGATGGCCAAAGGCTCGCCTCCTTGCCTACAACCTGGTTCTGCTGCTTCTGCCAAGAAGAGCTGTGCTTTGCTTATCAGGGTCCCCGATAAGGAGAAGGCAACTCTGTCATGGAGGATGGCTGGGTCTGGACACCCTAGGGATTGTCCTATGCATTAAGTTTATGGGGATGGAGTGATTCGTATAAAGGGTCAGAAACAGCAGGAAAGCCTCCTAGGCTGGTGCTGGCCCATGTGGCTCTGGACTTTGCCAGGCTGGTGGGGATGTGGATGAGTGCCCTGGCCTGGGAGGGGCAGGGCAACTGATGGGAAAGGAAGAGTTTTCAGTTACCTGATGTGCTGTGCTTTAAAATAGGATTTTCTAAACTAGGGAAGCCTCAGAGACTTCAATCAGAATGCAGCCGAAAGTATTTGCTAATCAAATCCGTTTGTTTCCTTTGGTTTGCGAAGGTCAATACTGTGCTCAGAGGTGGGAAACTGAGGGATCCAGGAAGACCACACATTTTCTCACCTCCAAACACCACCCTCAGCAGCTGTTTGCATCAAAGAGGACAATTGGTAACAAACTATCCTTACTATTTCACCGACCAAGCCCAAGACATGCCCACTTAGAAACCCCAGAGTCTTCCCTGAGGAGGCTCAGCCAGGCCCTTTTACTTATCTGATTTACTTAGTTGTGAAGTACAGCTAAGTAATTCTCAGTGTAAAGCAAGGAGGAAGGAGAGCGGTATTGTCCCTCGTGGCAGCTGAACTTGGGAGCCAGCTTTGCCACACTCCACACGCGTGTGTACCCTCACTTAGGTCGGAACGTCCCTGTCCTGGATTAGGCCGGTGTTTTACAATTGGAAATGCGCAGTGGCTGGGCCTTGCAGGACCCCTGTGCTTCCTCTCTCCTGCTGTATCTGGGCTGTCCCTTTGGA
>LOEQ01000956.1:556228-567777 GCA_001685075.1 Bramus lutescens | reverse complement strand
GCTAGCCTGCTGGACCCAAGAAGATGCTGAGGGGTGCATTTCCCAGAGCAGCTGTTGCCTAGAACCCCAGGCTCTACTGAGAAGCAATACTTCCACAGACAACCTGTGGTAATGCAGGCTAAATAAACCCTAGCATTTTGGTGCAGTTCGTTAGCATATGAAAGCTAGCTGACACCCCCCCTTTACAGATAAACTGAGACTCAGTGATCTTAGCAATGATTTTCTCAAACTACAAGACTTAAAATGAGTTTAATCAAGTTTCAAAACCAGAGACATTTGATTTTGTTTTTGTTTTTCAATAGCTTTAGAGCCTTTCCTGGAACTTGCTCTGTAGACCAGGCTGGCCTCAAACTCACAGAGATCTGCCTGTCTCTGCCTCTGAGCGTTGGGATTAAAGGCGTACACCACCACCACCACCACCAGGCCACATTTGATTCTTACTAGTGGGGTCAGTTGCCCTTTCCAGGGACCCTTCTATGAACTGGCTATTTTTAGGATGCTTCTCTGGGTTTTGTATTGTTTTTCTTTAAAGACAGGAACCACTGTCATCTTTATGACTGAACAGATAAGGATTGGAACTGACTTTCCAGACAGGCAGGAAGAAGTGGAGGGATGCAGTTATCTCAACCACAGTCTTAGATGGGAATAGAGAACATTTCAGGGTCCCCTCCACACCTGCTTTGTGTTGCGCCTTGTCCTTGCTTGTCATCCTTCCTTCCACTGGAGTTGATTTCAAGCAGTGGGCACTTTCATTTTAACAAAGAAAGCATAATTTTTAAACATCATCGCCACCAAAAGCGAGCAGTCGTTAATGCTAGATTTTCAGAAAATAGCCAGGCAGGCGGTATCAACCGTTTGGCTTGGCTATTGTACCTCCTATCATCATCAAGAGTTGGCAGCTATTTGGCAGGTGGGCCCTGGGGGACAGTGACGGAAGGATGGCACTACAGCCCTGAGAGCCTGACCTGGGTAGCGGGGACCTCTGCCCTGGGCTCATTCGTGGGAATTTGTAAGACTCCCTTGCTCTGGACCTTAATTCCTTCATCGTAGAAGAGGGGCTGTCAATCTTTCCCCCTATTTTCCCACTCTGCCACTGTCACTGAGCACAAGGCCTCGGCACGTTCAGGCAGAGCTGCAGAGTGAATGTGTGTCAACTTTCCAATCATCAGTTGGGAGCCTGTTATTTTCGTGATGTGCTCTGAGCAACCCAGGATTTCATGTCACTGGTGTGGCATGGATATAATTTAGAAAAAGATGAGATTCCTCCAAAGTACAATAACAGTCCTCATTATTTATCTTTTCATCTTATTTAAATAAAGATTGTGCATTTAAAGCCGCATTTGATTGAACAACTGTCCCTTTTAAAAATTTTCCCTGACAAAAGCTATGAATTATTAATTTCTGTCATTGTATTCACAGAACAAATGTAATTGTAAGTAAATGTCTGAAGTTAATGAAAAAAATTAAGAAAAGAGGATTTCTTTATAAGAATTAATGAAACATTTCCACAAACCTCTTTGAAATCATGACTCTGAAGCCTTGAAGAGTTCTTGGGGGCTCCTGCCCGCATCAAAGGGGTTGGAACTCTGCTCTCCCATTGGCATGAAGGATGGAAGCATTTGATTGGGTCACACCAGCTGGGAGAGGAACAAAAAGGACTCAGACCTCAGCTCTCTACAGAGCTCCAGTCCAGCTCCGCTCGAACGTGGGTGCATCTTAACCGAGCCTTTGTTTGTGGGAGGCCAGAGGCTTTCCCATCCCATTGTTCTCACTGCTGTCGCAACCAGGCACGTTTTCCCGTGAACAATGCAATAAAGTTGAGTGTTGACTTCTGAAGAAGAAAAGGTAGAGACAACAATGCCCAGAGATTCGATCCCCACCTGAGGCTGACATTTCCATTCAGAGCTATGTACTGAGATGACTTCAAGTCCCACCCCTCAGGAGTACCGTGAGTCAGGCTTTTCCAACACCTATGAAGAACCCCAAATAGTCTTTCAACTGGCAGACCATGCCAGCTCTCTCCAGGTCCCCTGGTCCTGCCCCATCCCACTCCTTCTGCTCCCATAGCTGCAGTGCAGTAGTAAAAACTGAAAATCCAAGCCTGGGAGGTCGAGGGTCAGATTTAAATGCTGTCATTTAGTACTGTGACCCAGGCCATGGCTACATCCCCCTTCCATTGGGAACCCCGTGTAAAAGTGAACATTTACCTCTTCATGGGGCTGGTGTGAAGACTGAGTGAAATGAGGCCTGTTGTCAGTGACAGGATACAATTTGCAAAAGAAACTATTTAGTTTTTATTTTAACTTTTTTTTTTGTCTCTGGGAGACATCCTGTCAGCTGTTCAGCCAGGCAGTTCTGGGATTCTGGCATCGTAATCGAGATTTGAAGCCAATGCTCCTCCCTGGGATAAGAGATAGGTGATGTGTCCCAGTGTCCTTTGCAGGTAAATGGAGCCATGTGACTGAGTCTTGTTAATGGCCCTTTTACATCTCCTCTATGGGGGAACTCCTGGTTTCTCTGTTTCCTGCAATTCCCAGGCAGATGCAAAACATGAATGCGTTACTTTCAACGTAACGGCTACAAAACACTTGATGGAACCAACCGAGGGTGGAAATGTTTATTCTGGGTCTCCATTTGAGAGGGTTTCAGCCTGTTATGTATGGTAGGAGAGGGTGCAGTGGAGTGGCTTCTCTTGAGGAAATATGTGGCAGGAAGCAGAGAGAGACCTAGATGGAACCCAAGGGTGGATACAGCCTTCAAAGGCCAACTTCTAGTTCCTGACCTGTCATGCAGGCCTCCTCTCTCACGGCTGCCATGGCTCCCAAAAGTCATTACTTACTGGAAAAAAAGTAGTCACGACAGGAAATTTATGGGGCATACGTTGGGCTGAAACCACAACGGAATATTCCAAGTCTCTGAAGATGGCGAAACAGTGGGCACTTGAACCACGAGACAGAGGTTCACCCTCTGAGCATCCAACAGGAATTCAAGAACAACAAACGCTGTGTTTGACCAGTGAGATGTGCTCTATCAATGAACTAGTGTGATATATTCTTCTACAAGAATCAACAGCTCAGATCTTTAGCAATGGGAGACGAAGCTAAGAGGCCCTGTTTCCCGGTACTATTAGAAAATCCTTGTGGGTGGGATGGGGGTTGTTAAATGGTCCCTGACTTAAAGGATATGAGGAAAAGTTTACGTTTGGAAATTTCTGGTTTTATGGGTCATTGTGGTAACCAGCTGGATGAAACAGAAATGTCTTGACTAGAAGCTACCAGAATGTTGTGAATTTAGTCAACAGCAAATTACCTACAAGAGGGGCTGGGGTATGAAGCTAGGCCTGCTCACGTTTTAGAAACCTCAGTTTTGCAAAATGAAGGATTTTTCTCTTTTGCTAGAAAACATCAATGGTCAGAGAGTGGTGTGGTTTTGTTTTTTGTTTTTGCTTTGTTTTGATTTTGTGTGTGTGTGTGTGTGTGTGTGAGAGAGAGAGAGAGAGAGAGAGAGAGAGAGAGTCAGGATCATATTTGAGACCACCCATTCTCTATCTTTCCTCCCTTCTCTCTCTCTCATTCTCCCACCTTCCAGGTCTGCAGGCCTTTGAACGTAAAAAAGAGATTAAGGGGAAAGGCACATCCTATGATTTACTCCTATGTGCGCACTTCAATCTATGCACAAGAGAGGCCCCAAATCATCCCCAGACCAACACACCGTCCTCAGCAAAGGGACCCTCTTAACTCCATCACTGAAGTCTCCATTAATCCACCTGATATATAGACGGCAGGTTTTCCTGGCAGTTGAAACACGAAGCGCGGCATCAGCTGGGGATTACGTTTCAAGCCATAAAGACCATGTTTACATGCTGTTTCTGTTTAAGAATTTTCCCCTATCATTTTACTCAAATGGCCTCTCATTTTATGAGAAATAAAGTTAGAACTAATAAAGGCAGCCCCTCCTGAGTGAGCTCCGCAAGGCATCCAGGCTGCGGCCATCTTCGCTGTAACGAAACACCGAAATTATTTAGAGACAACTGTGAACGGCTCCTGTTCCCTGTTGACAAAAATAGCACCACGAACTAGCGTGGAAACGCAATGTAAACACGGGCGAAAAAATCTGGGGATTAATGAAAGGCACATTAAGAAGTAGAGGAAGAAGCCAAATGCAGGAGAAGCCAGCTGAAAACCCGTGAACTCGCCTTTCAGCCCCTTGACTGATGTTGGACACTCGTGGGTACCTTAGATGTGCAGACGAAATGGGCTCCACTCTTCTCTTCTGTTTTGTCTATTGTCCAACAGGAAGCATTGGGCCACAGAGGAGTCTTCTTTTCTAAACAATAGAGCCGATGGGAGATGGGAGTCCTTTTGCTTAAGGGTTCTGAGGGATGGGCACAGCCATAATAGGAATTTATATGATTAGAGATGTTGGTAACCTGCTATTCATGGTCAATGAATTCTTTTCTAGCATTTCCCTCTAAAACAAAATCCCAAACCTCTGTCCCCTAAAGTTATCAAACTATGAGTTTTCTAAGCACTCTGGGTTCCCTGTGTTTCATCCGCAGTGGCTGCTCGGAACCAGAAGGGTTTTCTAGTCTGCGGAAGTCGTGCAACATGCGCATGCGCCTGCCTGCGAGGCCACTGCCAGAACTACTCCACTGCAGCTGTTTGGGGATCTTTTTCTTTCCCCGCCCCACTATACTGGTTACCCATACAATGCCATGGTAGGACCTGGCGGAACAGCCGGGGTGAGTAAAGATTTATTTGGCTGCGTTCCCTTAGTTATGGCGGGAGAGGCATGCTGGGATTCCTCATAGGAAGAACCTGTGGCAGAGGCTGCTCACATCACGGTAGACCAGGAAGCAGAGGGTGGCTGGAGTCAAGGACCAGGTTATATCCACCAAGGGCGCAATCCTAGTGGCCTGCTTCCTCCGGATACCCTACTTTACCCCACCCCACCAGTTCCTCAGCTTTCCAGCATGGTTCTTCCAGCCTCGGAACAGGTCTGATGGACAGTCCGAACTTAAGCCACAAGAGCTCTTCAATTGCTTTCCATGGAGATCATCCTTGCCAGTTTTTAAGGCAATTATAACTGGTGTCTTAGTTTAGCAGCACAGATTGTCGTTGGTCCAGTATCTTTTTCTCTATAAAGTGTACTTTATACTATACTGTACGGGACTTAAGTGCAGGGTCTGTTCTGTAGAAATGATTCTCAATATGTGGGTCCTGAGCCCCTCAGGGTCGAATGGCCCTTTCACAGGGTCACATATCAGATATCCTACATATGAGATATTTATATGACAATTCATAACAGTAGCAAAATAACAGTTATGAAGTAGCAAGGAAAATAATTTTGTAGGTGGGGGTAACTACAACATAAGGGCCAAAGACAGCATTAGGAAGATTGAGAACCACTGTTATAAGGAATGTTAAAAGACATTTTTTTCTTTCTTTTTTTTTCTGAGACAGGGTTTCTCTGTAGCTTTGGAGCATGTCTACAAGAACTAGCTCTTGTAGACCAGGCTGGCCTTGAACTCACAGAGATCTGCCTGCCTCTGCCTCCTGAGTGCTGGGATTATAGGCATGCACCACCACCACCACCAAGCAAAAGACATTCTTGATGTCCTGTGATGAATCTAATGGGTTTTCTGCTGACCTGGAGAGACAGTGATTGTGCTAACCCTCGAGACTGACTGGGTAGAGGGGCCAAGTCTGAGGAAGGGAGAGGAGAACCGGAGATCAGTTTCTCTCAACCCAGGGATGTCTGCTGTCTAAGTCACTGGCTGACATGTTCCCAGGGCTGACATTCTCTCCCTTTCAGAGGACACGGCATCGAATGTTATTTTCTCGAAGGCACCATCTCATCAGAGATCTGTAGTTCTGGGAAGAAGATGAACAAACTCTGGCCCAGAAGCCAAACTTGGCTTGCCACTTAGGCTCACTAAGATCCTCAAGCTGTCACGTTTACTTGCTTGAACAACAACAAAAATCACAAAAAATAGTGGTTTTATTTTTGTTTATTTATTTATTTATTTTGTGCTCTGTAAGAATCGCATAAGATTTAAAGTGGATGTCTATAAATGAAGGTTTGCAGAGAAATCTGTCATGCTTGTTCAGTTCATTCATTTACACAGAATTTCCAGTTGCTTCCATGGTCAAAGGCAGCAGAGAACACATCTGAAATCTTTAAAATCTGAGTACCTCATAGAAAATGTTTGGTACCCCACCCAGATTGTTTCACAGAGACCCCACTGGATCTGCCACTTCCAAATCTCGACTATTAATTCAAAAATACTATTTCTATTTTAAGTCATGTTTATGTATGTATTTCTCTGTGTGTGTGTGTATGTTTGTGTGTGTGTGTGTGTGTGTGTGTGTGTGTGATGTGTGTGCTGGTGCATATGAAGGCTCAAAAAGGGCACAGGATCCCTAGAGCTGGAGTTGCAGACATCTGTGAGATTTCTGACAGGAGTGCAGGGAACTGAACCCGGGTCCTTTGGAAGAGCAGGGGGTGCTCTTACCCACTGAGCCATCTCTCCAGCCCCAGTGTCATATTTTCAAGCAAATTTCTCTAGACTGATGCTTGTATTTGTGTGTTGTAAAATAATACAAAATTTGTATTTTAGAACTGTTTCTAAGTCTCCAGTGGCAACAAATACACACCATGGTTTATCTTGTGTTGCTGGAACTGAACATGGCAAACTGGGTAATTGTAGTCTATTTGCATTCTGGCTCTGAGCGTGGGGTGGGGGAAGACTGCTGCATCACAGTACGGCAGAGAGCATCACAAGGCAAACACAACAGAGACAGTGACAGGGTATGAGGGCTGTGGCTTTATAGCTTCCAAAGGTGTTCATCTTAACTACCTCACAACAGTCCAACCCCCAATACAATAGCCTTGGCTATTAAATTTCCACCAGATAACTTTTGGGGAGATGCTTTGAAACCAGAGTCGTGCAATTGCCAGGAGTTTCATTCTTGCAAGCTGAAACTGTGGGACTGTTAGACAATAGCTCCTACTCCAGTTTTCCTGTGGGCTCTGGCAAGCCCCACCCTATTTCCCACTGGATCTGGCTGCCCTAATGTATCATGTACAGCAGCTTTTTCTGTCCATCCTTTCGTTTTGAGTCCATTTTCAAAGGCCTGTTCATGATGTAGCTGAGTCAGAAGTCTATTCCTTTTTAAAGACTGAATAATATTTCCTTGTGTGTGCAAGCCACTGGGATTCTCCACTTCTTTTTCTTCTAGCCAGTGCTGGGATGTGTGAAATGTCATTCTTCTCATCAACTCCAGTGTGTGACATCAGCAAAGAGTCCAAATAAAGGTCACATGCTCCAAGGACAGCTAGGCATGGCGGACGGTGGGAACATATGTACTTTTGTCTATACCTTGATAAGACTGGGTAGGTGAAAGGGGTCTTTTGTCCAGCCACTTGTGTCTGTGTGAGTTTCAGTGCCATGCCGGAGGAAGGGAGCAACTGGGTTCTATTGACATTCTAGGCTTGGAGAGAGTCTAAGTACTATGTTGATACGACTGTGTGCATGGAGAAGTGAGCGTGAACTGTCTCAAGTGCATACGGGTCTTCACTGGCTTCCTCCACCCAATTTCCACCTGTGTCTGTCTACTGGATATGTATAGTCGAATCTGTGTTAAAATGGTCTAAGCCAGTGGTTCTCAACCTGTGGGTCATGACCCCTTTGTGGACTACTGACCCTTTCAAAGGGGTCGAATACCAGATATCCTGCATGGCAGATATTTACATTATGATTCATAACAGTATCAAAATTACAGTTATGAAACAGAAATAAAATAATTTTATGGTGTGAGCCATAACATACCCCATGTCACCACAACATAAGGAACTGTATTAAGCGGGGGATGGGGGGCAGCATCAGGAAGGTTGAGAACCACTGGTCTAAGTGTAACAAAAAGCAAGGCTCTTTGACTGACAGCAGCAGAACGCACAAAGATGCTCGAACCGCACTCCATGGCATCAGGGAGCTTAGCCAAGTAGACAAGGAGACCCACAAACAGACTGCCACTCGGGTGCTGTCTGATTCAGGTGGGAAACCCGGCAACACTTGCAGGACACTGCGCTGAGCTTGCCGACAGGAGTCTGAGTCTTGGTGCTAGATCTCACCTCAGTTCTCTGGATGATAGATACCCTGTCTGTGACGAGCTTCCTGTGGCGTTCTGTTGCCACTGAATCCTGGGCATGTCACCAAGGAGCAGGAGATGGGTGTGTGGCATCTGCTCTTATTCAGAGAGTAAAGTGTTCTGCCAATGCTTCTGATGCAGACACCTCACCAGCACGTCACCCTGGCTGCTAGAGGTTAAACGAACGGCATGTTTTCATGTAAATTCTGGTGTGATTTTGAAAGTGCCAACTGAGTCATTAATACATAAATACTTTTTGAGTGGTTTGGATTCAAATGCTCAGTGAATGGTAGGTTCCAGACAATCTCCTGTAACTAAGAGCACTGTGAAAAAGTCACCGAGACACTAAGGAAGGGCGATATGAATTCCAGAGTTGATAGCCCTTTGACCGTGTATATCAAGTATGCTATTCATGAATAGGAATGCATTTTACAATTAAACCAAAGCAGCAGACAAAGGCTACGTGGCATGTAGACAGTGCTGCCATAAGCGAAGTCACTGTGGTTATAATTCAGGGGTAATCAATGAGATGCCATCGGCATTCCTAACATGGAGTCAATGTGCACAAACTTTTAATATAAGCCTCATTATGACTGTCTCTTTGCATGAAACTAAAAATATTGAAAATGCTGACATTGGGGAGGTGCCCTTGGATCAAATCTCCTGAAGTCAATAATCTATTATGATTTTCATTTTGCAGAAGTAATGCTATTATTTCAAAAGATCTGGAAAATCAATTTGGCCTTCAGTATATCTGTGTAATAATGACATCCTAATTAAAAATCCCAATCTGAGGAGTACAAAGGATGAGGTTTAATCTCTAATCAATGAACACCAAGTCTAGAAGTTATAGACGCAATCACCATTTTTTAATGAACTTTCTTACTTTCCCCAGATTTGGCCTGCTTTTCTCTTATAGTTTTGGAAGCTTTATGTGTGGAAACACATCCCAGGAAGCACAGAGACAATTGGGTGTAACAAGAATGTAAATTAAAGCAAGTTGCTTCAAAGAATGTATATCTTCAGAATTGTTGAGTTTCTTTTTAATTGGAATTTATAATTGCCCCTAATTATAGGACATATTTTACATGTTCCCTTTGAGAGGCTGAGAAAAGGCGGAGCCCTGTCCACTCCAGTCACAAGAGCTATAACCTTGACATTTTAATTAGATATTATTTTGAAATATGTAAAAACGATTTAATACTCACCAAAACAGATCCCTGCTCGTGCAGTTTACCCAAGAAAATAAAATGATACACAATTTGAAAATAATCAGCCCTTCAGAGGAACTCTGGAAATGCCAGAGGGTAAATGTAAGAAGACTATTGCACATGGATTTTCTGATGTTTTCTCTAGGCAAAGTCCATTCTTTGGATTAGCGTAGTGTCAGTGGCCTCAGACCAGACAAAGGAGGTGGGGTTAAATAATTTATGGGTCCTGTACACCCATCCTGCAGATAAAAAGAGAGGTCAGAGGAGGGTCAAGAATCTTTTCTTTGAAAGGAGTTTTTGGTGCCCTGTTACCTGGCTGTACGAGGCTGATTAAAACAACCCCTTTGGTTCTCTTCTCCCTAGATGCCCTGCTCTCTCATGCTGAGGTAGAGTTCTTGTGTGGGGCAGAGCAGAACACAAACAACTTCCTCTCTTCCTGAACTTGCCTGCCTAAATCAGCCCAGAGTTGGATGAGATAAAATGCATGTGTTACCGAAGATGTAAGGAAAATCTAGGACCAAGAGCCCTAGGGTTCTCCATCAAAAATGGGAGCTTATCATCCTTCAGAATCTCGAGGCCTTCTTCAAAATGAAGAGCTTCTAGATTAAGTCTCCTGGGCCTTGAAATGTTGACAGAAGTTTCTGTTCTGCCCAGTCCTGCAGTTGTTCAGTCCCAATGAAACACACAGAGGCTTACATTAATTATAAAGTGGTTGGCCTAATAGCTCAGACTTTCTTATTAACTAACTCTTACATCGTACATTAACCCATTATCCTTGTCTGTGTTAGCCATGTGGCTTGGTACCTTCTATCAGCAAGGCATTCTCATCTTGCTTCCTCTGCATCTGGGTGACGACTGCAGACTCAGCCTTTCCTTTTCCCAGAATTCTCCTGTTCTGGTTGCCCCGCCTACACTTCCTGCCTTGCTACTGACCAATCAGCATTTTATTAAGGCAATACAAGTGACAAATCTTTACAGGGTAGAAGACCATTGTCCCACAGCATTGAAAAGGAGACTAGATCAGTGGTAAAAGGGGAATGTCGCTTACTATGAGGTTCCACATCAGTGGTCCTCAACCTTCCTAATGCTGCAGCCATTTTATACAGTTTGTTCCTCATGTAGTGGTGACTTTCAACCATAAAATTATTTTCATTGCTTTTTCACAACTGTAATTTTTCTACTGTTATGAATCCTAAAGTAAATATCTATGTTTTCTAATGGTCTTATGTGACCCCTGTGAAAGGGTCATTTGCCCACCAAAGGGGTTTCGACCCCCAGGTTAAAAACTGCTGTTCCAGATGTTAGACTCTGCCTTAGTGTTCTTGGCTGCTGGGCCCTGGAGAGTCAACATGAACTAAAATGTGTATTTAAAGTGTGGCTTACCCAAATGTGCCATAGTTTGGAGTCCCACCATCCACTGGATGGCTTCCTGCCAAGGTCATAATATAAGGAAGAAGCAATAGGAGCAAAAATTTCCACATAATTCCCTCACACTAGGCTTGGCAGGCATCACACACCTCAGCCAAGACCCATCAGAGATGGATGGCCTCTGCTTTTCTTACTTTGATGTTGCTATGACCAAAATCCCTAAGAGAAACAATTGAGGGAGACAGAATTTATTTGTCTCATGGCTTTAGAGTTTTGTCTGTTGTGTGGGCTAGTGGGAACCTCTCAGTCTGTCACTGCTGGTGTCCAAATGAAAGAGGACTAGGCAGAGATGACAACCAGGAGTGGACATAACCTTCAAAGGTCATCCTCCAGAGATATATTTCTGCCAGCTAGATTCCACCCTTAAAAAAAAAAACCATCACCTGTTGGGGGCTGACTGTTAAAAACAGGAGCCTGTCAGGACCTCATCATTTCCATGTCTTGTCCAAGGTCATGGCTAGCTGGCTGCCTGTGCTATGCTTCTGTGGGCACTTGTGTCAATGGTGTTTCCCAAAGGGAGTCCAAGAGCTGTGTTAAATCATAGGGCCTGGTTGAGATTAGGGATTCCAGTGATGCCTGGTGAGAGCAGAATCAGACAGAAATGTGAAGGCTCCGAGTCTGTAGACCTGGCCACCTTGTCTTCTCAGGAGACCTGGCCCCATTGTCTTCTCAGGAGACCTGGTCCCATTGTCTTCTCAGGAGACCTGGTCCCATTGTCTTCTCAGGAGACCTGGTCCCATTGTCTTCTCAGGAGACCTGG
>LOEQ01000956.1:502350-530055 GCA_001685075.1 Bramus lutescens | reverse complement strand
CATATAACATCCTAGAGGCCTATTTATTCCATGATTTCTCCGGAGCCCAGAGGACTCCAAGTGTTAATTGTGAACCTAATCTTCAATCTCCACTCATTCTTAAAGCCAACACCTGCTTTCCAGGCCCTGCTGGCATTTGCCTGGAAAATGAAGCCATCTGGAGACGTTTCTGAAGGAGTGGAAAGTGACCACAATATTCTGAACCGTGTTTGTCATCCCACAGGATCACTGTGGGCCACAGCTGACCATGCAGACCTGTGGGAGAGCATCAATGAGAAAGAGCTGGCTTTAAGAGGAGAGTGGACCCAAGAAGAGTTGCACTTGGCCCCTGTGACAGTCTGTGGACAGAAAGTGCGGATGGACAAGAAGACAATGGAATGATGAGTGAATGGATGAGAAATTCAGGTTCCTTTCCAAACCAAAGTGACTCAGCAGATGAACTTTGTAACTGATGAACTTTGTCAGAATTCCTGGAGAACCCACAGGCTTATAAAGATGGGTAATGGACGCCTCTCTATGGGAGATACTGCCAAAGGCAAGAGTCGGAAGGGGGAGGAAGGAAAGAAAGAAAGAGAGGAGAGTGAATGGGAGAAGGAAAGGGAGGGGAAAGAAGGAGGGGAGGAGAAGAAGAGGAGCAGGGAGCAGAGGAGAAAGCGCCAATGTCCAATGTTGTAAGCTACTAGCTTCTAGGCTCTTCTGAGCCTATTTACATTACTGGACTTTTCTGGAGCAAAAAGTTTACTGTTTACCTTGAAGCTTTTGTTTTCTTTTACTTTCGAGACAGGGTCTTATCATGTAGCCCTGTCTAGTCTGAAACACTCTATGTAGACCACACTGGCCTCACACTCACAGAGATCTGCCTGCCTCTATTTCCTAAGTGCTGTAATTAAAGGCATAGACCACCATTCAGGACTTTATCCGGAAGGTTCTTGATCATTTACAAACAATAGGGCTGATTAATATATACAATGGAGGGGTGGTGGTGGACATTAATCTTGATTTTATTTTGAAAACACAGCAGCAAATGACTGGAAGCAAAGGCAGGTATATGTTTTGATAAGTGTTTTCTACAGAAACCTATATCCACAATAAGTTCTAAGGGCTGAGAAGGCAAATCAGACCAATAGAAGAGTCTCTTTTTGGAATAGAAGCCAATTTAAACAGGGCGATTACTTGTGACTGGACTGGAAAGTATCGTGACAGCAAAGGAGAAGTAAAGGAGCAGACAAGAGGGCTACTGGGTATCTTTGGAGCAGGAAGTTGAGGCCCTTAGCTGAGCTCTAGGTGAATGAGTACCTTTCTTCCAAATGGCCTCTCTGAAATCAGTGTCCTCTCACCGTGGTTAAGATGCTTGCAAATCTCCTCTTCTGGTTACCATTTGGAAGAGGCCAACTACTAAAATATCCACCCACAACTTACATCTGAAGTATTCCTTCAGGTAGGAAAAGGTGAATTTTTAGACAGCTCTGTTAGTTTCCCCTTGGTTTTATCAATACAGGCTCATTTCGCTGTGAGGGAACCAGACAGCCTTTGCTTCATCCCATGAATTAATGATTCTTCAAATCAATTTAATCTAGAGCCTAATAAATTTTCCTAATGACAAATCAATGTCAAAAATAATGAAATGAGGAGTGATTCAATGTGTTTGCCCCCCAATCTCTACTTCCCTAAGCAGAGTTGTATTATTGAAGGGCGGATTGAACATTTTCTTGTTCCACAATGTACGACACCTTTTCCTACTCCAGATGAATTCTCAAAGTCAGAGAACAGGCTTCTTCTTTCTTTTAACATCAGAAACTAACATCTGCAGCATTTTCCTTTCTGCTTCTTTTTAATCCATAGGCATCGTGAGAACTAGGGAACTTTGATGCTTCTTGCTAAAGCAGCAAAACAAAAGAGACTTGTGCATGTGTGTGTGTGTGTGTGCATGTGTGTGTTACATGTTTCTGGAAAGACTTTTAAGCAGTGCTACGAGGTTAAGGGATAAGTGTTGTAATATATTAATGCCACGAAATGTGTAATGGGGAAATGAACAAGAAGGCTTTATGGTTTGTCCCTGCTAACCTAAGTTCTATTGCTCGGGACAAATAAATAATGACACCATTAAACTAGCACTCTTTCTATCTCCGAATATATGGTCGATAGCCCTGAAGAATTAAGCAATACTTGATGAAAGCAACTACATGTCCACACTTGAATCAAGTGTTGTAGACGTTCAAATGTGAGAAAGCCTCCATTGGAGTTTAGATGGAACTTCCAAGTCATATATGATAAGGAAAAATATCCCTGTGCTGATAGTCACAGGGGCAACCCATATGCAGAATATGGGTGAAGAAAAAATGAAAAATTTTCTGGGATCTTGGATGCAAGGCCTAGGTAATAGAACATGGCAAATAGTCCTGAGCATGAGCCAAGTTAGAGACAAGATAGACACAGTGAGTCCTGTAGGTGCTTGGGCTGGTGACTACTGTTTTCTGTGCATTTATCTTAATTCTCTAGACTTCTTCAAGTTGGGCTTAAAGAGGAAGACCACATGATCTCAGGAAGATTTCCCTGGAAAGGTCCTCTGAGTCCCATTGGCCTTGACTCAGCCCTTCTCTTCCTGGGCCACGTGACACATTTCGTACCGCTGACATAATGGATATGTTTAATAACACTCGTTGACCTTCTGGGAGAAGGGTTCAAAATACCTTAACCTTTCCTCTCTCAGGGGTGGGCTAATCAAATATTTAAGATTGTCCCCATTCTACCCTTGGACATTGCTTAGGATGGGATTTCAGGAAAATTCCTTTTTCAACCCTGGCCATGTGGAAATGTTGTTTTCCTGCATGAACTTAAGTAGAAACTAGGTATATTTATGAAAAATTGGAGCAAGACCACAGGGAATGGAAATTGGACCTTGCAGTGGACACCTCCTTTACATATCAGAACTTTCCAGGAAGGGAGAGTCATTTTGTCTGACGTCACTGATTATTGGTGTCCCCTGGGACCTAAATTATTGTTGCTGACACCTCTACTGCCTTTTCCTAGAGAGAATCCTCCTTAACAGGAGTTACAGGAGGCTGTGAGCCACTATGTGGGTGCTTGGAATTAGTCCTGGGTCCTGTAGAAGAGCAGAATGTACCCTTAATGCGGAGCCATCTCCCAGGCCATACACCAAGTCTGAAAGCACCATTTTCAGTAATCCTGTCTTGTCGAAGAATAGATAAAATTGCAATTGCAAAAGGAAGCACCACGTGGCTTTCTCCTGACTACATTGAACAGAACTAGAATTTCTATTCATTTAAAATATTCTGATCTCTCTTGAGATGAATGATGCCAGGTGGTATTATGAGGCAAATGAATGAGAGCACAGACTTGTCCATGGGAAGGAGAGAGGGCGCCTTTGCCACTGCAAAGTCAGTGGTTCTTGTTCAGAAATGCTCCACTATCAGTGGAACACACGGAGCCATTCTGTGAGCCCCATGAGAAAATGAGAACTACTCTGTCACCATTGAATGCCTGTAGTACCTGTAGCCCATCACGTTTTGAGGGTTTCCATGGTGAAAACTTTCATTATTCAACATCTCATATCAGTGAAGTCAGCAATCTTCCCTTCCTTAGTTCTCTAGACAGTAGTCCTTGGGGAAACATTCCATCCACCACCACCTGTGTCTCATGTCTTCATCCAAGCCTACTACTAGTACCTTGCACAGTGCCACCCAGTGCACAGCAAGTGCTCATGGCATACTCAGGAGTCCCTTTGCAATGTGAGGCCAGTGAGCTGAGTCAGACCGTAAAGGTGCTTGCTCTACAAGACTGATGACCTGACTTCAGTCCCTGGAACCTATGGAAAGGGGAGAGAGAGACAACTCCAAAAAGCTGTCCTCTACTCTCCACATTGTACTGTGGTATATGTGAACTCTCTGCCATCATATATGTGTGTGTGTGTGTGTGTGTTATATGTATATGTATACATATATGATGTATATGCACCCATATGTCATATGTAAGTATATGTTCATTTTAGATTATATATATATATAATAGTAATAATAATTTTTTAAAGGAAGAACTGTCCTAGGCATCACAGAACCTGTAGTGGTAAAGGGTCCTAACCCATGCCCGCTCACTATTAAGCAAGCTTGCTTTCCATCTCTCCACTCAAGGAAGCAACCAGACAAGACTCAGAGCAACATTCCAAAGCCAGAGGCTGAGTCACCTGACCCCAAAATCTTCCCTTAACCAGATGTCTCGGATGCCCATTGTATGTTCCTGCCAGGCTTAGACTTGACCTCCTGTGCCCACACAGGTGACTTAGACAATGGATGTAGAGACAAGGATGGGGCATCTGAGTCTCCATCTGGCCTTCTAGTTCTGTTCTGATGATTGGAAAAAAGAATCCTCCTGTGTGTTTGGGCAAAAGGTTGGGGGCTTGACCCCTGTACCAGATGAAGATGAACACAATGGCCTTTAAATAATGCTTAGGAAGAGAGACCATTTTCTGTCCCATGCTCATCTGGGCTTTGTTCCTTATCTAACTCCACGGCAGCCTTGTTTTCATTCTGTAGAGCAAAATTCTTTACAAGATTCAAAGCCTAGTTGTGTTTGTCACTCTCATAGAATACCTCCAAAACCAACTTAGAGGAAGAAGGATCTACTCAGGCTCAGGAATTCAGAAATTTCATCCATGCTCACTTGGTGCTATTGCTTCTGGGCCTACATACAGTGAGGCACAGCATTGTGATGGAGGCATGCGAGGGAGAAACATCATGGTAGAAACGTGTGAGGGAGCAAAGTGACTTACCTCAGGGCATATAGGATATAGAACGAAGGGAGGGCTGTAGAGACAAGATTTACTGTCCCCCGGCAAGCCCTATCAAGGAGCTCTCTCCCATCAGGCCCTACCTTCTACACTTCTACCATGCCCCAAAGTCTATTCAATTATGAAACCTTCAATTGGCTAATCCATGGATCACATCAGCACCCTTGTGATGGGATCCCTTGCCGCAAACCTTGCCTCTGAACGATGCTCTGGGAACCACACATGGACCATTAGGGCATTTCAGATCCAAACCTTAATACTGGCCCTTTCTTTAAATTTCATACTTTCAATATGACTCCCATTTTTCTGCACATTAATATATTTGTATAATTAGCTTTTCCCCCATTATATCTGTCTACTGACAATTATTTCACAGACTTAAAGAATCAGACAGATGATTTAAAACTTCCCCATTCGAATCAACAAATTGATTTTCAGAGCAGGTTTGGGCTGCACTGAGCTGTGCCCATGCCAGAACAGATACACCAGCAACTACCAAAGGATAGTGGGACATGCCAGACTTGCAGAGAAGCCGAACATGATTCTGGACCCACTGAGCAGAGTCAATAGCCCTTAAAACACATGGACTAGGACATCTGTACTGAGTCTTTGCCATGCAGAAAGGTCAGAAGACCCCAAGACACCCAGTTTTTAGTTTATAGTAGTTGTGGCTACATTGCCTGTGCATATGGACTTCCTTCCATGCTCTTGAGCCATGGTCCTCTCCAGCACAATATCCATAGCTAACCATTGATACAGAACACACATACTTTATCTTTGCCTGGCTGTCAAGGCCCCCAGAAGGTGGTCCCATCCCTCTGGGTGCCCTGTCTTCCTACCATCTCTCTAGTCTATTGGTCTTTCTCTACTGGATCCTTGTCATATGTTCCCCTAAGGCCAGTGCAATATCTGTTTAACACTGCTTTCTGGAATATTCTCCCAGGGCCACTTGCCTTTCTCTGGTTAGTGTTCATTCTTCGGGACCAAGCTTTAGTTCTGCCATACAGATGTATTCACCCTTCTGACCCCAATGGACTGGAGCATAACTGTGGTGTAGCCTTTACTTTGACAGAAACGGATACTCGGCTCTTACTGATTTCGAGTTCCTTGACTATTACAAATTTTCAAGATCTGTGCCCTTACTTCCTATTTCCTCTGGGGTTAGCATGATCCGAGGCTCTGTCTAGACCAGTGGCCCTTTTTCCTTCTTGTTCATTGTACATCACTGGTCACCCTGAAGGGAAGCTCTTATTTGAAAATGAGTAGAGAATAGTGTGATTTCTTCAGGAGCTTTTGGGGGCTGGATTTTACTATCTCTTCTTCGGAAACATCCGCTGTCTGTATGGGGTACTGCCACACAATCTTCATGAAACCAAACACTGCAGTGGGACCAGAAACTAAGGCCCAGAGAGGTTAGAGAGTTCAAGTTCCCACTGGAAGAGGTAAAGATGGATTCAAATTCAGTGACACACATGTCCCTGGTGCCTTGGGGCAGCTTCGATCACAAGAAAGAATTTATTATTTTTTTCCATTCCAGGCTCCTGATGTTACATGGGAATTGAATTCTTCCTTGTTACTCTAGGAGCTACACAAAGGTCTGTGTTTGCTCCCGGTCAGCCTCTTGGTGCCATAGGAACAGGACTTTGACCCCAGAAGAGCAGCCTCATCTTGGCTGTCTCTACCCCTTTGCCTGTGGCCTGTGGTCACACACAACCCTTGCCTTTTGCATGGCCTATCTTCCCAGTCCCCTCCTTCTCCCTCCTCCTCCAGTCCCATCATTAATGAGACTCAGAAAGAGGCAGTGTATGGACTTGAAAGAGTACTTCCTTTCTTATTTATAGGTCTCCACCAGAGGACCAGAGGCGAGGAGTGTGGTCTCTACCCCGAAGCAAGGAGCAAAGCTCTCCTAGGGGGCTGGGTCCTGGCTGGGCTCGGCCTGTGACCCCTTGTGCCTTAATCTCCTCAGCTGTACAATTAGGTAAAAGTTGGGCTACAATGAAAACCAGATGTTCCATCAGGAGCGAAGTCTCCTGAGCAAACAAATTAAATAATAAATAAATGCTTTCGGTTTTACTAGCAACTGGCCATGCCGAACCTCCTTCCAGGCGCCAATTAGAGCTGTCCCGTTGTCTTGTGGGGGTTTTAAAACCCGAGTGGAAATAGGAAGGGGTCTTGCGAAGCCAAAAGTGCTTAGTGGTCTTGTTTTCATTTTTTTGTGGATTGTTGATTGCACTTTGGTGTCATGGAACAATGCAATCCTGATCATGCCCGCCCCGAATTTAGTTTTCCTTCTTGGTTTAAGAGGGGGTGGCAGGTTACTACCCCCTTTACAAGTAATTTGGGAGACACTGATCTTGGAGTACTTTAATGTGTGTTATATTCTGAGGCTTCTGGAAACAGGGAGGAGTCCTTCCAGTCTGCCTAAAACTTAGGCCAGTCCTGCTCTTCTCAACTCTAGGAAAGCAGTTCTGATCTTGCACTACAAACCACTTGATTCCCTTGCAAACCTCTTGGAAATGTTTGCATCTGCTTCTCTTGTATGGCTCGGTATATGTAGATAACCATATCCGGCTATAAGAAGAAGTTGAACAAACTTAGACCCTTACTATTCTTTATTCTTTTACCAATAGACACCTTAATTCACTTGACAATCCTTGTTGACTGTGATGTAGTTCTCAGGGAGATGAAGTTCTTTAGGGCTTACTACTCAAAGACTAAAAAGAAGTCAATTCTGTCTTATATTTTAATTTAGCATGAGGTTCCTGTAACCGTTTTGGAAAAATTTAAGAACATATGTATTGTCTGACACAAAGTTGGAGTAGTTAGGGACTGTCCTAGAGCTGCAGTGATCACATTTGCTCAAAGTGAAGTTGGCTTATAGATTACATTTATTGAGCACCTACTATGGTGGCTAAACTTGTCTGTCAGCTTAAAGGGATTAAAAATCCAGTAGCTTTCTTCAAAATCAGAGGCCCACCTGCTTCAAAGAACATGTTTGATCAGAATATGGAATCTTCCACTCTTGGTCTTGGTTTCGGTTTTGTAGCATGTGGACTATCTGCTAAAATTTGGCAGTGATTGGTGAAAATTGGTTTTTGTTTTCATTTTTTGGGTTGTTTAGAGACAAAGTCTCATTATATAGCCCAGACTGACTTTAAACTTGTGATCCTCTTGCCTGAGGCTCTGAAGGGCAAGTGCTGGGATGACGGGACACACATCAGCACATCTGAATAACAGTGATTTCTTTGAAAGCACATGTATATAGTATATGACCACTACTCAATCAAAGCAGAGAACTCCTCCATCTCCCAGAAGCTTGCCGTGTCCTTTGCAGTCACGCTGCATCTTCACTTGCCTTGGAAAAGGCCGACAGTGTTTCTAGCTTTCCGTCTCTCCCTTTTCTTCTCTCTCATCCTTCTCTGGATGGTACGATGTTTATTCTCCAGGAAAGCCGATAACCCTATTCCCTTATGTTGCTGGGTAGAATGTCTTTTGCTGGTTTGCCTCCAATGCTCTTATTGGACAAAAGAACAGGTCACAACCTCGGGTCCACTGCTCACACTATGAAAACTGTCTATGAAATCTAAAGACTGTTTTTTTCTAAGATCACAAATAGTTGATTTGATTGGGAGTATAGGAGAATTAAAGGCTAGGTGGAAAAGATAAAGACTCCACATTCTGCCGAGAAGATGGCAGACTCCAGGCTAATAACATTGACACAAGACAAGATCTGAACACAAAGATCAAGTCCCAGGAGGATGTTGGCAGCCTGTCCTGAAATCTCCATGTAGTCCCTCCTGTGGGTTCTCATAGAACATAGTTGTCCTTCTCTGACACCATTATCTTTGTCTGTAAAGTAGGTTGGGTTGGTTAAATTATTCCTGTGGCTTGATTTCTCCTCGGGCCAAGTTTGTATTAATTAGCACTAATTTCCCCAGAGTTATGCAAGGTCTGAACTCCAGGCTTGCATTTCCAGCCTAAAGCAAACACAGCTCTAAACATCAGGCTTCCAACAAGTTCTGTCTAAAGTTGCCTTCCACCTCTTTCTAGGAAGCAATCAAGGCCTCTCTCTTCTAGGAGACTGTAATTTGTTGAAAAGCATTTGATTGTTGTATTGAAAGGTTGCACTGTATGTGTAAAAAGGTGTTTATGAGGCTTCGTACAGTATAGTTAATAACCAACCAGGACCAGAGCCCTTATAACAGAGACCCTGGCTGCGAGCATCTATACTGAGCCTTGCCGGGGCTGCGAAATGTATAATTACAGTGGCTGGTGGTCTGGAATATAAACCAGGGGCACTTGCTGCATGCCTGCAGGTCAGCCCTCTCTGTGTAGAGTAGAGCACGCTGTACCTTTCTCAGCCTCCACAGAAGTAAGCCCACTTACGCTTTCAATCCAGCTTCAGAAACACCTACACGCTCTCAGCACCGGCCTGCAAGGTAGGCTGAGCAAGCTACAATTTTAGATGTGTGGGAAGCAGAGAGCCAGACAGCACCAGGAACCAAGCCAGGGTTGGCATCTGTGTACTCTCTAGGGAAAGTTGGGGTCAAGGGGTCCCTTAGCTCAAGTCACTGCCTTTTCTTGCCAGGAACAGGGCCCATGCCTCATAAAAGGTCTCCCCATTTCTACCTTAATTCCATACCTCACACTGTAGGGACAGCGCACAGCACCTGGCTATTTGAATCCTCAGAGCTTTCAATAGTCCCTGGTACAGACTCTGCCTCATGGTCTCCAGGGCCCTGCACCATTTTGCTTTCTCTGACTTTGGCTTCGCTGCAGTCCTAACCACCTCTTATTCCCCGGGCATGTCTCACTTCTCACTGATTTCCTTAGCTTCTTTCCACTACCAGATCCCCATGGAATAGGAACACATGCTCTTTCCTTGGCCTGGAATTAGTCCTTCTCTCTTCTATCTTGCCATGGTGTCAGCCTGGTAAACTCCCTTCCTCCTCCAAACCCCAGACCCAACAGTGCTTATTCAGGCAAGGCTTCTCTAGATCAAAATAAACGTCACAGCGTCCCCACTTCCAACCAACCTCCGTTTTCTACTTGCTTCCTGGGGCACACTTAGCAATTCTGTTTCTCCGTGATGGAACGCGTGATGGCATATGCTCTGCTGTGGTATTCTAGTCCTTTCAGTCATTGTTCTGCAGAGCTCATGGAAATAACCCGGTGAGAGCCTGTCATGGTGAGCATCTGCTCTGGTTCCAGAGTCATCACCCTCCTAAAGCACCCAAGAGGACCATGGCAACTTCCAGCACCTCTTCCCGCCCTCACCGTCTGCCTACCGATAGGGAACTTCCTTGTTCATTTCATGCACACTGGCCTTGCTGGGCACGCTTAGCTTGTTGTGCTCTGTGATGTTCGATGCCAGCAGATGGCCAGCCGATCTATTTTTCACGGTGTTTTTAATAGGCAGAAGCTTCCAGAATGAGAGAGATAGGCTGTAGATAGTGGAGGTTCGGGGGTCTCGGACTCTCCCTGTCTTATTTAACATTTTATAAGCGAGAGAATTTAATACAACGTTCAGTTCGGAGAATTATTTTCCATCCATCAACATCTCCAGTTCCTCGGCATATGGGAAGTGGGAGGCATTCTCTCCACTTACAGAGGTGATTTCACTTGCGCAAAGCCTCATTGCCCGTGGAGACTGGCCTACTCCCCACACAACATGCTTTGAGTTGAGTTTGTTGGGTGTTAGCACCAACCTGGAGACAGTTCTTTGTTAGAACACCCCATTTTCTTGTTATTTTTGTAGGCTGATCTAAGTGGGAATGAGTCACTATGGTTTTAATGTTTTTGGTAGATGAAAATATGCAGGCTCAACTTTCTTATTTTTTGAAATATTCGTTAATAGTAATTCTCCATGATAATTTTTTTCAAGTAGATAAATATATGTTATAAAAAATAAGCTATTAGACGTGGACCTGGGAGGCGGAGGTGTGACTCAGAAGTGGAATGCTTGCCTTGCATATGCAAGGCTCCAGCGATGCAGACATTTAATAAGAAAGCAAAAGACAGAAGCCCGATATCTAGCTACAGAAGAAAAGTACCTGGGTCAAAGAGTATGTGAATTATTTTTGAACTATTTTCTTAAATAGTCCAATAAAGGTTTCCTCTCTCAGATTGTATGATGATGCTGGCTAGCCAGTGTGCCCACGGTTGACTGCAATGATACCTCAGTTGAGCTCTTGTTTTCTAGACAATCGCTGAGCTGGGACAGTCTTTTGTGTGCACAGGAAGAAGTTCCTCAGGCCCATGGACAGGCTCCCTGGACTGTGACAAGCTGGGGCAATCTTTTCAGGGAGCTCAAAGTCACTGCAGCGAAACCAGAGGGGTAATGGAAGCTGAATGCAGAGAAGAAACTGCGCAGATGAGGACCGAAGGAGAGGAGAAAAGAGGCCCTTGGTGTATCAAGCATTTGGGAGCTAATCCATAAGAAAAGAGACAAGAAGGCCTGGAAAGTCGGTTCCTAGCCATGCTGAGTGCAGGTCCTAAAAGGAGCACGGATCCTGGAACAGGAGACCTTCTCAAGATGAAGGTGGTTTGGGGTTCAGGCAGGGCGATTCTTGGTTCCTTATTTCTGAACACTGGAAAGGAGCCTTGCAGTGAAGCACCTGGGTAGTGTTGATGATCTTCAAACTTCTCCAGGTTAAGATGTTGCCTCTTTCTGCTCTGGTCCCCCTCTACCCCGGTGTCCATGGACTGGAGTCCATGCAGCTGTTCAGGAGCTGGGCAAAGGGAGCAGATACAGTTAGCTTGTTTGCAGTGAGCTCAAGTAATGTGTGGGAGAACCCTCTAGGGCCGTAGGTTTGGGGATGCTCCTGTATTCATGGCCCATCTCAACTGCTTGGGATGTGAAGATGAGAGTTCAAGAACTACACTGAAAAAGAATCTGTCCCTTGTGCTTGGTGCCAGAATTAGAAGTCGTGACAAGGGGGGTTGACAACTGAGTGCCTCAAGCTCAGAGCCTATGTTCATCAGACATTTACAATTATGAGCAGAAATTTCTGTTCAATTGATTTCTAGTCAAAATAGAAGTTCTTTCCTGTCAGCATATGCTCTGAAAAGTAGCATTTTATTGACTATATAATTATAAACCTACTATACTTTTTATGAGAAGCCTATGAAATACAATTTATCAGAAATATTATGTTTGAAGGGTACAAACCTATATTCTTCAGTGAGTACGTCAGCTTTTAAAGCTGCTTGTCAGATGAATCCCAAGTATTGTGCTTTCCTTACTTTGGTCAACTACCTGAGGAAGAGGAATGAATTCTTTCTCTCTTTTCAACATAGGAAATATTACAAAGTTGTTACCAGGGGGAGATGAAGCGTGCAAGAGTCAAACTTTCAGAAAGAAGTATAGTAGAGGTGCCCTGGAACAAGTCAATAAAATGTTATTTTGTCTTCCTGGGTGTTATTGTGACATTTTCTTAATTTTCCAGCTTTTTGAAATTGGAATTTGGGCATAATTTCTCATCCCAAATAAACATTACTTTATGCCTAAGTCTACTCTTTGGCATCATCCTGTTTAATGCGCTCTGAAATGAAATGTGCTGCAGGCCCCATCACTGGCAAGGGGCTGGAGGTTGGGTGTGGCCCCAAGGATCTGCATAGTGTCCCCACTAAGGGCAGAGAAGGACAGTTTATGTCACCTTTGCTTTATACTCATTATGTCATTGACAGCCCTCAGTGGCTGGTGCTAAGTGGCACTCAGCAAACCCACTGCTTGAGATTAACGACAATTCTAGGGCAGTGGCTCTCCACCTTCCTATGCTGTGACCCTTTAATCCAGTTCCTCATGTTGAAGTGACCCCCAACCATAAAATTATTTCCATTGCTACTTCAGAACTGTAATTTTGCTACTGTTATGAATTGTAATGTAAATACATAATGTGCAGGATATCTGATCTGTGACCCCTATGAAAGGGTCGTTTGACACCAAAGAGGTCATGATCCACAGATTGAGAACCGTGGCTCTAGTTCCACCATTCATCACTATCTTGCTTTAGGTTCATACAAGATATTAGATTATATACTTTTGCATAAAACTATTCTCAGCCTAACACACCTCTGAATAGTAAACTTGGTCAGGAGGCTCTGGCCCCACCAGGAGACTTGTATGCTCATCCTTGAAGGAAGAAAGGCAAGAGGTTGATTCTAGACCCTGCTGCAGCCTTTGGGTCTCTTCAGCCCCACACCAGGAGCACTTCCTGGGTTTTACATTCAATCTCGAATCCAGCCTGGCAACTTCATTGCTGCTCCAGCAGACATACGGTTAGAGATAAAACGGACCAGTCAAAGTGAGAAACAAGAAAAACAGCCTTGCAGTGCAACCACTTAGACAAAGTCAAATATAGATTTAACAACTAATTATAGGAGAAAGCTGCAAAGTGCGTTATAAAATCAAGTGTTTGCACAGAAACATTTTTACTAGAAAGCAAAGTGGTAGCTCATTTGCATGTTCAGTATTGTTAGCATACAAAGGAGCTGAACTGCTAAAATTAAGATAGTGAGTTGTTTGAAAACCTCATTTTAAAATAGAATAAATCACACTACAGACAGATGTTTAAGAGTGCGCCTGATGTGGAAGGAGCTGCCCTCCAGTGCCAGGCACAGGGCTGGGGGTGGAGCCATTGTCCTCCAAGGCCAACCAGAATCTTTTCTGGGCCTCCGTGGTCAGACACGTGCGAAACTCACTTGCGGTTTCTGGAGAAAGTTCTGTGGTCTGGAGTTCATAGCCCAGCTCAGTCGGGGAAGGCTGAGAACCAGAGTACCACAGTGAGCTCCGTCAGGTGAGTACCGTATTCCACCTGCAGAGGCACTTGAGGCTTCTGGGTCACAGAGTCTCAGGAAGCACCTACCCCAGGGCCTGAACCGGCACTTTCCCTGAGAGCCAACAGCTACCCTGACCTTGCATAGAGCCTTAATTCTCACAGGTAGTGTCAGCTTTAACTCTGACCCTCTTTGTGACTGAAAGTATGGTTGTCATTGTCACAAGCCCACTTTACAGAGGGAGATATTGAGGATATGGGAAGGTCTAAAATATCCCCTGCATTCGGTCAGGCACTCAGCAGGGTGGCTCTGGGAAGCCACACCTGATTTCAGACATTATCAATCAGCAGAACAATGCAGTCTCCTCACCCTGTCTCCACCCGGATCTTATTCTCTTCTACAGCGCTCTCTTATTTCTAGACTATCCAAAGTCAAAGTGGCTCCATTTCTCCATCTTTTCTCCCTTTTCTCTGTAACCTAGCACTTTTCTTTTCTGTCTCCCAAGGAGCACAGGACACCCTAGTTTAGGGGCTCTCTGCGACTCCACTGCCTGGGAAGTGGGGCTGTGCTCTCTTATCTGAAGGCTTGTCTTTACCCAAGCCTTTTTCAGTCTCCCTTTAAACAAGACTCCGATCTTGCTCACTGCAATATTTTCCTTTATTTTTCCCTTCCTCTTTCTAGGTATGGCTCCCTCCTCTGCTTCCTGGCTAGCAGGGAATCACTAACCCCACTGTGGTTCTTTCTTTTTTCTCCATTTATACTCACAGTAATAATGCATAATTACCCAGTGTTGTTGATGGATCTTTATGCTGCAAAACAATTTCTTCTTAAGGAGCTACTGCTTTGTAGGCTGCCAGCACCCCAATTTTCATGGTGGGTCTACTGATGGACAGCGAACAATTCTAAACTTACTGTGGAGCTCTTGGGGTAGAGCCTGGGGTCCCGAGCAACAGTCTAAAAGACAAAGATGTCTCCTAAACCTAAGGAGAATTTAGTCTTCCTGAATATAAGTCTCTCCATAAAAATACAATGGTCACCTGAAATAAAAATCAACAGGAGGAAGAAGAAGGAGAAGGAGAAGAAGAGGAGGAGGAGGAGAAGGAGAAGGAGGAGGAGGAGGAGGAGGAGGAGGAGAAGGAGAAGGAGAANAGAAGAAGAAGAAGAAGAAGAAGAAGAAAAGAAGAAGAAGAAGGAGGAGGAGGAGGAAGAAGAAGAAGAAGATCTTTGCCAATTCTCTAACCTCTGATGGTGGGCAGGTCCCAGGAAAAACTCAGCAAGGACTGTAAAAGCAAGACAACTTGTTTCCTTCAAAAATTGTTAACCCTGTAGTAATGGCACCCAGCCAACATGACCTAGACAAACTTCAAGACACATAACTGAAAAGGAGCATTTGTAAATATGTCCAAGCAACTCCATAAAGGCATGAATGTATTCTAAGAAAACACAAACAGCTGGATGAAATACGGAAGTCAATTTAGGAGATGAAAATAAAATCCAATGAAGAGACAGAAATACTGAAGAAAAACCAATCTGAAATGGTGATGGAAATGTGGAAAACAGTAAAGGAGCCAAGTGAAAAGCTCAGTGGAAAGTTTCACCCATAGAATGGACCATGTGCAGGACAAAACAGAATATCAGAACTTCAAGACAGTGGGGAGCCATCGGATCATTCAATAAATATCAGCGAGAAACTTGAAAATGCATGTGAACAGAACAGGCAAGGTTTTGGGGGGCACCACAGACAAAATTTATGATCTGTGGGCATAGAAGAGGAAGAAGAACACCTCACCAAAGGAAAAAGGACATATACTTTTAAAGCCCTAGAAGAAGGTTCCCCAGATCTAGGGGGAGAGATGCCATCTAGAGAGAAAGGGGTTCACAGAGCACCAATGGACAAGACTGGATGATAAGCTCCACATGTTCTGTCAGAGTTAATGTCCTAACCCCACAGAACGAAGATGGGTACTGGAAGCTGCGTGAGAGAAGGGCCAAGTCACATAGAAAGGCAGTCTTAGTGGGACACTAGCTGACTTTCCAAGGGAAACTTTACACACAATGTACGAATTCAACGCAATCCAAATAGAAATGCCCAGTCAATTCTCTAGAAATCGGGAAAAATTCTTAAAATTCATATGGAATGAACCTTGGGTGTCCAGAGAAGCCCTGAACAATTGCATGCTTTTGAGGGATCACCAGGCCTGGTTTCAAGTTGCACCACACAGTGACAACAAAACCAGCCTGGTACTGGCACAAATAGACAAATAGAATAGCCAGGAACTAGGCTCAGCCCAGATGTTCGTCAACTGATGAATGCATAATGAGAATGAGGTGCCCATACACCACAGAATTTTATTTAGCAGTAAAGAAAAATGAAACCATGAACTTTAGGCCCAGTGAGATCACTCGAAACGATGCTTGTCTTCAAGCCTGACAACAGAAGTTCAATATCAGGGCCGCACCTGGTGGAAGGAAAGAATTAACCCCTCGTAAACATTCTCTGACTTCTACATACCCGCTATGGTTGATGTGCACCCACACATACATACACAAATAAACAATAAAATTTAAGAAAAAAATTAAAACGGAATTATAGAATTTACGAGAAAATGGATGGGCCTGAGAAATATTGTATCCCATGGAGTAACCCAGACTCAGGAATGAGAATGTCCCATGTTCCCTTGTGTAGGTTGATCGTAGTTCATATTTTAGAAATTTTGTATGGCATGCTAGCTATTCCATTGAGTGCTAAGGCCAGGAAAATGGAAGGAACTCGTCAGAGGGAGGGAGTGGGGATAGCAGGAACAATGGATTCGAAGGTGGAGGAGAGAATGCTGGGGGCAGAAAGGTCAAAGCTGGGGGAGGCATGGAAGAAAAACCAAGTGAAGGGAGGGGACCAAAGGGTGTGTGAAAAGGCCACACAGAATCCTTCTGTTTTATAAGTTTATTAAAACAATGTATAATTAGAAAATGGTTAGTGCAGAAATGCTCTCCATGGGTTGATGATGCTTTTTCTATGAGCCACGAATTATTAAGGGACAATCCCATATCCAGGTGTGATGGTTATTCTTGACCACAACTAGAATGAGCTACAATCCAGAAATGGAGGGCACACCTGTAAATTTGTTTGTTTGTTTTTGCTTAGTTTGAAGTGGGTGAGTTCACTTCTAGTCCTGACGTTTGAGGTAGAATCTAGAGGAACCTAGACCAGCCACTGGGGATGTGTGTGAGGGAGTTTCCGGACTGGGTCAACCTAAAAGGGAAAGCTCACTTTTAGTGTGTCGAGCTTCTGTCCCATGAGTTGGGATCCTGAATAAAAAGGAGAAAGCTAACGGAGCTGAGGCACTGATCCCTCTCTGTTCCCTGGTAACAGATGTAATGTGACCACTTGCCTCAAGCTCCCAACGTCAAAACTTCCCATGATGACGGCGTGTATTATACCCTCTGTGAGCCAAAATAAGCTCTCCCTTTCTAAATGGATTAGATTAGTTTTGTGGCCCACTGATTTTAACCAGGGCCAACTCTGTGGTCATGGGTTTGGAACTATCCACTGGACTCTGGTGGGCTTACCATTTATCACACAGCTGGACAACGACTACCCTCCCTCCAGAATCCATCAGTAGCCAATAGTTCATCTCATAGATCTTGTGGGTCCTTCTCTGATCTTTGATTGACTGGTTACAGACCCTGTTTTGTGCAGACCCAGTTTCTGGCAACTGTAGCTTCTGCGTGATTATGTTTGTAATGGTTGTGCTGTGCCCTGATATTAGCA
Source organism: Bramus lutescens (assembly GCA_001685075.1). Taxonomy (NCBI): domain Eukaryota; kingdom Metazoa; phylum Chordata; class Mammalia; order Rodentia; family Cricetidae; genus Bramus; species Bramus lutescens. Next base: position 512,704 of record LOEQ01000956.1, on the reverse strand, counting down.
TTTTGCAGCCCTTCTCCCTATCCTCTGGTTCTTACTTTCTACTTGCGCTGCCATGTCATCCTCTGAGGCTCGGAAGGTTGATATAAATGTCCTGCTTAGGGTTGAACAATTAACCATTACTTATTCTAAATATACTGAGCAGCCATAAGTCTGATTTCACAGCCACTTAATGCAAAGAAAGAAGCATTTCTGATTCACGCACAAAGTAGCATTTCTCTATGGATATGAATCTAAATAAAAGAACATATTTGATGCTGCATCGATTTAGCTAAGCCAATAGTAGTGTGTTATCCCACGTGTCCTTAGACCTACACAGCTATGTCGTTTTGATGGGTTTTAAAGTATCAGGCATGTATTGTCTCCTGTGGCATTTGTCTCCAATCCAATCTAAGTGAGGTTAGTTATCCCCAGGGCAGTTGTACCATTATTGCCCCAGTGGTTCACAGCTGGGCAAGCCCACCGATGCCTTAGTTTCTACAGAAGACTGTGCAGCACCTTCCAGGACTATGAAGGCATTCAGCTTTTGCACCAAAGGTACAGAGTGTCATCAGTAGAACAGGCATATCTAGTTCTGGTTATCTTCCTTCTTCTGTCAGGCATCTTGTTGTAGCCATGCGAAATGAGAGTGGGAACGGAGAAGTGCCAGGATGTGAAGATCTAAAATAACAAATGGTTGGGAGTGATAAGTTGAACGCTATTAGCTAAAACAGCAATTCACTCTTAATAATGTTTCTATTTTTAAAATACAGTGCTGTATCAGTTTATTAACTAAATCATGATTTTCTTATCTTCACAATTCAACTTTTAAACTTACATAGATTGAAAAATGAAGTGTTTGGTAAACCCATATTTTCTCCATTGTACACTATAAAAATGAGATGGTTGGCATGAAATACTATTCATGCAATATATATTAGATATTTCCTACTATCTATAGTAAGTTCTCACTGGCAGTTTAAAGAAGGAGTCTGTCCTCTCTGGTCGTGGTCAGTTCTTTTCTTCAGACCACTCTACAGTTCAGTTCATATCACATGGTAGTTGGCTTTATTATATCAAGCAAGAAAGTCTTAATTAGGGTGGGACAAGAGAATATAGAGGAAATCAGGGGTAGGATAACACAAAGGCTATATAATAGCCTACTGTCTTACAACCCGATTTAAAAAAAAATAATTGGAGGGATAGTAGAAACCATGCAAAATGCAAAAAGAGAGAATAAGAATTAAGTGCTTTATTAGTCATGGTTCTCTCTAGGAACAGAAGTGATAAAATGAAATACACATATACGTATATATGTATATATACATGTATGTACACACACATCTGTCTTATTAGACTGCTTTAAATTTTTGGTCTAAGTAATCCTACATAGCTATCTCACATAGAAAAGCAGATGTGGTACTTTGAATGTAATTAATTGGCTCCCAAAATCTCATAAGGAATGGCACTATTAGGCATTGTGGCTTTGTTGGAGTGCGTATGGCCTTATTGGAGAAAGTGTGCCACTGTAGGAATGGGCTTTGAGATTTCCTGTGATCAGAATACTGTCCAGTGTCCCAGTTAACTTCTTATTGCTTGCAAAATGTAGGACTCTCAGCTGTTCCAGCAATATGCCGTGTTGCCCGTCAGGGGGACAATGGATTGAACCTCTGAAACTGTAAGTGAGCTACCCCAGTTAAATGTTTTCTTCATAAGAGTTGTCATGATCATAGTGTCTCTTCACAGCAACAGAAACCTAAGACAGCAGATAATCCACAAAACCGGGTATCTCAAGAATCCAAACCTGACAATTAAAGCCTGAGGATTTCTGGAGAGCTTCTGTTATGTAGTCTGTGTTGGGAACCTGAAGGAGATGCTTCTAATGCCAGAGAAGGAATGATGCAACAACAGAATAGATGCACTTACCCACAAGAGTGAGGGGAGCAGACAAAAGTCACTTTCCTTTCTCTGTGCCTTCTGATCTGGACTGCTACCAGAATGTGCTGCCAACAGTTACAGTGATTCTTCCCACTTCAAATCATCTGCTCAAGAAAGTACCTTCAGGAGTGCCTGCGTTCTAGTTGGTTCCAGATCCGCTCAAGTTGACAACTTAGATTAGCCTTCACAATCAGGACTGGGAGCCTGTATGAAAAAGGAGAGTGGGGAGTAGGTTGATGTGGTAGCTTGAATAGGTATCGTCACACTATAGATTCATGTGTTTGAATGCCTGGCTCATAGAGATTGGCAATTCTAGGAGGTGCGTCTTTGTTGGAGGAAGTGTGTCACTGTGAAGGCTGCCTTTGAGGTCTCATAGATGCTCAAGCCATGCCCACTGATATAGTTTACTTCCTATTGCCCGTGGATCAACTCTCAGATCCTTCTCTAGCACCATGTCTGTCTGCATGCCACCATGCTTCTCACCATGATGATAATGGACTAAATTGTTGAAACTGTAAGTCAGCCCCAATTAAATGTTTTCTTTTATGAGACTTACTGTGGTCATGGTGTCTCCTCAAAGCAAAAGAAACCCTAAGACAGAAGTTGGTATTAGGGACAAGGGTATTGCTGGGGTAGACCTGACCATGCTTTTGCTGGGAGGAATGTGGATTTGGTGAGTTTGGATTAGAAAAGCAGGTAGTTGCTTAAGTGGGGCTTAATGGGCCACACTAGTAGAAGCATGGAAGACAGTGGTGATGAGGGTGATGTGAACTGTGGGGGCTGGCTCAAGAGGCTTCAGAGGAGGAGAATTTTAGTGTGTTACCTAGAGATCATTCTTGTGATATTTTGGTGAAGAATGTGTCTGCTTTTAGCCTTTGTCCAGAGTCTGCCTGAGGCTAAAGTAAGAGATTTAGATTAATTCTAATGGTTAAAAAAATCTCAAAACACTTTAGCATAGTTTCTGTTTTATAGTTATTAGGACTCCCACTTATGCAGATGTGTTATGAAAAGGAACAAGCTGAAAAAGTAAAATTACAAAATGTACAATTTGAGGATAAAGGGGACACCAGGAAGTGGAATGGAGCTAAATCCTGTGTTCAAGGAGATAAACAGATTTAGAAATAGAATAAGGGGTATGGTGACCTCAGAGCAAGACCCCACCCAGCTAAGTTTCCAAATTGTGAAAAAGAATTAAAGAGCAGCTTAGGTTAAGGCACTGTGGTACACATCTTTAATCACAGCGCTCTGGAGACAGAGGCAACAAGATCTCTGAGGTCGAGTCCAGCCTGGCCTACACAGTTAGTTACAGGACAGCCAAGCTTAGGCAGTGAAGGAAACCACCAAAACCAGAAAGCTGGTCAAGATGCAATTGAATGAGGGGACCATATTCAAGCCCCAGCAAGCAGCAGAACTTGGCAACTTTGGCTTCATGGTTCAGGCTTTGGAGTGAAGAACAAGAAAGGGGTTCGTTGAAGATCCCAAGATGTGAATCTCAGAAGAGGCTTGAAACTTTAGACTTTTAAACATTGTTGAGACAGTGGTAGATGATGGGACTTTCAAAGTTGACTAAATGCATTTTGTATTATGTTATGGCCACAAGGCTATGGGGGGCCAGGGTACAAAATGTGGTCATTTGAATATGTATGCCCTCCATAGATTTGTATGTTTGAATGCTTTGTCTATAGGGAATGACACTATTAGGAAGTGTGGCTCTGTTAGAGGAAGTATGTTACTGTGGGGGCAGGCTTTGTGTCTCCTTTGCTGAAGCTGTGCTCAGTGTGATACACAGTAGCTTCTGCTGCCTGCAGATCAAGATGTAGAACTCTCAGGTCCTTCTCCAGCATCATGTCTGTCTGTATGTTGCCATGATTCCTACCATGATGATAAACCTCTGAAGGGTAAGCCAGCCCAAGTTAAATGCTTTCCTTTATAAGAGTTGTTGTGGTCATGGTGTCTCTTTACAGCAGTTGAAGCCTAACTAACACAGTTGGCTAACTAAAGTTAAGCATCTATGAAATAACCTTATGGAAATCTACTTGTTAGCAAGTTCATTTCAAAATACAATATTAAACCAAAAAAAGGAGAAAGAGTTCAAATAGAATTACCATTTCTTCATGAAGACCCAATACCATTCCCAGAAGATATGGGGTATTAAATGAAAATATTAGCACAAGGCATAGAATGACCAAGGAGTTATTGGCCAAGAAGGCGCTGAAGGTTTCCAAACAAATGCAGGCTATTACCTTTGTTGTTATCCAATATAATGACATTGTAAGACTTGCTGAAGATACCTCACCCTTTGTCTGCAGGATATAGTGAAATCAGTCTCAAACCAACCCTGAAACTCCCTATGGCTGGCTTTCATAATACCATAAGGGGCTAAGCAGACTACTAGGGAGTGGATATCAGTGGTCTTACCTACTGCTGGGTCCTGCATATTTTAGTAGTGACTGCCAGGAACAATGTGTCTACTGGTATAGTAATGGCATGGCTGTTGGGGGTAACTAAGGACTTTCTGATTAGATTTCAGGTCTACTCCACAGGAAGGTATTTCATGCCTGGTCCTGTAATCCTGGTTTATATACATAAAAAAGCCCATGGTCAGAGAGGTCATAGGCCTTAGGGTAGGATGTGCTATTGATATTTTGTTGAATGGTAATTTTGTCAAACTGGCATCTAAACATATATGTTTATACCATAGTCCTGGGCTACTATCAACCTTGGTCAGAGGAGTTTCTTTTACTTTTATGTTATGTTTTATTGCTTGGGAACTTTCTATAGGCTTGTTATGTGTTTTGACAAACCCACCCCCACTCCCTTCACTCTGCCGTGGGCAGCAATCAGTAGAGAGATTCCCACTGCTTTAAAGTTCTGAGAACAGACTGAGTGCCAGCCCTGAACAAGACACCTAGACCAAAGCACTCTCTTCTCTTCCTCACATCAAGACTGAGGGAGCATCACAAATGAGGAGGTAGAAAGAAAGAGTAAGAGGCTGGGGAGGGATGCTGTGAAATGTCCACGGCATGGCTGTTACGCTCGTGTTCTCACAGCCACCATGGTTACGTGCCGAAGTCTTCTACAAGATCAAGCCAACCAAAATTTTAGGTAGATGGGGTAGATAGGCCCCACTGCTTCCTGAGGCTCTATAGGCAGTTAGAGAGTTGCTGGTGGAGGGGGAATTACTCTTTTGTCAGGATGTGGCCACTGGTAGGGCTTCCAAGTACCAGTGGATGTCTGCACCTCTATGTACATGTGGACTTAGTGGGTTACCAGAAAAAAAAGACATAAAATAGGAAGTGCACATATTGAGAGGATGTGGGGGGAGTTGTCTGGAAGGGAAAATGGGGAATAGCTATCTATGATCATATTTTGATGTATTTTACCTGTATGAAATTCTCAAAAATAAAAAAATTAGTAAGTCAAGAAATACACTTGCAAGATGGACATCTTGGTCCCTTATAACCAACTGTATCTTGAAAGTTGCACCTCAGCCTCTTAGAGACAAGTCCAGTTAAGGGGACGGGGCTATTGTCTTTGGGTGTGAATACAAAGAAGTGATGGCGTCACTGGAGGCCATCTTGGAAGCCTGTCATTACTAGGAGGCACAGTCTGGAGCTGGTTTTCCTTCCTGCAGCAGACTGGCCCACGGAGAGCATGCAGTGCACACACAGGGGCCCGAGAACAGCCTAGCCTGTGCTCTGGGCCAGAGGTGGAAGTATAGCCAGCCACAGTGCAGAGCACAGAGCCAGAGGAAAACAAAGACGGTCCACACTGAAGGTGAGAGAGGCTGCTCAAACACACATTGCCTGTAACCACTTAGCTTCCCATTGTTTCTATCGATTCCACCTCACAGGGAAGCTAAATAATGGGCCCTGCCATTACAAAGAGAAACCATTAGATCTCAATAGACAGCAGTTGCTAACTGTGACTTGGGATCAGTTCATCAATCTTGGATGTACACTTTCCAAATGGTTCTTACTATTCTCTTTACATTGGTAATTCCCCAATTTCTTCAGAACTAAGATCTTATCCAGTTGTCTTGTACAAGAGTGACAAACTGGGAACCAAACCCAGTGAGCTGCTCCCTCCCAGGAACTGAGAATGGATTCCGTACTGGGTTGGGTAGTCTGGCCCCCACCCAGGATCTTCACTGGCAGAGCCTATATGTATTGTCTGAGCCTTTAGTAAAAAGCTAGCCAAGCCCTGCTTTATAGGTTAGCCCACAAGGAGGGGAACTAAAACAGGAAAGACAAGGAAAGGAAAAGGAAAGGACTATAGGTCACTCTACCTGCACTTACTTCACACATACCCAAACTGCTGCTACCTGATGTCTCTGGTGAAAGACCGCACCACCTTCCAAATCATAAAACTTCCCCCATGAGAAAGAACAGAAAAGTTCTCTGGAAAAATCAATAAAATTTTTCAAATAAATTATCCAAGCAGGAAAACTTCCTCAAAATATGTCTCAGTATCAGAAATAAATTGTAGAGGTTATTAATGGAGGGAACAAAAATGTCCAATGAAAACCTTTATCCCAAGACAGGAGGGAGAATTAAAAAGATGTAATTCTAAGAAAAGACTCTGGAGTCAAGAACTACAAAGAAAGAAACATAGAAAAAGACATTTCTGTTCATGATTTCTTTTTCTCCTCTAAAAGAAATGAATATATACATCTCCAACATCTCTTTGATCTCAACATCTCTTTGAAGGTTCCTGTTTTCTTTTTTAAAAATACTTATTTATTTTTATTTTATATGTGTTGGTGATTCACCTGCCTACATGTCTGTGTGGGTGTCAGATCCCCTAGAACATGAACAACAGACAATTGTTAGCTGCCATGTGGGTGCTGGGAATTGAACCCAGATCCTCTGGACGAGCAGCCAGTCAGCCAGTGCTCTTAACCACTGAGCAATCTCTGCAGTCCCAAGTTTCTGTTTTCTTGATACAGGGTTTCTATAGCCCAGGCTGGCCTGAGTTTGTATGTATCCAAAGATGAGTTTGAACTTCAGATCGTCCTGTATCTTCCAAGTATTAGGACAGTGGTTCTCAACTTGTAGGTGGTAGCCTCTTTGGCAGCTGCAGGGGCTGGAGTATCAAATAACCCTTTCACAGGGGTCACTTAGGACCATTAGAAAATACAGATATTTACATTGCAATTCACAACAGTAGCATAACTGCAGTTACAAAGTAGAAACCAAAATAATTTCATGGTTGGGGGTCACCACAACATGAGGAACTGTATCAGAGGGCCACAGCATTAGGAAGGTTGAGAACCACTATATGAGGAATACAGGTGTGCCCATCATTACCCCCTCTCAGGGTCTTCAGGAAGAGAGCATGGTACTTGAAAGGTTTGCTACAGCAGCACTTAGATACCTTGCCACTGAAGGTAGACCAGAAGGCTGGGGAGATGGCTCAGTAGTTAAAATGCTTGCTGTGCAATCAAGAAGACCAGAATTTTGACACTTAGAATCCACATAATTGCCAGGTGGGCACAGTAGTCCACCTGTACTTCCAGGGTCAGAAGACAGAGACAGGGTATCTCTAGAATAACGAATGCAGAGACAGTTTAGACTGGGGTATTCTGTACAATATTGTTACATTAGACGTGAGACACTGTATACCTGTCGAGTCTATAGAACTCTACAGTATAAACAGAGATCCTTCGGGCAATGAATTTTTCAAAAACCTAACGTAGGTCAGGGCCACAGGACAGAATGGATACCATGAATGAAAGACTAGAGCACATGCAGGAAGCCGCATCACCAGGGAGACCACAGAGGAATCTAGTAAATGCGACAGCAGAGCAAGCCAAGGAGTTCTGTGTGTGCGCTGCTCCTGGTGGTGCTCTCGGTCAATTCTCATCAGGCCATGCATGTATGTACATGTATGTACAGTGTAGGGCATCACAGATGGCAATGAGACAAGCATGAGCCAGTGCTAATGGATCAGAGCTGGAGGCACCACTAAAAGCTCATGTCTATCTTAAAATAGAGATGATTACCTATAGAAATGTGTATAGATATGGACACAGAATATATGTGTGTGTGTGTACACACACACACACACACACAAACACACACACATACTTTCCTTTCTTTGCTCTCTCAGCTTAAAGGATCTAGATGCACTAACATCCCAGAAGCAACAAATAGACCCAGATCTTGGTCTCCAATAGCGTTCTCCAAGAAAAATGGCTAGTGCTCCTAAAAGTGGTGTCTTCTTACAGGATGAGGCAAGAAATACACAGCTTGATCTAGGACACACATTCCAGTGCTAGAAGTAAGGAGCCTCCTACAAGCTATAAGAGCGCACTGTCAGGAGTGTGGGATAGGCACAGGAGTCAACTGAGACATCTGGTGGCCAGAAGTGAAGCAATCTGAACATGGAATGTTTATAATTACGTGCTCACTCAGAAATCATTGATTAGATTAATACAGGAGAAGATGGATAGACCCACAGAGAAGAATTTCCAGAACATTTCATAGAGACCCCATCATCAAGGAGGTTCATGACTCCCCATTTGTTTTTTTTTAATTTTTAACATAATTTTTTATTGATTCTTTGGGAATTTCACATCATGCGCCCTAATCCCACCAATTTCTCAGTCCCTCTCTATCTGCCCTTCACCCTTGTCTCCCAGAAAAGAAAACTTAGACATAATAAGAACACGAAATAAAAAATAAAAATTGCAAATAAGAATATTAAAAACAAACAAAACAAAACAAAAATGAAACAACAACAACAAAAACCACTTCCTTCCTCCGTCTTTCCTGCCCTTTCCATCCTCTTTTTGCATATCTTAGTGGCACTGGGACTGCTGCGCCATGCAGTAGACCCTTTTGTCCAAATAGCTTTACTTGCAAATGCTCATTGTGTAATGTATTGCTGGTCTGATTCAAGACCTCTGGCGTCAGAAACACTGTCAGTACTTGACCCTCACTGAAACTCCTCTTGGCTAGCCTGCTGTTGCCCTGAGTCATGGAGATCCCATGGCTATGGTTTCACAGAACCGTTCCCTTCATGTGCTCCAGCAAGTCATAAATGGAGTAGATGCTGGGGAGTGCCAACTCAAAGCCCTGGATGTGCGCTGGGTGGTAACTGAGTTGGTCAGTCCTGACCTCTGGGACCACCCCCCTCAGGCAAGGGGTGGATCCAGCTTTCCCAAGTGCAAGGGCCGGCTCTCCTACAGGGGCGGGACCAACTCTCCTGTGCCTGGGTCATGGTCTGCTATCTCTGGGCCAATTAAGGGTGGGGCCAGTTCAGCACGACCCTTGTACGTTAATGCATGGTTCAACACATGATTCTCATGGGCCTCTGTGGTAACATGGGCAAATACATCAACACAGAACCCAGCTGCTGCATGCAGTACCATGAACCTTGACATGGCCATCAGCACCAGGTTAGGCCTGGATATCACCATGGCCTCGGGTGGCAGCACAAGCCACCCTGATCTGCATGGTCCTGGCAGCAGCATGACCCTTGGGTACCAACATGGCCCCAAGTAGAGGCCAGGTTGTAGCAGATACCATGGGTATAAACACAGACCCTGGCTGCAGCAGGATCACAGACCCAGACATGACCCTAGGCCATGGTTTGGGCCCAGACTTCATCATGGCCCCAGGCAGCAGCACAGTACACGCAGATCTGTATAGCCCCGGAGGCAACATGCCCCTCGGATACCATCATGGCCTCAGGTGTTGGCCAAGACCCCAGGCATCCTCATGGCCTTCATTGGTAACAGGAGCCCTGGACTTTGATACTGACTACAGCTGCAGACATGGCCCTTGGTGGCAGCCCGGACCCAGACATCACCAGGGACCCCATCAGCCCATTCCTTCCACCTTCACCTCTTCAACTCTACCTTTCTCCATAGAACATGAAACATTTTTCCTCTCTCCTCCCCCATATATCACCATGTATTTGTTCACCATGGTGCCCCATTCCTCGGTGCTGCAATGTGGTACCATTGTCCCTTCTACATGCCCAGAAAAAGTAACCCCAGGCAGCCCTGTGGGTGTCCATCTTCCACCTGGTCCTAATAGACTCCCCATTTCTTGAGGGTGAACTATAACATTGTGATTTCCTTCCTTTAGAGGACAGAATGGAAGGGACAGCTTTCCAGGAGAAAGCCCTGACAAACACTGCCTGCATCATGTGTGCAAGGTCAAAATGGACATGGTAGGCCATGTTGGCTTAAACACCATACACATTGCAATTGGAATGGTGCTTTCCTCTTAACTGTAGACTCAGCTTATCAAGAGCAAAACAGATACACACCAGCAGAGGCAAAGCAGGCATTACATAGGTCTGGTATGCCTATAAACTGTCATGGAGTCAAAACAAGCAAAGTCCAAGAAGCTATGAGGGCTAAGAGGAATCTAAGGGCATTGTTTTTAAAAATGCTTAAAGATCCCCCACAGAGCAGCCGCAAGCCTGG
>LOEQ01000956.1:481073-496898 GCA_001685075.1 Bramus lutescens | reverse complement strand
ATAGATAGATAGATAGATAGATAGATAGATAGATAGATAGACAGACAGAAATAACAAATAACAAACAACAAAAGCTGTCACATTGGCCTCCCTCCTTTCCCAGGATCACTTCCTCTTCCTTGTCACAGGAATCATTGCCAAAGCCATGCTTGCTTGGTCATATTCTAGTCTGCCGTTGGCTATGGGAGAGCCCAGCCTGAGACTCCCATGTGCTCTGTTGATCCTTCTAGAACTTGTCAACTCATGCCTCAGCAAGGTGGTTTCATGACCTACAGATTAAGCCAAACTATTTCTACTTACTACAGATCCTAAATCCACCAGAAACAGAGGAAGATGTCTACCCACCCTGACCTGCACAGAAACCAACCTTAAGGGCATCATGGTTTTTGTCCCCTAGTTGCTAACTCTTGCTATGGGAAAGCTTCAAGCCTGGGTGTCCAAGGCTTCAAGTCATGTGATCAACTATGCACCCATCTTTTCCTTCCTTCTTTCTTTTTTTTCCTTTTCTTTTTTTCCATCCCAAATAAACAAAGTGCCGTGATTTTAAACATGGAAGACATTTATTTGTCTGTCTTTCTTACAACATGCCTAATACCCCATAGGTCTAGCAGGCCACCCCTGTATCACTCACAGGAGCACCCACAAAACTACATTTTCTTCAGACAGAACACATCTTTTATTGGGCGTGTGTCTGCGATAATGACGCAGGTGAATTTTATCATTCCTTTCGCTCCGCCAGTAATGAACAAATTCACTACGTATTACTTTGGACTTGATCTCTGGCAAAACATTACTGGAACAAACAATTTGATTTGTCAACACCTTTCCAAGGGCTCCTCAATCAATGTCACAAATCCAAATTTAAACAGCAAAGTACATTTGACTGCAAGACCCGGGACTGATTATAGCTCCGAGTTCAGAGAATTGCTCCAGACAGGGCAGCAATCAGATTATTAACTCCACTTGAAAATACTCTCTGCTGTCGGGGATTAGCATGCATATTTTGATATAGATCGATAAGCAATCTCCTCTCTATAAGAAATGCCTGCAACATTCATTTGGCTGATCAAAGGCAGATATCAGCTGCCGGTGACAGCCAGCTATTGTTTCCCGCTTTCTTTACAGAAGAGCTCCTATTAAAAAAAATTCTCCAGCTCTTTTCCAGCTAATAGTGAGAGCTGAGAGAGAGAGAGAGAGAGCGCGGCAGAAACCCATCTCCTCCCTGCCACCAAAACACAATTAGTGCAAGGGGACTTTGGCCTTTTCTGAGCTAACTTAGCCCATTTCCCCTGCCTTTGCTGACAAGAACTAGCAAGTTTCTCCCTCTGCTTTGCCAATTTTCCTCCACTCTGACTTATTTTCCTCTAGAGTGAAGGGCTCCAGTCTGGGAATGTCAGAAAGGTACCACCTACCCGTGGCCATCTGGCGTTTCCCTGGTGAGGGCAAAGTTCATAGGTTAAGACCTTAATCTTGTTCCAAACTAGTTAGTTCAGGTTCGGATCCTGGGTGGTGGCATGGAATTATTGACTGATGGCTTTGAAGGCTGTTTATTTAACCCCCTAACCTCTCTCTGTACCTGATTCTGGTAGAAAACACTCATTTCTTTTGTGAAAGCCATCATTTCTTCATAGTTCCCATCTTGTAAAACCCACGTCGAGGTCTCTTCCCCTCGCCCAAACTCTTTCTAAACAATTCAACATGAAAAGCAAATTTTACTGAATCGATCGATTCCTTTCTTCTGTCCAACAATCTCAGTAAACAAAAATCAAGATGTGTTTGCCACTTTACAGATTCATGGCGCAGGCTGCACACTTGATCCAGTTTCTATTTAGAAAACAGAAATCCTCCTGCAGCCATAGGTGCCCAAGACTGGAAGAGTGTGTGAACACACCCCCATGCACTTCACACCCACCAACCCGCAGACACCCACCCACGCAGGGTGCTTTGCAGCTCTTCAGTCACAGATAACAGCAAAGCTTTCTTAGTTCTGATTTTCCTTGTCTATGGTACTTGAATTTTGAAAAAGAAAAACCTTCCCTTTGTATTGTGTTCTAATTCAAGAAAACAATTATTTTAAAGATGAGACTTGGGGCTGTCTCCCACACGTGTCAGAATTCTCTAACCTGTCCTTCCAGGAGCAACCATGGCAGTGTGGCTGTCTTGGGACGTGAGGTCCACAGACGCCAGGATGACAAGCTTCAATGCGAACAAATTCCCAGGTTCATGTCAAAAACATACCTGCTCAGTCCCCGCAGGGTGAGTGGTTGATGTACTTTTCAGGGTCATTTGATTTGTTTCAGAATTTTAGTGACATAACTGTGGGGGAATACAGACCCGTTTAGGGAAAACTCACATCCAGGTATTAGGTATCGTTTAAAGTAAACACACTTGGCACATAGAAGGGCTCTTCTTGTACCTGCCACTAAAGACTGTTATGAAGAAGTATGTACTGATTTCTAATTTATAACACTTCAAGCCTTGAGAAAAACATTTACTTGAACTACTTAAGCCACCTGCTGTCTGGATAAAGTTTAGCTCAGCTCTTATCTAAGTCACTCGATGGCTGCGTGAGACCTGTGGTACATGACATTTACTTCATAGCCCCAAATCTTCACCTTATGGTGAGCTGTGTGTTTGCTCCCATTGTACAGGTGAGAAAACTGAGTTTCAAGTGATTAATTTAACCTTCTAGTGATTCTCATTAAGATCTGACCACAAAGCCGGGGAGAAAAGAACGCACTTACATTGCTACGGCATGTGTTATTTTCCACATGGATTTTCATATAATCCACGGTGGATTTTCATTTTTCTGTTTTTTTTTAAGCAATGAAATTTATTCTATCCAGTGATAAGGGTGAATTATACTCACAGATCTCAAATTCTAACAAACTTATTGGAGCTAAAGAACACTGTGTTTATGGAAGTATCTTAATTGTGCTGAGACAGAACATGTAGTTCCTGTAATTAAATTTGATGAAAATGTATGTAAACATGATCTACCCTCAGGCATGCTTCCACTTCTGGCTGGAATTGCTTTCTAGCTCAATACTAGGTAGGTAATTTTTTTTTTAATTTCTCTGTCTTTTCTAGTTAATGAAGATAATAATAGAGTCCACTTTCAAGGACGGCAGTGAAGTTCAGATGGGGCCATGTATATACTCACCTGGAGCCCAGGTACCCAATACACACTATGCATTATAATAATAGCAACCATCATGAGCCTCCTTGATTTCTTCATCCATATTTACAGCTGGAATTAGAAAGCAGAGCAGTTTTTCATGTTAGTGTGGTCTTCCAGGGTTGCCTCATGGCAGCCGTTAGTTCCTTTCTCCTTTGATAAGAAGGCTCAGACCTTTAGCTGGAGATCTCTATTTCCAGTGTTTTAAATTTTCAAGGAAATTTTGCATACATTTATTATTATTATTATTATTATTATTATTACTTCCCACAAAACTTCCTCATAAGAAACAAATGCAGAATGGTTCAAGCAGCACCCACCACACTCCAGGGGCTAAGCCAGGCACTTTCTGAGGTCTCAGACACCTCGCTGTCACATGGAAAATTAAGAGATCTGTTTGAACTAAAGGCACGTGGGGCAGTGAAATAAACTGCCCACTGAATATCGGAACCTGGAGCCTTCAAGAGTGAAGTTTAGCACCATGAAGCTGCACCCTGCAGTCCACAACTCTACTCTGGCGAGGAGGAATGAGAGAAGAGGAGGAAGGAAAGGAAAGTCAGGGAGGGAAGGACTAAGGCAAAGGAAAGAAGAAAGTGGAGAGGAGGGTGAGGGGAACAGGGAAGGGTGATAAGGCGGTATTGGTTGATTCTGACGCCAAGCGAGAAATCTAGACGGAATTATAAAGAATACAAACGAATTAGATCATAGTAAGTATGAGTAGGTGGACAAAAAGGAGTTGCCAATAGTTTGTCATTAGAAATAACAGAGAGAAGGAAGCCGTCAGCCTAGCCTGTTACCCAAGATCTTTGACTTGGATAATTGTTTCCATTATGCTCCTCCCCTTCCGGTATTTTGCTGTTGAACTTCAGTGGTCCACGTTCCTGGAGCCACCGGGTCTAGCTTTCTCAAGCACCACAAGTTTACAAGCGAAGGTGTTTTCCACGAGGTCTCGCCACACAGGCTAGGGAAGCCTTGCTCAGCCTCGTCAAGTGCTAATATGCGCCCGTCTCCATGTTGCCAACTTACATGTCATTGTGCTGGGTGTCTCACTGGCAGGTCTTGCCCTAAGGGGCAAGGTCCAAAGCTGGAAAGGATGGGGATGTGGCACATTTCCTTGGCTCTGCCAATTAGGTTTTTGCCTTCTTGGTGTTGGGTGGTAACTGTCAGCCTGGGGCGTTTTCCGAAGCACCTTCTCCCTGCAATCTGTTATATATAATGATCTTTGGCAAACTTTTTTCCCTGACTGAGGAAGAAAAATGGTTTTCATTTCTAGTCTAATAACCTTGGACTTTTGCGGTAGGAAAGTGAATCAGACTCTCTGATTTAACCTGGCAAGCCAACACAGACATTATGATGGTGTTTCTAGGCAGCCAGCGCTAAATCTGATAGCAAACGGTTGTGTTTCTCTACTGTGAGAGATGCTGTCGATGAGGGGGCTTCAGACAATTTAAGGGCGCGCTTGACGAAAACTGTGGCTTTTTTCCTTTGCTGGCCACAGAGAAAGCAAATGCCAAGCCTGTGAAATATACAGAGGGTCTCTTTGAAGAGATGTCTTCTCCTTCTACAGCAAAAGTCATGGGCAAGAGGCCGTTAGAAATACCAAATGGCTGCAAGAATCAATGAATCAAAAATAGACTTCCTCACTGAAGGGACTAATTGATTCTCACTGGGGAGACAAGAGATCAGAGCAAGGCTCCTTCATAACTCTCTCACAGGGAGACAGGTGTGATCAGGGCTAGCCAACACCCATCCACACACAATTCCCACTTTGTCCTGTTTGGATGAAAAGCCCAAAGAAACGCAGTGATTTGCTAAAAGTTTCCGATTTCAAATTGTCTTGGAGCAGTTTATCTTGGCAGAGTTTCAATCATGTTTCTTTAGTGATTTTTGCATCTGTAGATTTTTTTGTTTGTTTATTTTTGTCTTTTGAGACAGGGTTTCCCTGTGTAACAACGCTAGCTGTACTGGAATTAACTCACTTTGGAGAGCAGTCTGGCCTTGAACTTACAGAGCTCTGCCTGGCTCTGTCTCCTGAGTGCTGGGATTAAAGGCATGTGCCACCGCCACTCAAAGCAATTATACTTCTATAGGAAGAACCAAAGGCAAAGAAATTCTCCATTGTCACTCCCTCAGAGTCCCTTGCAGAGACTCGCTTTGCTGATACAAATGTTCATCTGGAGCTGTCCCGCAGTTCTCTTATCTTATACACAGTTTAAAACATCGGCCTTCTCTGGGTTTTTTGTTCTATCATTCTATTTTCACATCGACCATGCTCTTCTTCCATCTTCTGTTATTTGTATCAGCAAGTGGTCCATGTCCTCTGCTGCAGTTTCCATTCCTAGAGGTGTTTTAGCATCTGTTTCCTGTCTTCTAAGCCTTAACTCATGTTTTACCAGGTGAAATTCTGTTATAATAAGCATTTTAATTACTTCATGTAATACTCTAACATCTGTGTCACCCTGAGGTCACTTTTGACTAGCTGATCGTTCCCATTATGCTTGCTAGTTTTTTTCTTGTTGCATGCCCAACAAGTTTTTGTTGAACACTTGTGAATTATTTATCCTCTGGGTTTGGGGTCTTAATATTTTTGTATTTGTGTAAATATTCCTCAACTTTGGGTTGAAGTTGGTCTTGTATTAGGAAGTGTGAGTTTCTCCTAGGGCCAATTTAGTCTACGATGAACCTTTGGAGAACTCTGCCCATTGGGCCCTAGTTTATAAGCTTTTCCTCTTGATTGTAAAAATAGACGCTTCCCCAGCACTGTAAGCTGCCAGGATCTTTTCTTCCAATCATTCAGATAGTTCCTTTGTTAGCTCCAAAAATCTTATTTTCTTTTCCTAAGCAAATTGTGATCTATGCTGTGCTGAATTTTTAAGGGACAGTCACTGTGGGTTTCTAGTCTGCTCTCTAAGTAGTGATCTTTGTCTTGGTACTTTGACCTGTGAAATGGTCGAACATCGGTGCTTAAAGAAAGCCATGAACATTACGCTAGCAATTATCCAGAAGTTACACTTGAGGCCAGATGCATAGAAATGACTGTGGGAACAGAGGAAAAATGGGCTTTAGTACCGGAAGTGCATGTGATAGGGATTGATGAGCTGATGGCCAATTGGTAGTTTGGGGGGATGGAGGGATAGCGTTCATCAACTGCTGTCCTCTCAAGGAAACAAAATGCAGTATAGATTTTGAACTGAGAAGAATTTGATTTAGATGCTAACTACAGTTGGGTTTTTTTTTGTTTTGTTTTATTTTTTTTTTTTTTTTTAGCAATAACTCTCACAGCACAAAAGGTGTTACCAAGAGACGAAAAGCACATGCTGCCTCTGAGGTTAGCACTTGAGATGAAATTCCCTGATTTTTTTACTAGAAGACAGACTTACTTTGTTGACCTATTATTTATACTACAACACTAACAGTAGGGACATGTGGCTGGGGATCCAGAAGTTACTCCCCCCAGAAATGTCAACAAAAATATATAGCAGGCTTCTCGCTTCCTCTGGCCTTTGGCTCCATGGAGAAACTACCCTGGAAGATTCTGTCTGGGACTTGATGGGCAAAGGTGTCTGGATGATGGAGTTCATTAGTTTTCAGGTCCAATGGGACAAAGAATATGGAGTGCTGGCACAGAGTTTGAGGAAAGTCAGGGTGTGCCCATGGCTTCTCACTGTGCCAGAGAAAGGGATGTGAGAGGCCGTCCTTGGACTTTGCAAGCAATATCATGCAGCTTCATTTTATGGTAATGTCAAGATCATCTCTTGGCTCAAAGTGATAGAACATAGCATCTGGTCTCAGAAAAATTGCAATTCCTGATGGGCCAGTGCCCCATTATGAGTTTTCCTTTCTCCAGAATTCACATTGCTGTAATTAAATCATACGTTAAAGAGAGTGTAGTCTCTGAGGGTATCTAGAGCATTTGCCAGCTTGCCCGTATGCTCTTAATGTCTAGCATGCAGTACATGAACACTAACTGAGTCAAATCCACAAGCATGGCTTGCATGAATCTTTCTAGGGACAACAGACAAATATGGAAAGCAAATCTGATGCAATTCAATAAGGCCCAGGGCTGCCCTAGTTGCCAAGCTTTGGTGTGATCAGGCAGACCCAGGGGTGAGGGAATGGGGTACATGAGGGGGAATCCAAGATGCCTGGTGGAGGCATGCCTGCCTGTCATTTTCCTTGGAAACTCCTGCCTCCCGCCAAGGACAGGCTGTGAGGAGGGCACCAGGCCTTGGGTATACAAGGCTGTCTCCCCTCCAAGACAGGGGGATTTTCCATCTTCCGCAGGGCTATACCGAGACAGGAAGTCTTAGGCATGTAGACAATTATAGATATATAATAATAAAGATCATTTAGGAACTGATAATAAATGTTTCTTTTTAAAGCACTGAAATACAAAAGCCCTATGCTCCACTGGAGGAAAAAGGCTTAATTAAAAGCAGAACCTTTCTAAAGGGCAATCAGACCCAGTATCCACATAAAGCCCTACACTGGGCATAGGAGTCAGCAGCACCCCCAAAGCCAATAATAAATGTACCCTGTAAAAGCAGGAATAAAATAAGCTCTGTCTGAGGTCTAAGCGAGGGGAGGGCCAACCCCCGGGGCTGGGTAACTGTCCGGCCCTTGCCTCATTTAGGTCAATTACCTCAGGAGGAATTAGAAACTGACCTGGAGGTGATCGCTTGTGATTTAATGTGAAATACTAAAGCAGAAAGGGCTCGCTCAGGAGTGAGGGCTGAGGTGAGGGTAAGATCTAAGGCCTGAACACTGGCAATATTTGGGGGTCTCTGCTTTTGTCTTCCTGGGAGAGGCAGGGTGTCCGGATTTTCTGACTCACCCATGAAGGGGGCAGTAATCTCTCCCCATTGGCAGACCATCTTGGCCAGAACCAAAAGGTAAATTTAAGCCTTTTGAGACCTGTATAGAGATACAAGGCCAGAAGGCTGCTCCAATAGTCAAGGTCAAGGAAGATAAGCAGAAATGCCCTTGCTCTTACGGTTTTGGTTGTGAGTCTAACCTTTAATGGCTGAGCCATCTCCTCAGCCCGGAAATGCCCTTACACAATGAACCACGCTGAATCAGCAGTCATATCAGCCACGTCATCATCCAGATGCTGCCGAGAACTGTCTTGGCCCCTCCAGACCTGCTCCAACAGAAGCACATCTGCATGAGACCCTCAGGTGGTCCATGAGCACTTCCCACAAACTCACAGGAAGAGCACTATTCCCTTTAGAACCTGTAGAGTGGACACCCACTCCCAGGATGCCTGGATTTCCAGGGCAAACGCTGAGGGGAGGAAAACGAGATGCTCCAAGCACAAGTGTTCACAAATGGTAGACAGGTTGGATGCTCAAGAAAGATGACAAAACTGCGTAGAGAAGGAATTGCTTCCGATAGAGACACAGAGCGGTCCCCTACCCTCCAGGAAGCAAACAGACAAAGCAGAGGATTTTATCTGGGGAGACAGTCTTGTGGAACCACAAGCGGAGGATCTGAGGCAGAGTGCTCTAGGATGTACTGACAGGTTGCTGGCTGCTTTGCATTCTTGGCAAACTGCATCCTGTCTCTGGTTCTTAGTTTCCAGCATGGGGGCTGCTGAAAGGCGTTGTAAGAATTGAGACGTCACACATGAAAAAGGTGTTCAGTCCAGACCAACCGCTCTGGAAGTAGCAGCCTCTATGACTCCCCAGGGATTAATGAAACATTGTGCCTTCAGGAACCTCACTGAGCTGTGGGTGGGATGCACTCTGTGGAGAGCTGCTCTTGCTGCCTGGGAGGGGTGAGGACTGAAGAGCTGGCCATGGCAACTGTGATTGTGGCTGCTGTTGTTACTGTTACTGTCATTACTTGGATGGAGTCCAAAGATCTTCTTCACCCAGATCTTCCTTGAGCATTCTTAAGACTCCTTTACTAAAAACAAACAGATGCCATTCACAAGCAAAGCCACTGCCTGCACACACATGTACACATGCAATATGCTCACATATTCACACATGCACACACCACACCACACATGTACACACACATCACACACACACATACACACACACACACACACTTGAACTTTAGATTTCTGGCAAAATATTAAAATGATCTTAATAAGAAAAGATGAGAAGCCGAGGCCTGGGAGCAAGAGACATTACACTCCTGGGAAGGCACCTTTTTGTGGCACCTACATAGTGATCCCAGTTGCTTCAGGACCAGTCATCAAATGAGCAAAATGCTAAGGGGAGGCTTGTAGCCAGACTTTTTTTTTTCAGCCCGGCAGTTCCAAAATAACCAACAGGGAGACTTAATATTAATTATGGATAAATGCTTGATCAATAGCTCAGGCTTATTACTAACTAACTTACAATTTAAGTTAATCCGTTTCTCCTAATGCACATTCTGTCAGCTGTTTCCTCTTCCTGTCTCACTGGCAATTCCTCTGACTCCTCCATTCTTCTTCTCAGTGGCTTTAGTTTGGTTCTCCAGCCTAACCTTATCCTGTCCAGCTATTGGCCAGTCAGCTTCTTTACTAACCCAATCAACAGTGACACATATTTAAACAGAGGAAAGGAATATTCCACGGAGGAAAGCTACATGCTGCTTCCCAAGAAGAATGTCACTGCCCCAACACTAGCTTGCTTGTGGGAATGGTACCAGGCTGGAAGCTGTTTTAGAAAAATTCTACAGCTAGCTGGATGTGATCGCATACACCCATGATCTCAGTGATCAGGATGTTGAGGCGGGGCACCGCAAGTTTAAGACCTTTGTAGCTACATATCTGAACTGTCTTCAAGGAAATCCCTGTCAGAAAAGGCTGTATCCAGAGAAGCCACCACAGCCATCTGAATCTCTTCCCTTGGGTGCCTTCCTTCCCATAGCTCATCCCAGAGGTGGACAGCCTCATGTAAGCACAGTAAACGTCAGAGAGAAGGTGGCTGGAGTTTCTGTGGGCACAAGCAAGAGCAGGCTAGGAGAGGCGAAAGGACACTTGCAGGAGCTACCTTTCAAGGTGTAGCTGCAGCTAGATCTCAGCTCATGGCATTCCATGGGGCTGTGCAGAATGTCTCCATTACCCACCACAATGCTGGAAACACTGCAGGACCCTATTACATGTTTTAAGAAATGGTGGACAGATTCCCAAACAAGACCGTATTACCAAGCAGAAAATCCTGACACTATCCTTAGGAGGAAGTATGAAGAGGTACTCAGCTGCACCGTCACACACATCTGCCCAGGTCCAGCCAAGGTCACTTGGGGCAGACATCTGTGACTCCTCCCACCGCTCACATCTGGACATAATAGACTTACTGATGATGTTTGAATTAATAGCGCCAGCTACCCTTAACTAAGCACAAGGCTCCTCATTCTGAAATAGACACACATTTTGTGTTCTTTAGACATCGCTAGGCTTCCATGTAACATAGCTGTTGTCCACATGTTGAGGCCAAAGGCTGAAGATGACATTAAGGGCAGCCAGGCTGATCCCGCTCATGTCTACCAGCTCAAAGTAGTTTCTTACCTGTGTGGGGGGCATCTTGTGAGACAGGTGGTCATTGCTGGGTTGCTAACCATTCTGCACCCAACCTCCACGAAACACAAGTCAAGTCCCCATACAATGCAGGTTGCCATCAGATTTTCATGCAGGTGGCCTCCCTAGGACAGGGTGTCCTGATGGATGGAGTCAGTGGGGCAGTGGGGAACGACCTTTGCACTCCTCACCTCCCATTTGCTCAGCTGTCTGTATATTGCGTAAAGCGCTTGTTGGCATTTTGGAGGTGTTGTGGCTGAGGGGAGGGTGACGTGTGAGGATGGACTATGGAGTGTGGTAAGTTAGCCAGAAAGGCTGGTGATACAAATGGGCACTGTCTTAAAGGGCCGTACAGTCTATAAGGAAAGAGACAAACCATCTTATCTGTGGGAATACTTGGCAGAAAAGATTAAGCACTGAACAGGAAAATGAAAAAAAAATCTTTTGAAGTAGAATCTCCTGCAGCCCAGCCTGGCCTCGAATTCCCCGTGTAACTGAGGGTGACTTTGAACTTCTGAGCTCCCCCATTCCCTTTCTATCCCTTTGCCTCTACCTCCTGCATGCTGGGATTACAGACAAATACTATGTAAGGTTTACACGGTGCTGGGGATTGAACCTAGCGCTTCACGCACAGTAGACGGGCACTCTACCAATTGAACGACATTCCCATTTCAAGGAGAGTGAGATTTTTAAGTAAGTTTCTCAAGAGCTACAAGGGGAATCCCTGACAAAAGAGCTGGAGTTTGAGCTGGAACTTAGGAGGCAAAATCAGATTTTGGCAGGTGCAAAGTAGAGGATGCACAAAATAGCACTGGAGCTGGACAGCCTGGTGCCAAGGCCGTGAACACCATAGGTTATAAGGTACACACCCTGCACAGGCCAGACCCAGTCTGGAGTTCTTTAGCTCTCTTTTCTCTTCTGGGCTACCTATTTGCTGTGAGCTAGATCATAGCTGAACCTCAGTGGAAGAGGAATCTTCAAAATAGATGGAAAAAAATAAAAGCATAAATGACAGGCACGTATCATTAGTGAGGCCATTTTTTCTCTCTGAACCCATGGCAGACATTAATAGACAAAGTTATTTCCTTAGAGCTCTTTCAAGTCAGGATCGCCCCACTTATTGCTAACACATTAGAATCCATAGGTGGAATGCGTCCTGTTTTCCTGCTGTGTCAGGATGCAGGGCACCTGACTGGGAGTCGCCACACATTAGATGATATAGTTTCAGTCTCAACTTTTCTGTTTCTTGGCTGCATTTCTTGGGACATCGGTCCCCTCTGAGCTGTTGCTTAGCCATCTCTAGATGAGAAGGGAAGGGCCAGCATTTCCTGGCTGCTCTAACAGAGCCCATGCTACATCATTTCCATCTCTCCTTGGCTTTGGAAAAAAGGAACCTTTCCCAAGGGCGATCGGCTGTGCCTTGTGACTGTGCTGGCTGCAGAATGTAGACAGAAGGGGAGAGAGCTTCCTGCTTTATCCTGACCACCACACCCTTTCAGGGTTCCGCCCATCTCTGCAGAGGGCTCCACAGAGGCCTCAGGACGTGGGTGAGTGAAGCGATGGAGATGGCCAGATCTTTCAGTCAACACCAGGAAGCCTGTTGCATTCACTCTGGGAATCCACCTGAAGGAAAACCAGCTTCCGCTCAGAGACATCAGAAGCATTTGGAATTTGTCAAGGTCGCTACCATCACCTATCCTCATCAATACAACCTCAAACTTGTGATGTCATGTTTTCTTGTCCCTTGCAGGAAGGTCCAATTCTCACCCATTTGCAGTTCCACTAATAAAAAAAAAACCAGAGAAGTTTGGTGGCTTTATTATGGCTCCATTTTTATGGTTCCTTTTGCACCAAAGTCCTTCATCCTTATAGAGCCTCCCAGTTTGGGGAAAGCCTATGTAGGATGCAAAAGTTTGAGCAGGGATTTAAAGACTCATTGAGATCTTGAAAGTGAACACATTTTCAAAACTGGGGAAATCCACAGAGGTTGACCATGCTAGGGGCTGTGACAGGACCAGGCAGAGAATTTGCTCCCTAGAGAAGCATTACATTTAGCTGTCTCCACAGCAAACCACACAGAGGGTCAGGGATGGCACCCGCCATGCTTTCTGGGAGGAAAATCTGGACTCCTGGTGGGCTGAGAGGATGGCAGGACATGGAGCAGGAGCCACAGCTATGTTGGTACCCAACAAATAATCACACTTTCAAATGTCAGCCAATCTACAGGCTCTGCTCACTCAAGGATCTTTATTACAAACAGTGCACGTTCCATGCATTATGGGAGATTGTTAAGGACATATTGTTCTTGCAAATTATCATAGGCAAAATGCCCCTTTAAGTATCAGACACTCAGCTTTACCCTGTGGAACCAGTCTTGAGTTTGGAAAGGACAAGGGACCTTATGTGGAGAATCAGCTCTCTCGTGTTCTCTGAAGCTAGCTCAGACAGAAACTGTTTCTGTGGGAACAAGGAAGGAACTCTAGCTGCTGGATTTCTCCCCACTTTGCAGACAAGGCCATGCAGGGAGCTGTGTGCATCAGGCCTAGTTTAGCAGGGCCAAGAAGGGAACCTCATCATCAAGGCCCCAAGGTAATCATAGCTTGGAGAACAATACGCCATGCTGAGATGCACAGAGATGGCAGAGAGTTTGCTGACAAGGGAGCTTTGCCTGCTTTAAAGACCTGGAGAGCTGGCCTCACATCTTAGTGTACAGGTCTTGTCAACCGAAATGACAAAGGAAAGATGGCTGTGCTGGGAAGGTGCTTGCTGTCAAGTAGAGTTCAGTTCTTCAGATCCACATAGTGGGAAAGCAATGAATTCTCAAGTGCTGGGCTTTGCCCTGTCTTTTGTAATCTTAAACTCCTCCCTAAGTCCCTGCCTCTAAGCTACATGGCAGGATCCACCTTCAATGGTGTCACCATGCAGATGGAACCAGCTTGAGTTTTAGAGGGCCACATGCAGACCACACTCTTTTCTTCTCTATGTTCTTTCTAAGCCTTTCTTAGGATTTTAAAAAGTGATTTATTTATTTTTAGTGTAGAAGTGTTTTGCCTGCATGCATGCCTATGCTCCTTGTGTGTGCCTGGTCCCTACCAAGTCTAGAAGAGGGTGCCATGCTCCCTGGAATGAGAGTTATGGATGGCGTGAGCCACCATGTGGGTGCTGGGAACAGAACACGGGTCCTCTGTAAGAGCAACAAATGCTCTTAACTGCTGAGCCATCTCTCCAGTCCTTCTTGCTCTTTGGGTGTGTGACATAGTGAGCTCCCGTCATACAACTTTTCCAACCATGAATTCGTGCCGGTCTGATTTTATGTGCCCTCCCATTTTTTCCATTCTCTACCAATCTGAACAAATCCCAGGCACACGTAACTGCATCCCCACTGACTAAACACGCGGCTCTCAAACATCTACACTTCTTAAACGCATACTCAACCATAACAATGAGAATTCATGATAATTTAAATATCATCTAGTATACAATCAGTGACCCTAGTCCTATTATCTTAAAAATATATTGCAAAATAAATATCTTCCGATTAGGATCCATGGTCCTATGCTGCATGTGTCTCTGTTCCTTATGACATTTAAAATGCCCCTTATTTTTAACACACAGCTTCTTCGTGGGGGGAGGCATATGGTCCACCTTATGTTTTCCACAATTTGAGTTTCATTATACATCTGTGTGGAGCCTTATAACACACGTCTCTATCTGTGGTTTTCCTGGGTAGTTATTTCTAACAGCTTCAACAGACTGAAATTATGGAAGCTTTTTGATCAAGATTTCATCCTCAAAAATGAGCTATTCTTCTAATAAGAAGCACCTAAAACTGAATGCCTTTCTTTTCTGTTGTCTTAGAAATCTGTGACGATGGTTGCCTGTCCCCATTTCCTCACTGGGGACCAAGGAAGCTGCAGTTTTGGTTCTGTCTTTCTAACTGAACTATCTGTGTAGTGAAGCTCCTTGCACTCCAGATGCATGGACACTTTGGCGACACTTTAGAGGTGGACGGCAGGAGCACTGCTCTTTGTCCTTTCATATTGTTTTTCAAAAGATATTGTTTCCTCCCATGGCCAAGGATGAGTACAGGGGCCATTACTCTTGTTTCTCTGCTTGTCTGCCATTATGAACCTGTGGATTCTGACATGCATCCCATGTTTTCATCTGTTTCATGTTTTACATCTTCCACACTACAGTGGTCCCAGTTTTGATTTACAGTCATTTTGTGAGTGTCTTCTGATATCTCCTCTACCGGCCTTCAGTTTATTGTGTAACTGAGGATAACCTTGAGCTTGTGATTTTCCTACCTGATTTCTTAGTATGTATGTACCAGCACGTACCAGCACACCAGGCATAGGCAGTGCTGAAGACTGAACCCAGTCCCGAGTCATTTGGCAACAACTCCAGCAGTCTTTTGCACATCCCTTGCTTCTGGAATAACAAGCTATCCTACTCAGGTCTTGTGCATTGTCCCCACACCTTGAATGTGACATTTCTCCAGAAGGAATTGGTATTTGCAGACTATACTCGATGTGCTAGAGATGTGTGCAACTTTGCTTCTTCCTAGAATAAATAGTGATGTGCAAATTTCAAGCTGAAGCTCTGTTCTGCTTAGGTTTAGCCTTTGCTGACTTGAAGCAAGAAGAGATGCCTGAGTTTTGTTCCCAGGCAACTGAGTGACCATGCTTTGACTTCTTCATCCCCTTTCTGAATTGCCATTAAGACCTTCAAGAAAACCCAGACTGAAAAATAACAATGAAAACTCACCAGGAAAGCATATGGCTTTCAGTAGCCCACCCTCTAAAAAGGACTAGTAACTAACTCTTTGGTTGTATTGCTTCTGACGTCTAGAGCTATCTCATAATTTGGGACACAAAGAAAAGGTTCCAAAAATATTATCATCAGTTTTCACTAAATGTTCAGATTTTTTTTTCTAGCATTCTCCTTTTAAACATAAGTTGTAGCATGAGGGCCGGCTTGTTGGGGTTTCTGTCCCGCCCAGGTACCCCACAGCTGGCAWGTCCCAAAGAAAATCACACAGAGATCTCCATAAGTTATAAAACTGATTGGCCCATTAGCGCAGTCTTCTTATTAGCTCTTGTAGTTTATATTAACCCATTATTCTTATCTATGC
>LOEQ01000956.1:464492-475763 GCA_001685075.1 Bramus lutescens | reverse complement strand
GTTTGCATCAGGAAAGGCGGGTGTAGGTCACAAGGGTTAGGCTGAACCTTCCTGATATACGCTGGGTCTCTGCCCTCTCAGCCCTCCAGCAGCGTGAGAAGGCATTCTTCCTGAAACCCATAAATCAGACAGAGGTCTCCTGGCTAAGCACAGCAAGATGACAGAACCCCATGAAGCCAAATGTTTCTCCCCAGACATGAGATTTTTATTTATTTTCCTTGGAATGTTAAGCCATGATAGGTGGGTCAATGGGAGTCCTGCATGCTTTTTCTGTCTTTAATGAAAAAAAAAAAAAAGGTCTAGCCATGAATGCCTTCTGCTAAGATTTAATATCGAAAATTTCCCTCTTTTACACGCCCTTCTTCAAAAGCCACTAAGTTACTTCTTTAGGTTCTGAAAGTTGTTTACTGTGTGAAACCATCTGGGATGAAGTTAAAGAAAACACACACACACACACACACACACACACACACACACACCAGGAGTTGTAAAGCTGTTTTCTCTGTTGTTTGGACATCACGCTGTTCTCCAGTGAAGCCATAAGGGAATAGGGCACTTAAGATGGGGTGTCACATTTGACGGTAATAAATAGCAGCTTGATTCCACCTCTCAATTGATCCTGCCGTTTACTTATACACAAGGTGGAAAATAAAGTACCAACGGCACTATGATTTACTTGGTAGAAACCAGACACTCCACGCTAGCTTAGGTGAAAGCAAAGGCCCACACCGACAATTTTTTACAGGCTCATATGCAGTTAGGATCGGGATGGTCACTGGTGCACACGTATCTCCTGCTTTTAGTATTTCAACAATTAAATGCATTTTAGGTCTCTTGGTGTCTTAAAGAACATCCTCCTCAAACGAGCCAACAATGTCATCCAAGGACAAGTTCCCTTCCTTTCTTGCTGAGCAATAATCCATTCAACAGCTGGTACCATCTTCCCCTCTCCACCGTTTAGCCAGTGTTTGCCTTTGCAATTCCTGCCAGTCTTTTTTCCCTCCTTCTAACTATGCTGTCTGATAATATATAAATGTTTTATATTGTGGATTGAGGATACTTTAGTGTCAAAGGTTTGAGGGATGCTCTAACCTCTTTTAGGGGGACTGTTCATCACTGCGGTAGGACTAGCAGAGCTGGCCCCAGGGGCTGCCCAGTTAGTTCATGTCTGAAGGTACAACATGCCACTTTATTTTGGACAAACAAGCTAAACTGTGACAGTGATGAATCTTGATCCTAGGGATAGAAATCAGGTAGCCAGACTAGGCAGCAGGCTCCTTTGCCTGCTGAGCCATCTTGCTGGCCCTCCCCTTCCTCGGTTCATTTATTTGAGACTCTAACAGCGTAGTTCAACTTTGTTTCTAATCAAGACTTTTTGGCCTTCCCTTAGGATTAAGGCACTAACAGTGATAACAAACATAGTCTGCACAACTCCCTAAAATAAAAACAGACATATTGTCCAACATGTCTGAGGATTTAATTTTTTTCTTGTCTCATTGGACAAATGAGACTACATGAACATGCATCTATGAGTTATAAGAAAACAATTTATTTGCACATATTAAAAATATTTTATGTTGTTGTACAATGAGTATTTTTGAAAAAGCTTACAGCATAGAAAGAACAATAGCAGTCAAAGGCTTCCTGCTTTCAGAAGTATGGCAGAATACATTACCTACTCCATATACACACACACTGAAACAATAGCTTCAAAAACAGGACCCAGAGAGTACAAAACTCTCAGCCTTGAAGCAAAGTAAAACCTGTCATTCACAGTGACGTGGATGATCCTGTTTATTATGTTCAGTGAGAATGAGACGGGCACAAAAGGAAGGTACTGCATGGCCTCCCTTACACGCTTACTCTAAAGATATGGGACTCATAAATACAGAGAAGAGAGCGAAGATTATCAGGGGATGTGTGTGTGTGGGGGTTGCACACAATTTGGTGAAAGCACAGAATTTAGTTAGACAGAGATCTCCTGTGTGCTGTGGAGACTGTAGTTAATAAAATAACATAGTCAAAAATTGGTAAGAGAATTTTAAGTGTTCTCACTCCCAAAGTGATAAGTATCTGAGTAGATTAATATACTGATTAATGTGACTCAATTGTTTCATAATGTTTACATATATAAAACATCAGGTTGCACCCCGTAAATGCATGCAATAAAGAGAAAGTGAAAAGTTGGGCAGGAGAGATGGCTCAGCAGTTCAGAACCTCTGCTGCTTTTGTAGAGGACCCAAGTTTGAGTCTCAGGATCCCAGTGAGGTGACTCATAATGGCCAGTGGCTCAAAGTGGCCTGTAACTCCTGCTCCATGGTATCTGATGTCCTCCATTTCCAAAGGTCTGCACTCATGGGATGCACATAAACTCATGAAGGCACACACACAGACACATAAATAAAAATCATAATAAATATTCTCCAAGGAAGTGAAAGGCCACCTGCAGAATTTGCTAGAACCTACAGAAAGACATGTATCTGACAAACCATGAATTAAGATATAAAGAAAGCAAGCCAACAATTTAAAATAAAATAAAACAATTGTAAAATGGACAAAAGAAATGAAGAGACATTTCTCCAAAAAATGCATAATTTGTTAGTAAGTACATGGAAAGATTCACAACACTGGACACGAGGGGAATACACAGGAAAATGACACAGACATACCCCACAGCCTGTCCTTTGAGAACTCTAATCAAAGGATAGTTAACAATTAGAGAGAGCAAGGGTCTGGGTAGACACTGTTCAGGGAAGATAAAATGACCTGGCTTTGGCATGCCAGTCTAGCCGTTCGTTAGGCAGCAAAGCAGACAGATGACATCTGTGACCTGGCTCTCCTGCCCATAGAGGTGTAAAACCAAGGTCTTGCAGTCCTTAAAAAGAGCCCACAGTTAGAATGTGTTCCTCAAAGAACTCTGTTTCTAGAACGTTTCTTAACAAGGTTTTGTTTTATTTAGCAGCTTTAAGGAACAAAATGATTCCCAAGATATGCAAAAAATCTCCAGAGAAGGATTAAGAGAGGTTGATTTTGCGGAGAGTTCCAGAAACTAAGACACTCCAGTAGTACACCGGAATGCAAGTGAACCAATAAAACAAGAGCAAATGCCAGAAATGGACACACACCCACATGGAAGCCACAGCAATGGGCCCTGACCTGTGAAGTTATCCCTCTGCAAAAGTTAAAAAAAATCAGCTCCTTCTCGCCTCCTTCTACAAATGCCAGTCTCAGGCAGAGGCACACTTAAACGCCAAAGGGGAAGTGGTGTGAAATCTTTGCATAAAGATTTCTTGAAGCTTTGGTTAAAAAAAAAAATAAAGCGTTTAAACAAGATTTTAAACTAAAGAACAAGGCCTGCAAGAAAAGATCAATAACTCTCCTGTTTCTCAAAAAACTCTAGAAAGAGAATAAAAAAAATCTCAACAAAAGAAATAATATGTCTGTGGTGGTGGAGGGTGGGGGGAGGGATAGGCAGAGAGTAGATAGACAAAGAGGAACCGTTACTAATGATGAAAAGACAAACATCTCACAGGGGAATAAAGTAGACTATTGCCTAGACTCTTCAAAAACAAGAGTCATATATTGCTAATAAAGAAATAGGAAGAAATGCTGATCACTGGAGATTAAAAAAAAAGATCAATTCAAGGCACAGTAAGATGTTATTTTTGCACCCAACAAACTGGCAAAGTTTTTAAGGGCTTGTTTAAATCTAAAACCAGCCCGTGAGCATTATACACACTACACACCTCTGAGGAAAGACTCAGTAGTTTATTTGTTCTGGAAAACAACTTGAATGTATGATTTGGTAAGGCTGGAAAATTATACACCCAAGGAATGATATTTCCATCATAAGTTCACAACCCAGAACCATCTCACAGTAAACATTGGTGTGGTGATTAACCACCACTATTTACTTTGGCAAAAGAAAACAAATACACACACACACACACACACACACAAATCTGAACAAGCAGAAGTATCAGTGGATGGATAGGCGAATGGAGACTGACAAAGATTGACAGCTACTCTCTGAGTAGCTTTGGGTGGACGCTGGTGCTTGTGACTGAGGAGATGGTGCCGAGGGAATGACGGGAATGACGTCATGGCGGATTACCTCATGTGGAAATCCTTTGGCTCAAAACCATGCATGAATATGTGAACTAAAGCCAAAAAAAGAGAACAAGGGGCTGGCCAGACATGTAAGACACACAAATATTAAATGCATCACTGATCTATTTCATTAAAAGCTAATGATGGATATTTTATTGTTTCTTCTAACTTGGTATTTTATTTGATGATTTTCCCCTCTTAATAAAAATTCAATGTAACTGTTTTGAATTTTTAAATGCATGTTGAAAACGGTTTTAAAGAGATCCAGAAATGGATATAGATAGTTAAGATACAGGACAGAACTTAAGGGTGATCTTTGGCTGTGATTCCAGGTGAAGCTTTGGCATCAGGAAAGACGAAGGCGCTGAGGGTGATAACTTACTCTATCACACGCTAAGACGTTAATTATTCTTGATAACAGCATCAAAGCAGGTGTGTGTCTTTCCCTTCAAATCTTATCCATTCGGGCAGAATTGAGGTTCTTTCACACTGTGACATTGCTTTCACCGGACACCTGATTTATCTGTTCTATCCCACGGGGAAGGGGACATGAAGATTCAGATGCAGCAAGATCCCTCAGTCCCCTTGCAGAGCTGACTTAGCTGTGCCCTGCTTTTTACAGCCCTTGGTCAGACTTGAACAATAGAGGTGCATGGAGTACTAATGGAGTGCACAATTAGACTGCTTTCCCTGCTGTAACTGCTTAAGCTTTTCTTTGCACAGAATCTGAGCACACCCCTGACAGTGTGCTGCTGGGGTGTATAACACTCTAACTATCCACCCTGACCTGACAGTTGTCATTTTAGGACATAATTAGAATTTACTGAGTACATAGGCCTTAACATTGACATCTATCAGTTCATTTAATGCTGGTGACAACCTAAAGAGCTGGGTACTTTATTGATGAAAACATACATGCTTTATTGCCACGAAGCATCACAAAAGCTTTCATATCTCATAGGTGACTGAGATGAGTTCGAGCCAAGATGTAGCTGAGTTCAATACCTGTTTGCCTGGATGTTACCCTAAGTTCAAGAGTTGAAGAACTCAACCACCTGCTTATTTCAGAGGTGTGGCCCTGACATCCTAAAAGAGTTATATGCAGTCCACGGAACACCACACAGTGGATTCCAAGCTCTTTTCATATCTCAAGATTTCCAGGTCACAGGAGGTGGCCCTAAAAAGAAATCCACACAGGCATATCCACGCAAGACTGGCATCAAGATGCCAGGGCTATATGTAAGTCCTGCCAGTAATCCACCATGCCACAGGAAATCCTTCCTGGAGAATCACATTGTTCTCTGAAAATATTTCTCCATGTATCTACAGAAGCGAGCCTTCTTGGGTGTGGAGGGAAGGAAGGCGCCTTAGGTTGCAGCCCCATGCTCTCTGCAAACTGAGAAGCTCAGTGGGGCCTCGCCAGCACTTTAGTGTCTACCAAGGAGGGCTTTGTGTCAGGCTTGTTGGCGGTAAAACAGGAAATGAGGACAGGGGCATTAATAGCCTTTGTAAACAGCACCTCTCCAAGACCTTCAATCACCAATTTGAGAGCATTCACCACCCGGGTGGGGGGCGGGGGGAGAAGCAGAAAAAGCCAAACAGGAAATGCAATGAAGGGAGATGAAAGCAGATCAATAAAGAGAGAAACATTTGGTTTGAAGTTTGGCCTTTAAAATCATGGGAGTCCCCACCCCCACCCCTTCCAGAAAGTAATTTGGGGCATTACTGCAGGTCTGGCCCTTAGGTGTAATTGTCCCAGATTCCAGCCACCCAGAGGTTTAGAATTCCAGGGTTTGTGCAAATAATTCAGTTTGGGGATGTAGATTTATTACCGCGTCGTAAGTGGATTTTAAAAAGAGATTTACCTAGTGTTAGAATTAAACCACGGATTTCATTTTTCCCTCTCTACCAAATTATAGAAGTTGAAGGAATTTTTTGGTAAGATCGTGTTTGCAGAGCATGATGCTAGATTATGGGATATACATCATAAGATGGACTTTAAAACTGATTGGCACGTGGATTTTCTTGAGCCAGGAATCAATCCCATAGAGCCTTGAGATGGACTCAATGGCCCCTGTAGTTCTCTGGATCCTTGAAAATACAACAATTTCACATTTCCTCCACCCAAGGAAGCATGAGGTATGGTGTGTGATACTTAGAAACGCCAGGGCCCTTGAAAACTTCAGCGGAGTGGAGTGGAGCCTAGAGGAATGCGTGGCCTCTTAAAGGGAAGTAGTCAAACACCAAACACACTTGGTCTGGGGCCCTCTGCTTTCTTAAGACACTCGTTTTGAGTTTTAGTATCTTGAACTGGACGCCCACTTCATGATCACGGATTTCTTTTCTGCTTTGCAGATATCAAAATAGAAAGGTGAAGAAATTCTAGAAGGAAGGCAGAAGAATCGGAAGCACAGGAGTTAAGACAAATTTAATTCCATGATAGAGGAAGTGTAGGGTACGAGAAGATGGGCAGTTTCTCTCCCAACCCTGCATGGCTTCCCAACTTCTCACACACAGAGACCTCACCCATTCTCCGGTTGGGAGAATCTGCAGGCAGGACTGTACACTTGCTAAGAACCCCAGCTACACTTCCAAACTGAATTGCAGACAGAGCAGGACCAAGTCACCCTTTCGTCTCATCTTGCTGCACTAGCTGTGTACAGGAAAGTAGAGACCTCTCTCTTACCACTATCGCCAGACATCAGGAAGCGCACCGAGTGTTTGAACAGAGATTCCTTCTCTCATTACTGTCTTCACACATTTGCCTTGATCCTATCCAGGAAGCACTCACAAACTGCAAATGGTGAGTGCCCAGTAATCCTTTCTTCCCACCCCACCCCCCAGTCCCCTCTCCTCTTCTTTCCTTTATCCTAAAAGCAAACTTCAAGCAGGAAGTGAAGCTGCAGTTAGATTTGAGGCACACAGTTCCCCACTCCACACCTTTGGTTTGGTTTCTTTTTTCTTTTTTTTCCTTTAGTTCAGAGCAGGGGGGGGGGATGAACACATTCGAATGGATGCTTCAGGGCATCTAAATCACTTGCCCCCTTCCAGATCCCTGTGATTTACAAGGATTAATTTTGCAGCTATTCTCCCAGTTTCACATTCCTTTGTTTGGGTCACAGTTTCTGTGGTCACTAGGTCACAGAACAGTCACTGCCACCATAAACTACAGTCATTACCTCTGGGGCAGCTCCTGTGAGGCCTCCACGTAACACCTGAGTGTTCGTCCTTCTGAGAGTGACTTGAAGACTCTTCCACCCAAATCCCGTTGAGCATGGTGGTTCCTCAGTCTGAGTAGCGTGTTCGACTTCACCTGAGAGGTTCTAGAAAATATCAATAGCCAGTTCCCCTTACAGAGGTGGAGCTAAATGATCTGCTGTCCTTATGCATCAAGGTTTTTGAAAGTGTCTTAGTCAATTCTACTTCACAGCCAAGCTTGATGACCATGACTGCACAGCCTTTTCATTTTTCCTTGATTTTAGATGTTTTTTCCTGCTTCATTGACATAAGTAATGATACCCCCAAATATCGGAACATTTCAATGCACAGTCTTTTGACAAGTTGCTGAGAAAGAGAATTTTAATGGCTATCAAGTGACCCCTCTTCCCCACCTCCAGATCCTAGCATTGTTTATAGGAACAGCATCCATGGTACTATTTATGATGGTACCCACACCAAGAGGCAATAGTAACCTCACCTTTATATAGTCAAGCTAGTGTTTGAACAGAACATGTTCTCCTCTCTGGTTGCCAGAAGACTACATTAAAGCCAAACTTCTCAAATATTGTGATGGGATTTTACATCAACAGAAGAATCCTTTCCTGCTGTGGATCCGTGCCTGGCTCTGTGGTGTCTGATGGCACCTTTGTAAAAAGCCACCTTCCTTGTCAGCCTGCAATTAAATCCGTGCCAAAGAGGCTTCAGCTCCAAGCACCTCTGCTCAGTGTTTTAAGAAATGATTGCTGGAGCTTGGAGGGAATGGGAGAGTGGGAGGCTCTCTCGGAGGAAATTCCACGAAAAAGGCATTCAGTAGACTCCTTGCACCCTCCCTTCTTTCCCTCCTCAAACTCTCTTCTTTACGCCAAGTACAGAATGGCCTTCACACTTGGAGGCGAAGTATCTCTTACACCGTTCTGGGTAAACATACAGAGGTTTACTAGAGACAGTGCTAAACCTCCCAGAAAGATTAGATAATGGCTCCCTAGCAGGTGCAGCCTCATTGTCTATGACCAAGACTGAAGAAATTCATGTGTGACTTGACTTAAACAGCAACCACAAAGCCCTTACTGTGAATCAGGTATGAGATGCAGGGAGCAAAAAGGAACAGGAAGATTTTGCAGGTAGTACTGAGAGATTTCTATTGCCCTGGAGGTGCCTTTCAGACCCCAAGACCAAGACCAAGGCAAATAGCTGAAAAGCTAGGAGCATGAATGTGTGTGAATTTGCAAGCGAAAGGCACCCCAATCAGGGCTAATAAAGCAAAAGGAAAACTCCCTGGCGCATACTCTCAGGGCTCCTGACTTCTCAGAGAGACTTGAGAGCTGGAGAAAGTACAAGAAGAGCTGCCATCTTGCAAAATGCACAACACCAATATGGCTGTGCTC
Source organism: Bramus lutescens (assembly GCA_001685075.1). Lineage (NCBI taxonomy): Eukaryota > Metazoa > Chordata > Mammalia > Rodentia > Cricetidae > Bramus > Bramus lutescens. Next base: position 467,049 of record LOEQ01000956.1, on the reverse strand, counting down.
TGCTGCTCCAGTAGATGGGGTGGGTAGGGATGTGGCTTTTGGTTTGCATGAGATTCCACGGCCTGTGAGCATGCTTGCTGGGCACACCATCTAGCTCCCGCTCCCTCACACGTATGGTCTCATTTACATCGCAAGTGCAGGTGGGAATGCCATATTTCATGACAGTGAGGACTTTGGTGACATTATAGGCCTTGGCAGTGATTGTACCCAACTTGGATTAGACACTTCCAATTAAGGCCTTTGAAATGTCAGGGATAAGGAGGGTGACCACATGTCTATGAGAGGCATGATCACCAAGAGGGCAGGAGAGAAGAAAGAAGGCAGACTTCCTAGGGTCTTTGGAAGAGCACTTCTACAACATGGGATTCTGTGATCATGCATGTTTTTTAGATTGCTGGTGACATAAGGAGGGTACCTCTTGGGGTCACTACACAGCCAGGGTAAGTGTGAGATGTTGTGTATGGAGTGCTAAGAGTCCAAGATTCTACATCATACTTTACTGTGGAAGATTAGTTTTTATGGCTCCTTGTTAAGAAAAGGTTTTAAGAGTCTCAAATTGACTGAGGAGTCTTAACTAGGCACGAAGCAAGACTGCCCAAGTCACAGGATCCTAAAATTAGTCTGAGCCACATCCTATTGGCATGTTACTGGCAGCACACGGGGATACTGTGGTCCAACAAAGGACTGAAGCCAACTGTGGCAGAACAACTTGGCTAAATGGGACCAACGGTAGCAGAAAGCCGTATTTAACCCAGGTACATAGAACCTTCTAAGACTGTAGTGTAATTGAAACCTTGAGCCTCTGAGCCTCTGAGCTTTCTAAGATGGTGGTGGGGGATCACTGTGTAACAATACCCCAACAGTACGCTAAGAAAGAAGCTGGCATGAGAAATGTTTAGAATGCTTGCACATTATGATAATTCAAAACAAATCATCATTCTTATCTTGGATTATGAAACACCACTCTGGATGAAATTGCATATATGAATCAGGTTTGTTTATTGTAAGTGCGTCTAGTCAAAATAGGAGACCTACTTAACATTATAATTAAACCTGATACATATCTAGTTGAAAAACTATCCAGCACCTAAAATACTGCCACAGGAGATGCCTACATACTTTGGCACAAAATCTCTCTAGTCCTTCCAAAACATTTCAGTTTTTCTTCTGAAGGGAGGTTGCACATTTTCCCACAATATCATATCAAACAGGAGGGCAGCATTATGCATTCAGCGAGTCCCAGTCCCTGGCAGTCCCATCATCAAATACACTTGTGTTGTAAGCTGAGCTCCAAGGAAACATTTATTTATTTAAAATATTTTTACCCATAAGTTAGACAAACAGTAATATTTCACTTCACAGAGTTTCAAGACAGCCCTGCAGACAGAAATCCTGCGGCCACCTTATGATCAGTCTTACACTGGCAGACAGATTTCATTAATTTTTTTCTTTGAAGTCAGATATCTACTGAGACTTTAACACTTTAACCTCATTCACTCAGCATTGGGCTATAGAGCCCAACTACAGAGAAACCAAGCAGACCCTTTCCATTATACCCGTTATTTTCTCTCAAAATTTGGCCAAGTACTCCACTAAAAAAACGGGAGCTACTTGGCTGGAGCTCAGCTGTTAAGAGAATTTGCTGCCTTTGCAGAAGACCCTGGTTCTTGTCCCAGCACCTTCAGGAGGCCCACAACCATCAAAAACTCCAATTCCAGGGCATCTAACACCCTCTTCTGGCTGCTGTAAGCACCAGGCCTGTTCGTGGTTCACAGACATACATGCAGGTAAAATAAACAAACAAGCAAGCAAAAAAAAATACACATATTTGCAATAATTTGCAAGTTTAAGGGTGGGGTCTGTGAATGTGAAAGATCTTCTGAGTTCTGAGTTAGTTAATGCTTAGATGTGAGCATGCCCGTGCAGAGACTGAGTTCCATGGTGACTCTGTAGAGGGAGTAGTCCATTGTCAAATGTTATTTACTGTCATCGTCAATTACCTGAAGTAACAGTTTTTTTCTTTAGATCATATTTTCCCACATTTCTTTGGTCTTTACAGTTGATCTCACCCGATGATCCCCAAAATACAATTCTTCAAACTCCAAAGCCTGTTGAATGCTGACGTGTACCACAGTTAGGACGCACACACGTAATCTCACCAAATCAGCTGCGGTCAAACCAAGGCACAGGCAAGATATTATATAAAGTTGCCCATAGACTGGGTGCGTAAGTTGTGTGTACATATATATGAAACATGAATGAAATTCACATCTAGAGTTGAGTCTCATCCCGAAGACATCTCATTATGCAAATATTAAAAAATCGGAAAAAGCAAAAGCACTTCCAGTCTGAAGCATTTTGAGAAAAGACTATATGTAGCCCTTTTCAGGACCCAGAGCAGTAGTTGCAGAATACAGCCTTGTAGCTCAGTGGTACCAACATGAGCTGACCTGAAAATCTGGCCTGTGTGTAGTGAAAGGGAGTGGGCCTGTTTTTCGTCTGGCCAGCTCCCGCATGGCTAGCTTATACCCTGAAATAACAACATACAAATTGTATT
>LOEQ01000956.1:448173-464405 GCA_001685075.1 Bramus lutescens | reverse complement strand
GTGGCTTACCGGGAAGATTCAAACCCACGTCCATCTTGGGCCGGCCGGAGCTTCGTGGTCTGCCTTGGAGAAGAGAGTAATGGCGTCTGTCCAACTAGGCTTCCTTTTTCCCAGCATTCTGTTCTGTCTACTCCACCCACCTAAGGGCTGGCCTATCAAAGGGCCAAGGCAATTTCTTTATTAACCAATGAAAGTAACACATAGACAGATGACCCTCCTACATCACCTGTGGACCATACATTCCAGAAAGTTCTCCAGTGAATTCTGATATAGGTGAAGCCCTGTGAAGCACTGGAATATAAGATGAACGCTCAGCTGTGGGTTCTCTGGAGAAATGTCAGTGCTTGGGTGATACTCTGTTCCCATCATGGAGGGGGGCAGTGTCTGCTAGCTCTCAGGTGAAAGACCCCATGATGCGATGGAGAAGAGAGAGACAGGCAGGTTCACACCTTCCTTGTTGTCCTTGTACCCTCAGTAAGGCAGGTATGTTCTTAAAGTGAACAGACCTCTTTAAATCAGTGGTCATGGGTTCCTGGTGGATACAGAAAACTGACCCTCTCGGCCATGAGCTACCAGTTGCTAATAGCTGCCCAGCTAGGGGTGAAGCTTCCTTTCCCCTTTGCCCTCTCCATGCAGAGATTTGTCTCGCTTGAGTTTGCATAGGTCTTCTGCACGCTGTCACAAACATTTTGAATTCCTATGTGCAGCTTCCCTGTTCCGACACACTTGCCACCACCCCACCTCCACGGCTGTTATAAATTTTCAGCCCCCTCTTCTGTGATGATCCCTCAGTCTTGGGAGGAGGAGTGTGACACAGATGTCCCTTTAGGGCTAAGCTCTCCTCCATCTCTTACTCTCTGCATGTTGACCGTGTGTGGGTCACTGTGTCAATTGCCGTCTACTGCAAGAGGAAGCTTCTCCAGTGAAGATTTTGATAGAAGTAAATGTCTAGAGATGTTCATTATCAGACTTTGAACCAGCTCCAGAGCTGTGATTCCACCATCAAAGACTTCGTAATCTTGTTGAGGGCACAGACATGCGAGCTGTCAAATGTAAAATATGTAGGGTCAGAGCAGATGGATTTGCAGAGACGAAAGCTCTGGATTCTACCTTCCTTAGTTAATGTGGTCTTCACATAGTTAAAGAAATCAGGTGACTGATCTTAATTATGCTGCATTGCAGGGTAAGATTAAGGTTTACAAAGAGAGGTGAGAAAGCACACACACACACACAAACATCCACATATATGTTTATATATTCAGTGCGGTATGGTTTTACACACTTGCAATGTTTCCTAAAATATCCTGACTGTGTAAAATGAATAATATTTCTATCAAGGTTCGCTGTCTCTTCCCTTTGCATGTAACTGTCAGTTCCAGGTTATACTATTGTTTGTTTTGTTTTGTTTATCAAGACAGAGTTTCTCTGTGCAACAGTCCTGGCTGTCCTGGAACTAGCTCTTATAGACCAGGCTGGCTTTGAACTCACAGAGATCTGCCTGCCTCTGCATTCCAAGTGCTGTGATTAAAGGTGTGTGCTACCACCACCTGGACGCAGCTTATACTTTTTAAGAAACCCAATAGACTTCTTTTCTGAATTCAGTATCATCTGGAATCTGACATACTACAGGTTTAAAAGGACTCCTTGAAATAGAGCATACAGGCAAAACCCTGACATAGTGAGCTGACAATGGTGCTTCTGTGTCATGTTGTACCCAACACACACATACACACACACACACACACACACACACACATACGTGTGAGGTGGAGAGACAGAGAGACAGGGCAGGGAAGGGGCTATATAATCCCTAAGCGTAGATTCTCAAAACATTTTGTTCAAATTTGATAAACTATAAACAGTTATCTTTCAGCTAGCCAACTATTCCTTAATATCTGCATTATAAAAAAATCTCAAAACTGCCATATATTATGTAACTCATACAAAATTATGAGGAACACTGCCCATCTTTGCTTTCCTTATTGATCACCTTTCAGCAAGGCACCTAAGTGGGAATCTTCTCTCAACGCTCAGCATCTGTGTTTCCCAGTCCTACATATTCGAGTGTAATCCACATGACCAAGTCTGTCTTTCACTTTCTTTCCTTTGATCCCTGTCTGGTAACAGTTTCCAAAGTGTAATTAAGGAAGACATACAAAAGTGTCTTATTCATAACTGATTTAGAATCTAGCTTTGTGAGAGCCTACTCCTGTTCTTTGTTTCCCTAGGAGTTGCGTCTACCTTGGCAGGAGCTGGCCAGGTATCACCATGTGCATCTTCTGTCTACCTAAGGCTGCAGTAACAGTGATGGAGTTTTAGAGTTGGACATGGAGCTTTCGAGGCTGGGACTTTGATGGGGCAATGAAGACTATGAGAGTAAAATCTTGCTATGTTAATGCTTAAAGCCCCCTCTAACTGCATCCTACATATTACACGAATTAGGGAGGACCAAGGATGAGAGTCCAGTCTAAAATTTTACTTTTAAAAATTCATGGTTTCTGGTCAGAGAGATGGCTTGGCAGTTATTAACATCTATTGCTTTTCCCAAGGATCAGAGTCCTGTCCCCAGAACACAAATCAAGGTCTCACAACTACATGTAACTCCAGCTATGGGGGAGTCTGGCTCCCTTTTCTGTACCATGGGGGTACTGCACTCATTTGTGGACACACACACACACACACACAAAATTAAAAACAAAATAAATCTATCTCAAATCGATGTGGATTTCGTGCTGTGTTTACTGAAAGGGTAGGGATGAAGCTAGCGTTACAGGGGTCTTCTTGCTGTGCTATCAATTTGGAAATCTGCCCCCTTTGATTCTAAGGAAGACTTGAGAGTGAGGGACTAGATTTAGGGGTGTGATTAAGTTAGACACTCTCTTTTACACAGGGCAAAACAACAACAGTTTGTTGGGATTAATCCACTTTGGGATACTCGGTCTCCTGTCTTTTAATTTTCTTACCGTTTCAGCTCCATTTTCCTCTGCTAGGTGTCTCTTCAGGATAGGCAGCGCTCATGGCCCATTAGACTATTCTTTGCTTAAACTCAGCAGGCGATTTCTCTGTCCCACCAGAATTCTGGCTTTGGATCTCATGAATTGCCTTGCCTAGATGGGTGAATCTCTCCACCTTTGTGCGGTTGTGCCGGACACAGTCAAGGTCACACTCTGACTGTCAATGCACACCCTTGCTGTGGAAATGTTTTGAGCCCTGCTAGGAAACACAGGACAGAAAAAGCTTAGGAAGTAGCATTTGCTGTTAGCAGCAGAAGAGAAAAATGGTCCTGAGTAAAGACCAAGAGGGAAGAAATTTGCATCTGCATAACCCTGCTGAGAGAAATGCTCACCCACTCACAGCCATTAGGCGGTGTGATTATAGCTCACTGTTGTTAGAAGGCAATTTTCCAAAAAAGAGGGAGAGAGAGAACGAAGATAAAACTCTGACTCTCATACAGCTATACAGTGAACACATGTCAAAATTTTTATTTAAGTCATTAAACAAAGTGAGGGAACAATGCAGATGTCACAACCAGTTCAAAGGAGAAGTCAAAGAACAGCTCCCGTCTCAGCTGGGAAATGTGGAAATGCATTTGCCAATGGTGCCAAGCCTCCTCCCTGGGGACCATGTTCTCTGAGAGTGCTCCCCTCGAGCCTGAGGCCCCGTGTAATCAGCTAGCAGATAGGGTGGGTGCATTGCATTGTGTCTCTAGATCCTACACAGCACAGCAATGATGGTAGAATGGGAAAACCTGGACTACTCCCCGCAGCTCACACACGAAGACCCTTCTTGAATTCTTCAGTTTATTTCAAATTTCCTTGCACTCTCCCCTCAAAGCAAGGTGGGTCGTGGTCACAACATCAGACCAGTCTCATTAACTCTGGCCTGATTATTTACATAAGGGCAGGAAGACCATTAATTTCCCACGTAGGCTTTCTTAAGTTTGCTTTTCTGGAAGTTTCCATATGAAATATTAGATTGGACTTTTATAAGCTGCTATTATTTGATATCCTGAGGCTAGAAATCCAAGCCCAAGAAATGCTCCCCACCAGATTTCACCTGCAGTACTTGTGAGTGCTAAATTTCTCCCTCCAAAATGTGCTATAGCTTAGCAAACAAGAGAGAGCTGTCCTGAAGACTGGAACCACACACGCCATGCCAAATGCTGGCCTCAGGTACCTGGAAGGATTTTCTTAGCTTTGTAAAACCACCCTCACTTCCTTAGACAGAACATTCTCTTTGCTTGTCTTTTGTTGTTTGATTGCTTGGTTCTTTCTTTTTGAGACAAGGTCTCATTCTGTAATTCAGAGTAATCTTAAATTTATGGCAATTTATCTGCCTCAGACTCCTGAGTTCTGGGATTATAAGCTTTATTATAAAATAATGACTTTTTGAGCAAGGTCTTGATCACAGCCATTTTTCTCATTTACAGCATGGCAAAATAATGATAGATTATTATTGAATCCATGCAAAAGTAAAAATATATAATAAATGCTTATAATTTGAGAAAAGAATCAGTGAGAATAAGATGTTATTTTAAATCTTCTGTTCTCTTTCAAAAGCAGAGTTTGCTAAGTATTCTTAGGCCAGAGATATCTTGTCAAGAGAGAGAGAACTAGCTTCCTTGTATATCTCAAGCATGAGGCATTTCAGTAACAGCAGCATATTCTGAAGCGGTCACTTTAATAACATCTGCTTCATTCACTCCCTGGTCTGTTCTTGTCCCCTAGATCTTGAGTTAGCAAGCTCACGAAGTTAGCTGGTTCTGCACTAAAAAGTGGTACCGGGGCTTGAGGAGACAGCTCAGTTAAAGTGACTGCTGCTCAGACCTGAGGTTAGAGACCCCACCACAAGTCTGAAAACTGGGCACAGAGGCCACATCTGTAACCCCAGTAGTGGAGGTTGAGGGGCAAGGAGAAGTGGATCCTTGGACACCCAACATCACAGCCTCTGACCTTGGCATATATGTGCACAGACATGAACAAACAGCAGGTGCATATAACACACACACACACACACAGAGTGAGAAAGAGAGAGAGAGAGAGAGAGAGAGAGAGAGAGTCAGACAGACAGTGAAAAGAGAACATCCAGTTCTCCATTACAACTAAAAATCTTAGAGAAGAGCCCTCTTCAACACTCAGAAGAGACACAAGATGAAAACATTGAGGTTATTGTTTTCAGGGCCTGGAGTGTAACACGTTCTTATGACTGGAAGCCGCATGCACACACATCAAGGTACACAGAGAGAAGGATCTGTGGGCCGACACCTCTCCAAATAGATTTTCAGTGAAAAGTTTGAATTCCAAATGGTCATTCTGTGACTGAGAGAATATCATTAAGAATTTCTGCCCAGCCAGTGGAGGTTGCAGCAGTCAGAAAGGCCATCAAAGTAGAACCAGCTTTTTCTTAGGAAGGTGGACCACTGTGTAGGGCCGATGTCTAGAGGGCACAGTGGGAAACTGAGGAAGGGCACAGAATGAACTCTTTCGAGAGCAACTGAGTCTGCTTCTGGCAAGAGAAATGGTAATTTAAAGTCAGAATGGATATGAAACATTCTCAAATTTTGGGAACTCACTATTTGCTCCACTGGAAAGTTCTAGAAGTTGTATAAGCAGTGGCATCAGATGCCTTTGTGAGAGTGTCTAGTCTTTGGAGTTTTAATAGTTTGAAGTACTTGACATTCTCATTTCCAAAGATGGTTCTTCCATTTTGCACCCCCCCTTTTTTTAGTGAAAACACAGACACTCTTTCTAGTCTGAAACTGATTACATTGACTACAGAAACCAGAGTGTAAAAAAAGTTATTAGACAAGACGGGCTTTAAACGACTGTGGCCAATTTGTCACTCATAATTTCCCAAAGCAAAAACATTTGACAAGAACATCCTGTGTCAAAGAAGAAGACAGGAAGGAATTGCAAAGCATTGTACTTAAAGACATCCAGCTTATTTTCAAAGAATCAGTAAGGTTCCATCTGACTTAGGACTGACTGTAGGCAGATTGCCTTGCTATGACAGAAGGAAGGTTTCTATGTGTTCATGCTTGCAGAGACCTCAGTCCACGGTTTCCCTTCTCAGGGCCTCTGAGCTCATGAGGAGGCAGCACATGATGATTAGAGGGAGGATAGAGAGAGATAATATAATGAAACAAAATAAGTGTGCCACACAGTAATAATATGCTGAATAAATATATTAGGTAAATATATTTAATAATTATGGAACACAGACAAAGCATACATTAAAAATAAAATAAAAACCTCATAAGTAAAGCTAGTGTAAGCTTCTGATCTAAACCCATATGCTTCACTTGGGAGGTAGAGGCAGGGGGAATCTCTGAATTTAAAGCCAACTTAGTCTACAGAGTGAATCCCAGGACAGCCAGGGCTATACAGAGAAACCCTGCCTTGAATGAACAAACAAACAAACAAACACCAAAAACCAAACCAAACAACAACAAAAAGGCATATGCTTAAAGATACCAGACTCATATTAAAGCTTGGTTACAATGAAGCGGTCACTTTAATAACATCTGCTTCATCCACTCCCTGGTCTGTTCTTGTCCCCTAGATCTTGAGTTAGCAAGCTCATGAAGTCAGCTGGTTCTGCACTAAAAAGTGGTACCGGGGCTTAAAATCCAGATTTTAAGATAATATCAAAAGTACGACAGATGACTCCTGACTCTTTGACCTCCAGGACTTTGGTCAAGCATGTCACAAGGATATCCACAGATATTTAGGAACGTCACACAAAGTTTATACATTCTGGGTTATGTATGTTGGTCACATTTTACTCGCACAGGCTTAGCAAAAGAAGGCTAACCATCCCTTCTGATTGGTGTGCCTTTCCCAGACCTGTTGCCAGTAGCAACCTTTTAAAAACATACATAATCCTTTCTAGAACTTTCTACCTCATAAGGCCAAAGAACCAACCTCCGTGATTTCCCAAGAAATTTTAATACAGTTTTAGAAGCAAGAGATAACCACAGGGGCTTTATGTCCTATGTTTAAGACGTCATTCTGGGATGAACATAATTAAGCAGGTGTCAAAGGGAACTTGTTGACTCTCGCTAAGATTATGGATGGCTAAGCCACCATGCTCAGTGAGCCATTTAGTCAACTCAACAAACAAACAAGAAGCAGTAAGAAATAAACATCAGGTGATGATGCGGCTACAAAAGGCCTTTCACTCGCTTATAACTGAATATTTATTTTCCTAATGAGCCAGGACCTAATAGCATTAAATTACTGCAGGAAGATATCGCCATCTGTGTTCCCTAAACAATCTGACACAGAAATAATACCCCTCCTGGGCAAAGTTGGTAGACTGAGGAAAGACCCCTCCCCCCCAAAATTGTAACAACCTTCCCTAAGAGTTTAACCCATTCCATGGCATTTTAGATACACATGTGGGTCTCTGAGATCAGAAGCAGTTACAAACCTATCTTCCTTTACGCTGACTTATTGCAGATATTTTGACACAGCAATGAATATCTGACCAACACTGAGTTTTTAAGTCAGTTGTAACATATCGTCCAGTAAGGTGAGCAAAATTCATTTTCCCATGCTGTCTTCTCTCTGATCTTTCAGTCTGGGGATCAAACTGGCCACTGAGGTAGATCTCAGAGGGCTGTGGTGTCAGAACTAATATCATAATAATATTACGTTTGTGATCTTCATAATAATTTAGTATCATGCAATGTGTTCATTATTGCTTTCTCCAAGTTAATTAGTTACTATCTTCAAGTTTATGGTTTCTGTATAAAGTATTGAATTTCATCAGTACCGAAATTTCCCAAAACCTAGAAACAAAAACAAAAATGCTTAGGGATCTTTGAAGCCTCATTTAGACATTTTTGCTTGTGAATGCACGTGTAGCATGCATGAGTGTGTATGTATTTGTGTGTATGTGCAGGTGTGGGTGCATTTGTGTCTGTGTCTATGTCTATATGCAGGCCTGAGGTTTTAGTTGGTTTGCCCTGGGGATCGCTGGCCCTGCCCCCTGAGTATTGGAATTGCACGGGGGGCGGCCACACCCACCTGACATTTATGAATGGATTCTGGGGATACCTACGCTAGTCCTCATGCTGGTGTGTGGCAAGCACTCTAACTGCTGCAACCATCTCTCCAGCCCTGGGCCCTAGGCTAAAACACTCCACTTCCCTCTAACACCACTGCAAGGGATGGGGGTAAAGGGAAGGGGTTGGGGTAGCCGGCTAGGCTGACCATGCGTCACCCTCTGAAGCTCATCCTCAGAACAAAGAGGGCACATGTGCTCAGTTGTATTTCTCTGTCGCTATAAATCTTATTGTTTTCATGTTTATATTAACTAAAACTGTAGTCAAGTAACTGACTTCCATTCCATAGGAAAAAAAATAGAAGCATGGTTAATAAAAACCTCTGATGCATTGGCGATCAATAGTCATGTGTTCCTTATACAATTCCCTAGGTGGGAAAAGGAAACTTACTCATTAACCTGTCCCTAATCGGGAAGCATCTCTATGGAGAATAAAGAGGAAAGTGAAAACATACAGACTTTAAACCGTGCAACTGATGCTCTTTATTTATTTTTTTTGATTATTTGTTTGCTTGTTTGATTGGTTTTTTGATTTGCTAATTTCAAGATAGATTCTCACTGTATGGCTGTGGCTGTCTTGGAACTCACCGTGTAGACCAGGCTGGCCTCCAACTCACAGAAGTTCCCTGCTTCTGCCTCCCAAGTGCTAGGATTAAAGCTGTGTGCCACTATGCCTGGCTACAGCGTACTTTTTAAAACTACCACTTTATTTGGACATAAATTACACAATCTACAAATCACCCAGTGGAAGAGCACAATTCGGAGGGTTATAGTGTGTTCACAGAGTTAGGTAACCAACATCGCACTGATTTCGGGTCACTTTTATGGTATACAAAAGGACCCTCAGAAATGACTAGTGGTCATTTGCCGTTTCTCTTTTCTCCAGTTTCTGTCCTCGTCCCCCTGTCTTCTTCCTGAGCCCAGCTAACAACTCATCTCCCTTCTTCTTCTCTACACATACTTGTTCTGGGCAATTAAAAAGTACTTATCTCATTAACTTACGCACCGTCTCTCCATCCTTATTCTGCAACCATTCTGTATTCGTGTATGCCCAGCTGTTTTTCATTCCATGTAAGGGCCAGGCATGGTAGCTCCATCCTGCAATCCCAGAACATAAGCGCTGGAAGCAGGAGGATCAGGAGATCAAGATCAAACTTGGCTACATAGCAAGTTCAAGACCAAGACTGTCCTAAGTAAAACCCTGAATTAAAAAAGAATGCACATATGAATTTTACCATGCAATGATTATCTTTCTTTATCTGGGGGCTCTCACAGAGGGTAACATTTTTCATGTTTATTCATGTTGAAAATGACAAGATTTGCTGGGCAGTGGTGTTGCATGCCTTTAATCCCAGCACTTGGGCGGCAGAAGCAGGCAAATCTCTGTGAGTTCGAGGCCAGCCTGGTCTATAAAGTGAGTTCCAGGACTGTTTCACAGAGAAACCCTGTCAAAAAAAACAAAAACAAAAACAAAAACAAAAGAAAATGACAAGATTTGCTTGTTTTGGGATAGACTATTCTCTAATATATTTTACACACACACACAAGTACATGCACACTTTTTTCTTTTTATCCACTCATGTGTTGATGGACACAGGCTAATATATCAATGGTGATCGCTATCATTTGAGTTCGTACTGTGGTAAACATAGGAATGCAGAGATCTCTTCAACCTACTGATCCCACTACTTCTTTTACATAGCCGCTGCTGGGATTTCTGGGTCATGTGACTGTCTTTAATGTTTTTGAAGATGAGATCTCCTACATTGCTTTTCATAGTGTCTGCACTAACTTACATTCCCACCAATGGTGTGTGGACTTCTCTTTTCCCTACATCTTCTCAGCAATTGTCTGTCATCCTTTTGGTCATAGTCACCATGCCAACAGTTGACCATGCTTAATCCATATTGGAATGGCTTCTTATCAGTTGTCTGCTGCAACATAGTGAACTACGTAATGCTGCTTATGCAAAACAAAATGTTCACTTAGTTCATAAATATCTTGGCTGTTTGGGGAGTTTTTTTTCGTCCCAAGCTGGTGACTCAACACATTTTAAGCTGTAATTGCTCTTAAATGCGACAATGGCATTTATTCCAAATGTGTATCTCCCAAAGTGAGAATGAACTACAGACTCCTTGCTTCCAATTCCATGGTGACTGTGGGGACTTCGGTCACCAAGTAGATCAACTGAGGACTGACATGACCAGGGTGTGTTCCTTACGGTTTTCACTCTTTGCGGCCTGCCATCATCCTTCAACAGGCCAGCCTTGGCTTATTCACACGGCATCAGCGCTATGCTACCAAGATTACAACGAGAGCAGAAGCAAGTAAGACTTCTCTGTAGCAAGGGCCCTTCTGCTCCATCCTGTTTCCCCAAGCAAGAGACAAGACCATTCCAGATTTCAGGTAGACAAATCGACTTTCCCTCTTGATGTGAGGAAGACACCACCAGGACATGGATACAAGAGGAGATGTGTGATTAATGCAATTAATTTACTGCAGACCCTCAACATGTGAAAATCTTCTCTAGGGCAGGAGGGAGCCACGACATAAATACCTGTCTCACAAAGTAGACTTTGATAGATGCTACCCCGCAGGCACCGACCACCGCCCTCCCACGGTACACTAGGAGCAGTCTAAGTGAGGAGTGTCCGGGAAGGCTGAACGAGAGTGTGACTGGAGAGGCCTTGTGAAGGGCCGCCACGGGGCTTCTTCCACACTGAGTGAGAAGGGGCGCTGCAGGTGATGAGGTGGGAGTTGTAGCTCGGTGAGTGGAACAGAAAATCCGTAATATTCATGCACTTTTTTGTGTGCCTATTTATAGACTGCAGCCATGGTCTTATCCACAGAGAACTAGTTTAGGGTAGCTAAAAGAACAGATCTGATTCTGAACCACGGTGTTTCCCACCCCCAGTATAAGCAGAATGCACTCCGACAAATCGCTTCCCCACCTCCATGTCTTTCTTCTTCATAAGGTCCCCATTCTCATCTGACTGTGTCAAATGGGACCAGAAAAATCATGTGTGGGACTCTGTAGAATAGAACAAACTTTAATCTCTTAAGAACAAAGTGAATCATATTTAATCAACAAGGAGTTTATGTAAGCACTAGAAATTCGTAAGAACATGAGAAGTTAATTAATATCAGCATCTGTAAATAATACGAAAAAGCCATTCAATGGGAAACCAAGCTTCAGCAGGGCACTGCTGACCATTGTCCACTGCAGGAAACCCAAGTGATAAATATCTTTTTGTTAGCTTTAAGTTGGGGGGGGGAGAAAGAAGAGAAAATAACGACATCCTTTGGAGCCAGGGCTGTGGAGACTGCACCCTGTACATATTCTACAGAGCCCCAAACTGGCAGGAGTCCAGAGGCCTAGCTGGAAGGCTGTCCCCCAAATTTAAATGTTATAAATTTTGATAAATAGACTCTATTTTGTGAAAAACTTAAGAGTTATTCTCTCTTTGCCACACAATCCACATATCTACAAATAACATGTGTGTATATGTATGTAAATGCATGTACATATTTACCCACAAGAATATTAATTTAACATTTTTAAATGATGGAATTTTGAAGTCATCATGAATATCTCCAATGAAAACAAAACTTTCCATACCAGCATAAAGATTATGCACGTATTACTAAAGGAGAAAAAGCATATTGAAAAAAAAACCTGTGTACAGCAAGTATGTATGTATGTGTATTCTATGACACATGCATGTATGCATGTCACAGTTTGATGTACTAAAAGTTGTGACTTGCTTTCTTGAAAGGTTAAAGAGAATAATACTTTAGAGTGCTTAGTAAGCTATAAAGTGCTAGAAACGGTGCAGTTAGGCGAATCCATATCTGAATGCACCGTAAGTATCTGAAAAACAGACTGATATCTTTCTAAGTTCTGTGACTATAGCTCCCACTGAAGATCCATATTTGCTTTTGCCAAAGAGATTAAGAAAACACAGCAGAAGATTCTTGGCAAAGGCTTCTGGGGGCATGGGAAGTACAGAAACAACACCCCCCATCATGCCTGTCCCCAAGGAGAGATGCTCATGGCAGTGATGCATCCCTGTTTCTTCTCAGCCCTGGTATTCTCTGAACAAACAGTTAAACTACATAACAAACTAATAAAAAATAATTTGGAATCTAGGGCATGATTATGGCCATGGAAGACACTGATGATCATTTCATGTTGTGATCTGGGGAAAACCTAAAATAGAGCACTCTTCAATTACCATAATTTCTACTGTCATTGCAATTTCTGCACATAAAAGCATTTGGTCTGAGGCACAACAAATTTATCTGTAAATTATGCAATAAGGGATAAGGAATGGACTTTCCTTTGAAAGAACAAGCAGAATCAGTCATTTATGGGAACATCTTCATCTTCCCCGACATGTGAGAGCCACCAAATGTGTTCTCTATTATTGTGCAAACTTCTAGAGACTGTCACCCCAGCCCACACCCACCCCTCTCCCAAGTTTAATTAAACCAGTATCACACTGAGACTGGAAGGAAAACACAAAGATACAACCATAAACAAACATTAATCATGATCATTACATACATTTTATTACATGAAATAAACAATACCGTGGAGCCTTCCCCAGACGGCGGAGCTCTTCCTCTTGGATAACATCCGAAGGCAATTGAAGGGTAAAATAATACTAATAATGATAATAATAATTAGTATGAAAGAGGGAAAAGGGGCTTATCAACACATAAGCAGAAACGGTACCCCTTCTTCATTTATATTAATCTCATATTTGCTCATGTCTTCTTTTTCAGGTCTAATAAGGGCTTCTTCCCACTGAGACAAATAGAAAGTCTTTTCTTATTTGTCGCCTCACTTCGGTGTTTGTAACTCAACTGCCCCAGGGCAAGGAGATACTTGGACGATTCTGTCAATATTTGGTCTGCAGTGCGGAATTCCACTAGGAAGTGGGGTGGGGGTTGTCCTGAGCCCTCAGGCTCAACCTAAGACTCAAAACCAGAGGAAGAAGGAATGGCAAGACTCAGAATGGTGCCTTTGTCCTGATTTGGGAATGCCCAGACTCCTTTTTCAACAGAGTGGAAGATCTTCTCACTCGGACTCTGAATCAGGAATGAGCCCCTTTGGGAGAATGCATTTTTGTTTTTCTCTCAAAAGGGCCTCCAGACATTCTTTAGGATAAAGAACATGTTGGGAGCTACCACTAAACATATAACACAGCTGTCCAACCCTATTGTTCCATCTCCATATGGGAATGTGAGGAAATAGGCCCTCTCCTGCAGAGATGCCCATTAAGGGCCAGGTCACCAATCAGTCACACATCCCATTTTGTGGCTTTACTAATTGTGCAGGCCTGAGGTAGTTTTGCTGTGTGTTGCCCGTGATACCCATCTTAGAGATTCTGTCAATACACAGAAAGACTCAACCTTGCAAGTTCTGTGATAAGGGGTCATGAATCTGAGCAGGAAGTAGTCTACGTGCCTTCATGAAGATGCTTGGACACATAACTGCTCAGAAAGGTGAAGGGAGATTCCAACACAGATTTCTCTGGGGCTTTGAGGAGGAAGCGTCCCTGTCTCCCCTTGTGAAGGAAGAGAAAAGGATGACTAAGTAGAAAGTTTTCTCTCTGACCTGTTTCTGCTAGGAAGAATCCCAGTGTTAATGGTTTACAGTCCAGGAGGAGGTCCCACTCTGTGTTCAAATGGTGGCTGTCAGTGGTGCATGGGCACACTCTCCAGTGGGATGGTGGCCTGTTGGGTGGTCCAATAGCATGGCCCTCAGCTCAGGAAATAAGAGGAGGAAGGTCGATAGGGGACTGTCCTTCCTCAGACCAAGATTTCACTTTCTCCTTTGTGGAAGCTCTTGATGAGGAGGCTGGGGAGGGGGTACCACTGCACAGGAGCTGGCACTAGATACCCCGGGGAAGAAATCCTGAAGAGTAACCCCTTTGTCCTGGTATCTCTCCTGAAAGTGAACTGGGCTGTGACCAGTTACACAGAACCCCCTTGGAGATCTTATTCCCCGTCATTCCCTAGACACTTTGAGACAAAAAAGGCATAGGTGAGCAGACACTCTCTCAAGCCTCCTTTCTACCACAGTCCCGAGGGGAATGTCCTCTACCCTCTGCCTCTATCATAAATACTCTGATTAAAATGTAAATTTAGCCGACCTATCAGCTTCCCATTAAGGGGACTCTTTAAAAACGCTGTTAATCAGCTGAAAGATATGTAGTGAAATGCCACTCGTCAATTGTGACTGCTTATGACAGTTAACAAAGCTTTCTATTTGCCCCAAACATGTGCTGATCTATCCATTATGCCAGGGCTCACTCTCACGCTAATTGTACATTCTCTTCTCTAATGCAGTTTTGCTGTTATCTCATAGGCTAATGAAAGCCAGGAAATCAATAAATATAAATTATACATGCAAAGAAGGACTGCTACGAGCATAAAGTTTCTAATTAATTGCACTTGATTAATTTATATCCTTTAATTATCTTGCTAAGCCACAAACAACATAAATATCTTTGCAATCTGGTTATTGCTATGTCAGTCATAAAAAACCAGACACAGTAAATCTATGAAACCTAGCAAGCTGTATTGCCAGAAAACGTGAAATGGCATAGCCCATAAATATTATCGAACTCACTCAAGGCACCGATGAATAATTTCAGTGTGACAAATTAACACTAAATATGTTGCATGGTTATCTGACGAAGGTTATGGTGATGTTATAAGTTTAAATGGTACATATGGAGGAAGCAAAAACATGCATTTCTTACCTCTGGGCTTATAAAAACCTTTTCACACTGAGGAGGAGTAGCGGGTGTTGGGACTCATGTGCAAATATCCCGTGTATTCTGAAAACGGAAGAACTCTTTATAGCAGCTCAGCAGAAAGGTGGACTGTTAATGTTTGGTTTATTACTTTCTCTTTGATAAGCTTGGCCAAGAAGGAACAATCCCACGTTTTCTGCAAAAGGTAAAAGCAAAATGCATATTTGAAAGAGAGATTGGAATCCAGAAACTGAACACAGTTTGGGAAGCGCTGGATGCTGCGTGCTCCCATTGTCTTAAGGCCTGGAACTTTTACATGGAAAGTGGTTTCTCTTTTATTTTATCTGACTCTGCTAAGTCAGCCATCTGTCACTTATCTGAAATCTAATCCTTTCTGTCCACCGAGCTTGCTCTTTGTCCTGGCCACTGCATATTACCAAGCATCTATATCTACAAGTTTCATAAGTGTGTAAAAAGAAACTATCTGTCCTCAGCTACTCTCAGACAAAGGCCATCTGTCAGCAACTGAAAAAACTATTCTTTTTTTTTTAAGCATCCGAAGGGATTTGCTCTTCACCAAGTAAACCCACTTAACCCTTCCAATAAGATTAACTGTTATTTGTTTCCATTAAATAAAAATGACCATACTAATATACGTTTAATAGTTCCATAACAGTTGCAAAAAGATCAGCTCTCCTGTGGATATCTTTTGTAGATAAAACATACGCGCATATAAATAAAGGAATTATGACAGCAATTAGATAACCCATAAGGCCAGGGGATGTTTTCACTTCCTTTCTCCAGTCTGGGGCTGTGAAAGAGAAGGCAATTTAAAATATAGACGCCAGAAAGTACCATGCTCTCCCTAGCTTCAGTTTTACAGTAAATAGCACTTCTAGATATAGAGTATGTCTGAGTACACACAATTATTAAGATTCAGAGGTCACCCTATGACTCCTGCCCTCTTCCCAGTCTACATACTCAGGGACAGTTTTATAGCCCTGGGGCCATGCTGTTTCAAGTCTGTGTATGCACGGTATACAAATAGGGCCTCACTAAGGATCGCTGTAATTATGGGAAATTGGTGGTGGTGGGGAATAGCTGTATTTAGTGACACTAATGTGGCGCTCCGGTAACATTTGGGGAGTCCTGTCTCCTAGTTCCATCCTAAAGACTGCCAACACTGTTTGGATTAGCATTTCAGAAGCAAAATAAATAATGCATTTGCCTCGGTGGAAGGGCCGAGGCAAAGTTTTCAAGTGTTTTTCGACGTTCGAGTCGTTTGAAAACAGATTGCTCCAGAGAGCTGTGCTGTCGTGTACTCAAAACTGGGAAGACCACACTCGTGTCCGCGGGAGAGCTGAAGGATGGGCGCAGACTCAGTTTACTTCCAGGTCC
>LOEQ01000956.1:422844-448091 GCA_001685075.1 Bramus lutescens | reverse complement strand
TGTGTGTGTGTGTGTGTGTATGCACGCGCGCGCGCGTTTTCCAAGCTCTGCATTTCCACCAGGGCAGGTTGTTCAGGAGGTGACAGGGTGGAGCGGGCGGATGGGTCAGTGGGCATGAAGTAGAACCCACAGTAGCCCGGCATATCCAACTGCTGGTGCATGCAGACAATGGAGGAACCTTTGTTTCTGCACAGTGGTAGAGTCATGGGAAGTTACAAACCAAGCAAAGGAAACGGAATTTTCTTTCTTCCTCAGAGCTTCTAGATTTGTCTCCCTTTGACTATCTTATGAAGTCCTGACTGTTGAGTTTCACGGCAAAGTCCAATTTAAAAAATTCTCCAGTCCAAATACCTGACACTTGTCAATCACACTCCTTTTTCTCTCTGCCTTGAGCTGGGACTATGATTTGCTGCAGCAATTTTGCCTTCCTCAGATGCTCAGGTGGGTATTAGAGAACCACCACCCCATCCTTTCTCAGAGCTCTGTCCCAGGCTCTCTCCAGCCGCTCTTTTCTTGGAGACTGCATCCCAGGCCCCAGACTTCAAATTTCTCACTCAGCGGGTGCCTAAGGAAACAGGAAGTAGCCTGGAGCTTCCAGCAAGACTAGTATAGTGTGTGTGTGTGTGGGGGGAGGATAGGTAAATCTCTTGATGCTGCAGTTAGATGGGCGAAGAGCCTTTTGGATGTAACTCATCTGCCTGGGACTGGTGCTCTAAGGTAATGATAAAGGTGCACGGAGCAGACAGAGCCCTGATTAAGTATGGCCACCGAGCTTTCTCCTAGTTGGAGTGTGGAAAAATACCATGTGTCCAGCAGGAAGTAGGTATCCCCCACCGCAGCTCGCCAGCTTTGTCATTTTCGATGTAATGCACCTATGTAGCAAGCCGACTCACTAGGTTTGACTGCAATTACCTTATCTTTCCTATTTTTAGTGACAGGACCAGATTATTTTAAGTGCGTTTTATAGAAAACCCTTCTTTACTGAAGTATAAAGACTGTAATAAAGACAATACAATGTTTTGAAACTGTTTTAAATCCTTCACTCAGCATTGCGTCTACAGATTTAACATGTAGGGGTTCTAATCTTACTGCTACTAATTAGAGCTTTAGTGTAATTGTGCCAACAGGGCGCTTGGCATAATAATTACTATTGAGAGACTCCGGTGGCGCAGTAACATGCCTACATAATGCAGATATGTCTACGATTACAGTGCAGTCACCTTTGGATGTTGACTCCAGTTGGATTTTAACCAAGTAAGGGGTTATTTTGCCTTTATAATAAACCTTAAAAGGCATATACATATGTATGATTTAGGTATCCATTTTTCCTCTTTGAGCCTTTTGAATATTAATTAACAGGAACTTCAGAAGGCAACAGGGACACATTTTGTTTTGAAGATCTCACAGTTTGGGACACGTGACTCTGTGAGTGGGGTTCTTACTGCTGCCGCCGAGGTGGTCCAGCTAGACCATGCGTGGCTTGCTCCTGGAGTGTTTGGTGTGTGTGTGTGGGGGGGCACTCTAGAGCTAGATATCATGCCTTGTGACCAACAGGGCAAGAGGAGAGGATGGTGGGGGGGAGCCATAGAGATCTCAGAGATGGTCTTTAGAGTTACGGCCTGTGTTGAGGAACTCTACTGGTCCCCAAGGTAGGCTATGCAATGGCAATGACCTGAGTTTCCTACTGATCCTTCCAAGGTTTTAAAGACGTGTCCGATAGTTGCCTATGGCATGCAGGATGTGAGAGTTATGTGTATGGGGGTGGGGGACACTGTTCACTGCCACCTTTTCCCAAGTAGGACACCCATGGAACTGGGCCACTGGCAAAGGCCATTTTTGTTTGTTTGTTTGTTTCAGTTTGTGGCTCCCGGGCACAGCCAGCTGAGAATAAGGCCTGTGTCCAACATGTGGCACTTCTGCTAGTCCGGCCACTCCATGTGCTGTTAGTGGTATGTTCTTTGGCACAAATGCAGCCAGCCCCCCCTACCCCCATATGTGTGGATGGCTTTTTGTATGAGTGGTTGAATTTTCAGTACAGGTGAAAGAGTTTCTACAAAACTGATTCCTCAGTACAATAAGTCACCAAAGAGGATCACTGGTCACTTAAAGTGCTCCACAGAGGGTTCTTTAAAAATAAAAAAAAATGTAATAAATATATTTAAAAGGTGGTGTGCAATGGCCAAGAGCCTGACCCATAACTCTGTTTTTCAGCTCCACAGCCTTGTTTTTATTGCCCCTTAGTGCCTCACTTTTAAAGTGACAGGGAACCAATTTCTGATTACAAATCAATGGGCTAGGATGTCACCCTAGGACGCTGAACGGAGCTGTAAATCCTGAGTCGCCCATGATGCTGGGAAATCGGGGGTCAGGGAGTAAAGACAATTGCTTTGTACGAGGAGGGTGCAAATGCCTGTGTTAACACGTTGTTTAAAGTCTCCCTCTCTGGAGAAGACCTAGGCAGTGCCAGCAGGCAGCTGCTTTCGGCCCACCAGCCCAGCGGCTGACAGGGTGTGTTGACCATGTAGGTCAGAAATGCCTGTAAATTTTCCACTGTGCCCTGGGAGACCATGACTTTGTCCTACTGGTGAGCACCCCCCACACACACACACGCTCCACCTTCGCCACATCGTGTTAGCCAAAATACCTGCACTCTTGTCATGTAAGGCACCTTTTGATGATGGCCCTTTTTTCTTTAAGCTTTTAAGGTAATCTTAGAGAAATCATCAAGCTATAAAAAGAAATCAATAAAAACAGAAAAGGTTCCCATCACCCCGAAAAAATCCATAACGTTTGCATTTTAATAGAGACACTACAGGGGCAGGGCCGTCATTTTCTTTCTGATGTGTTCCTTTGATTTCCCTCACAGCGCACAGGGCTCTTGACTTTCTTGAGAAAAGGGATTATTGAATTGTGTGTCTCCCTCAGATGTACTTGATCACTCAAGTATCTGTACTTACGAATGTTAGAGTCTGCTCAGCTGTTGTCTCTTTGGGAGCTCATCACGCCTGTCATCTTAATATTAATTGGGTTTTGTGTAGGAATCTCAAGCCCCACACTGAGTGGCTTTCAAGAGAGAAGATTATGCTCAAAGCCAGATACAAAGACAAACAAATTTAGCACCACAATTATCATAATTGCAGAAACATTCTGTCGCAAAATAAGCAAATCTGATTAAGAGCCCTTCTACATTATCAAATATTAATCTGGTGTCTACAGTCTAACCTGGTTGAACCTAAGAGGCTTCTTAGGGCTTTCTGTTTTCACAGGCTTGCAGGGGCTGAACGGGGAGACAAGCTAATAGCATGAGACAGTCATGCCAGGATGGTAAAAGGATCTCTGATGAATGTAATCTACTTAAATTGAAACTAGTAACAGATAGGATCATAAACCTGAAGTCAGAATTAAAACATATCCTGCCAATGAGATGTTTTTGTGTAATTCCAACCACATGGTCACTCTGAAACATATTGTGGAGAAGCATTCTTACGATCCTGGTCATTTCAAAAACGAGGTCAATATCTTTATGGTTGATCATCACAATAAAAGGTACGGCCATTCGAACCTTCCTTCCCAGGCTTTCTTGATACCCATACAATGCTGGGAGCTGTAACATTCCTGCTAAGCCGGAGAGTTCATTTTATTTGTAATTTTCAGCTGCTTTTAGTTTAATTGCGCAATTTCCTCAATTATTAAAGTTCACTCTGCGTGCTTAAGTTCATTAGCCATTGTCAAATGGGCAAATTACTTTGCAATTTTAATATTTGTTGGACAAAGCTGCTCTAATAGAGTCACTCTCCCCACCCAGCCTCGACTTTGCTGCAGCTCCCAGTGCAGCCGTGATAGGTGCAGGAATTGCATTAAGGGTTTCTCTTTCTTTAAGACTGTCTCTCCCTGTTTGGAACTTCAGCTGCCCAGGAAGACTTTTCTGTCTGTTGGCTTCAAAGGTGGGGGGCGGAGGGGGAGTCCAGGAGGCAGGCAGTACCATGGGTAACACTGGAGTTGCCATGAATGAGTATGAAAAATCACCTGTGCTGGCAAAATTTCTCAGACACGAGCAACTTGCATAGGTAAGATACAGTCATATGTCTGTATCAGCCTACAGAAACATTACTTGACCTCTCAATAACCAATAAAGCAGGATTTCAGTCATCAATATTTTTAATCACTACACTATGCATATCCCTACATTATTTATTCTAACATATATGTGTGTTACATCATGTATGTGTGTATGTATGCACATATATGCATATTTTAAGTTTTACACAGTTTAAGTATTGACAAGATTCTCTTTCTCCCTCTCTCTCACACACACAGACACATACACTGGCACACACACACACACATTACACTACACTGAGCTATTTAAAGTAGTGTATGCAGGCTGTACTTAAACATACATGCTTACCCTTGTAACAGAAACACGACTTTTTACTTGCTTCGCCCCTTGCATTTCTGAGGCCCCCTTGCCCCTTCACAGATCTCATTTGATTAATGATGATGGGCTTGCTCCTTGGCAGTGCCGCCCCATTCTCAGGGGATGCTGATTGTTGAAATGTACCAGTATCGCTAATCTGAAAACAAGTGTCCCCACCTGCTGCCAACTGTGTGGTGCCCTGTGCACAGACTCAACTCCAAAATGTCTGGGTCCTGAGACTTCCGGCCCTAGAGGACAAAACCCTGGCAGCATGGCTTATCTCCCCAATAATTAGGCTTGTGTTTCTGCTTTATTAACTCCAATACAACAGCGCCCTGCCCTCTGTCACCAAGGAGACTAATAGATGACAGTCACTCTGATTTGGAAGCCATACAAATTAAATGACTGAAATGAGAGGAAGCGAAGTTAAGGCAAATGGTGTCAAGATAAGGCAGTCAATCATTTACATACGGGTTTTTCAAACATTAAGCGGGTGTGGGGGGGCTTGATTTTCCATGTGTTAGTGCAACAGTGTTAAAACAAATCATCTCCACTTCCCTGTTCAAGCTCAGTGACAAGGAATTCCCAAAATGATATCGGGAGTAATTGATGGCCTACGTTGTCTAAAGCCAGGGTCACCTTTCCTTTTCCCAACGACCATGCTTTTTTACTTTTCCTAAGAAGAGGATTCTCTGGTTCATGTGGGCGTGTGTCCATGTTCACAGTCTCCCATAGGCAGTCAACAGGTCCCCATCTTCATTACTGCCCCCCTCGGGCAGATTTGTTATACGTTTTTTTAACCTTGTGTCTTCCTTACCGGGGTGGAGGGGATCACACACCTTATATACAATGAAAATTACCTAAGGAAAGAAATAAAATTGAAATGGGGGGGCACCCAATCACTCTGATCTCCATCCATCTTCTATGGAGCTTTAACAGTACATTTAGTGATATGATTTAAGGAGTCACATGAACTCTGGCTATGTAGCTGCCAGGTTTGGAGAAAGCTGATGAGATATGATTGTCTCCATGCAGAAATACCAGGGTGGTGAGAAGATAATTTGAAATGAAGTTAAAACTGAAGCGACACCAAGCTTCTCCTGTGTGTGTCAAAACAATCCCAGTTTCCCCTTTCTTCCCCCTCTTTCACTCCGATGACACTGGCTCACACTGGGGGTGGAGACCTGCCTCCTCGCCAACTGTGATCCTTGGCTGATTTTAAATTTGAGATGATTCTGT
Organism: Bramus lutescens; assembly: GCA_001685075.1. NCBI lineage: Eukaryota > Metazoa > Chordata > Mammalia > Rodentia > Cricetidae > Bramus > Bramus lutescens. Next base: position 442,435 of record LOEQ01000956.1, on the reverse strand, counting down.
TTGAAAGACAGCTCCAAAGTTTGATCCCCAAATCAGCTTCTGGAGATTCCAGATAGAGGTTACCAAGCTGGCAATACTGTGCAAGCCTCAGACATCGCTATGACTCACAGACCTGAGGTTTTATTTTCCACACTAACAATATTCAGGTATGAATAGCATACTTGGTAATAAGTGACATTGGGTTGCAAAAAATGTCTTTGAACTTTAGCTTAAAAGAAGTGGAAACAGATGTAAAGAAGCATCAGATGTTAAACACTATACTGAATCATCACAAATGGAGTCATTGTGTCAGGTGACAAGCTTTGAAAGTTACTGGTGCTAGGTGTATGTCTGTGTGCTATCTACGCATGTAGAGATAGTTTGTGATTTAAGGAAACAAACCAGTAAATATGGATTGCGACCATTAATATTATCCCTGTGTGCACAGATGTAATAACTAAACTTCCTTGATGAAAACTAGAGCAAGAACTCAATCTTGTGCTTCTGTACAGAAGGTGGTTGGTTGGGTTCTTCTGCAAGCTTCAAAGGTTTAAGCAGCATTGTTGGAAAAGAAGTTTGAAGTTACCCTGCACAAGATAGTACATCTGTGTGCTCTCTACAGAATGGGGGATTGTAAAAGCCGAATACATGGGGAGGGGGAGCAGAGGGAAAGTCTTGAGAGTTCAACCCACTCCAGCGTCATCAGTCAGTTAAGAGTAGGGTCTGCAGTGGCCCCCTGCTCTGCCATTTCTTCCCATTCTACAGTGCTAGCCATGTTTATGCTGATAGAGAGAGATGTCAATTAGTTGTATTTATCCCTTCTGGGTCCATTTAATCCCCTCTGTTTTTATTCCCATCAAATCCATTAGCCCAAACAAAGCTACATATGTCTTGTTGGAGATGCATTCAGACTGGCCTTGTTTACACTGAGAAGACGAATTTTATGGCAACATCAAATACATAGTGAAACCTCACCAATGGAGCCACTTGGCATGATGAATCCATCCTATTGGCACCTTCTATCTGACTTACTCCATTGCTGTTTAACTTGGTCCTTAAAGGCTGGTTTTCCCCCACAGCCCCTACATTTCTCCACAGTTTTACATTTATGATCATGTGTTTCCAACAGTCACAAAACACAGCCCTGTCTTAAAGCAGCCAAAGGCTTTTGAAAGGTCTTGATTTTCCTCCTAACAAAATTCAGGGTTTATTTATTTATATATTTTAGTCCAATTTTAAAAAAAGAAGAGAAGAAGGAGAAGAAAGACTCCCTTGTTTGTTTAGAAAGAAAATCTTAGGTGCTCTTCTTACTTTTTTTTTCAGAACTTCTTTGTCTTCCCAAGCAAGTTGGCTGCTAATATGGAAGTTGCACAAGTGATCTGATCAGAAAGTGCAGACCCGTGCTAGTTGACACAGCACTGTGAGGGTGAGGACATGTGTGTTTGAAACTCCTGGCTTCACAAGAAAAAAAAATCACTGTATGGCAAACGTTAACATCTAGGCCTGAACGAAAAAAAAATCACTGTATGGCAAACGTTAACATCTAGGCCTGAACATACACGACCAGAAAGAGTGGCACAGACTAAAGGAAATCACTACTTAATTCCACAAACATTGCTGCAGCCCAGGAATGGAACACACACACACACACGCACACACACANACACACACACACACACACACACACACACCCCAAAAAAGAAAACATCAAACCCTTTGAGTGGTCCCCTCCCCAGAGCCAGCCCCGTACATCAGCATCATAACGTGCGGCGCATCGCCATCTGCTGGCGGCGGTGCACCGGCAAAAGCGCTCTGTTTTGCTGCGGCCTCTGTAAGTTACATGTAGGGGCTCGGCACCTTCCTTCTTTGGGGTTCCAGCTGCGGACCAGCCCTGCCAGCACAAAACCAGAAAGAGCTGGCGAGCGACGCTGTGCAGGGAAGAAAACTGCGCAGGAGAAGCTGTGTCCCAAGACCTGTTGGGCGTGTGAACACGGGAGGATGGATATGTTTTCAAGTCGTCCCCAGAGATCTCGCCCAGTTCTCCAGCACTAAAGAAGTGGAATTTCACTGCGTGCAAGCACAGGAGTACCTCTCCCCTTCTTTCTGTCTGTCAGCGCCGTACCCGCAGGCCTGTCTTCACATCATACTCTGTGGTCTGGAGGGGTTGAATTTCCCGGAGACCGCCTTGAGTCTAGGCTGTTGCTTCCTAGCTGGCTTTAGTGGAAGGAGGGGACACACCGGGCGGTGTGACCCTGCAGGGCGGTCTTTCCCAACGGTAGAATCTGAGGCCCAGGGCACTCAACACTCATGCTTTCAAGGGTCCCCCACTCAGGAACTCTTCACAGATAAATGGGAAAAGACCTACAAGGATCAGCAGACTGTCTATCTAAAAAAAGTCTCCCCCATTCCCCGGCCCCGTGACCACTAGTGACGCCTTATCTGTGATAGCTTTTTAAAGGCCCCTGTGTGGGAGTGGCGGGCTCTTAGTATTTTCATCTCTCCCTTTCAGAACGGTGGTCTCCATCCTACGGTCTCCTTTTCTCCAACTCTTCCTCACAAACTTCCAGGGGCCCTTTGTTTCCGACCCTGGTAGGGGTTCTCTGGGCCTTGGTGGAAGGTTAGGCATGCAGCTGGGATAACTAATTTCCGCTTCCGCACTCAGTTGCTCCCCATCTTTCCCCCAAACCTTGAAGGATTCTCATAAAAAAAATACAAGGACTTGAGCAGCTAAGTTTGCGCCGAGAAGTCATACAAGCAAATTTGAATTTCAGAAAAAAAAATCAAGGTGTTTTGTTGCCACAAAAATGTCCTTCCTTTCTGTTTTCTTTCCTTCTTTGTCTCTTTTCTTTCCTCCCTCACTGTTTTTGCCTCCCTCTCTGTCTTTCTCTCTTCCTCTCTCCCTTCCATCCCTCTTCCTCGCTTTCATTTCTCTTCTGTGCCCCCTCTTCCCTTTTTCCTTTCTGCCTTCCTTCTCTTCCTCTCTTTGTCCTGGCCTCTCTCTACCCTCTTCCCCGCTTTCTTCCTTTTCTCCCCCACCTTCTCTCCATCCCTCTGCCACCCTCTTCCTTTCTTCTTTTCTTCCTCATCCCCTCTCTCCTTGTTTCCTGCTTTCTTCCTTTTTTTATTTTCTAAACTCAGTGCCCTGTCAGGGCTCTCTAATCCAAGTCTTTACATGGGAACCGAAATTGACAGAGACAACGTAATTTGCCCCGATACATAGCCGGGCGATACATAGCTGGGACGAGGCAGGAAAACCAGAAATTAGCTCTCTAAATTCAGTCTGGGTCTTGGTCATCCATATAACCTCTTCTTCCTCAGGACAGCCCACAGGGCGGGGCATCCAGTCACAGAGCCAGGCTTTAGAGAATCATCCCAGGTACCAAGAACTCTCAAGAAAATGACACTCATTTGTAATTCCCCATCCCGTTCATCTATAAACAACCCTGCCAGAGAAGATTGTTATGTAGCATCCCCTCTTTGGGTGACCCCCAAACTTTTCTTTTTCTTTTTTTTGTGACCATTGCTTCAGTTTGATTTAAAGATTTGTCTATCAGGTGCTCCTCTTGAGGGGCAAAATGGGCCATAGCAACAAGAAATTCCAGGGAAGGGCTGGGTCTTTTAGACCCACATCCCAAAGGCTCAGGCTTGGATCCCCACACATGGCTGCCCCTGTTCTGCCCAACAGAAGAGCAGGGATGGGGTATGGCTGCTGTGTGCGAGAGCTGTGCTTTCTCTTTTGCCAGAAAAAAAAGAGCAAGTGAGGGGCTGAGGAGGTGATTAAGGTCCTGTCTCCCTCACTCTTTCTCCCATCTTTCCTTAGTCTCTATCCCATGTGTCAGCCTTGAACTTCCTTCCCTGAGAAGAAGCAAAATTAGCAAGGGGTGGGGCAGAGTCAGAGAGCTGGAGAACACAAGCTGCCTTTGCAGAGTCTTGTGTGGGCTGGGCCTTGTTTCCTAAGGCCAGACTTCTGTTTGCATCCCTGACTCCATCATGGCAGGTACCATACCCTGGAGTGCTTATAGCACTTGGTCAATGGGCTCTGCAACCCTGCAGCTGAGATGTCTCCCTCTGAGATGTCTTCCGGCCACTCGTGTCATCCTGGGAGCTTTTCCTCTGTGTAGCGGCTTTATCTCTTTAAATATTCCACTTCAAGAGGTTATTGGCCAAGTTTGGACTTAACCAACACTGCAGGCAGGACTGGGCAACTGTTAACTGTTTAGTGCCTAAGAATTAAAGAATTCTTAATTGGAAGTGACTGAACCAAGCAGACTATTAGGGCTCGAAAACTAGAAAACTCTTTCTTAGCGCTATTGGTTAACACTGGAAAGACCTTGCTGTGCACAATGTTTCATGTATCCAGCCCTTCCTGGACAGGACTTCAGTCCCACTTTATGGAGGAGTAAACTGAGGCTTCAGGAAACTTAGAAACTTGGATGATTAAAGTGCTACTGAGGAGTGAGACAGTACTGGAAAGTCATTTCATTACCAAAACACACACACTTTCAATGGCTTCTGAGTAAAACGTGTGAACTGCTATTCACTTCCAAGTATTTTCTGTTGTGGTTTCAGTAGTGTTGGAATGAAACTTGGGGTCCTCCATATAGCAGGAAAAGACTTTACCACTGAGCTATCCCCAGCCTCATTTGCCACAGATATCTCAATAGCTCCCCTATGATCTAGTGCAGCTGTTTGACCATTGGGCCAATTTTAGGGATGCAGATTATGAGGCACTGAGATTAAGTAAAAGGTTGGGGACTTCAGCCACTAACTTGTACATCCTGCTGGATTTACAGACTGTTGGTATCTTCTCTGGTCAAATGTGCAGTAAAACCCAGCTAGTGCACAACCTCTGTCTCTGTCTCTCTCTCTGCCTATGTCTTTTCTAGTCCTTGTCATTCTTTCTTCCGTAGTCTACAAACACCACACACACACACAGACACACACACACATACACACATATACACACATACATACACACATACAAGTACAGGAAAGAAGAAAGACAGAAGGATGGCTGCTGGATACACAGACAGAATAGATTAAAATACTTCATTGATCAGAACGTCTTGCAGATGCAATTTCTGGAACTTTCCATCGAGTTTGCAGGTAAGCAACAGCAGCATTGCATTTCAGGATAAAGACACTGATCCATCCATGGATGCTGAGGGCTGAATTCTGAGCTCCAAGCTACAATAGTAACCTCAGACTGGCCGGCTAAGTGGCCACCCTCAGGGCTAGAGTGCACTGTAATCAAAGCTCACTGCCACCACCACAAGCACAGTGACCGAGAGAAAATAGTCACCTTCCATAGAACTTTTCAAATCAGGACATTTTCTATGGGGAGAGACAAGGGAAAGGAGGTCCATGTTTTTAAAAACAACTCCCCAAAAAACCTCACCCATATTACGACTATTTGTTTACTACCTGTTATCTTCCTTTTTTTTTTCTGATTTCAGATGACTCATTGCCACCCAACTGGGGTCTTTACACGTTGGGGGACACCAGTCCTGGGAGGAGGTGATAGGTAATAGCTTCTCTGTAGAGACTGATGCCTGACAGAAAATCCCAGGAAAAGGTCCAACATCTTTCGGAGCCAGGGGACAACTAAAATCAGTCTGGTGGAGTTCACTCAGGAGATCTATCCCTGTGGACAAGCTCCTCACTCTCCCTGTTCCTGCAACCCTGGGGATTTCTGGTAAGTATCCCCAGCTCCCTGTCTCCCATCAGGTTCCTAGAGGGCCTTCCTGGAGCAAACCTGAGCCCTAAGTCAACCACTCAACTCCAGGGACTGGGGAAGAAAGATAGAGGGAACCATTTTCCTATCCTGGAGAGGCCCAGACATGCTGCCTTGTGGACTGTGTGACTGGGTTCACTGTACACTGCTTTAGGTGCCACCACCCCGTTCTCTGTCTGTCAAGTGGAGATACTTACACACATAAAACTGGGAATTTCTGGGACAAATGAAGGCAGTCACCCGCAACAAGCCTGCACAGAGCCCGAGAGCCAGGGTCATTGAACAATTTCTAAAAATAGGTGGAAAGCGTTTTCGGCATTATGAACCATGTAGTGTTGACTCCAACTGCTTAGCTGCGTTTTAGTCTGGAAGCAGCCGCAGACCATATGGAAATAAATCATGTGAGGGTGTTCTAATAAATCTTTATTTGCAGGAATAAGAGGTAGAGCTGGTTCTTGGCTTGTAGCTTCCTGATACTTGGTTGTTAATGTGACTAATAACTAAATGTCAACAGCATTTATGACAGGTCCCATTCTACTGAGCTGGGATACACAAAGAATTGTGAACAAATAACCAGCTAGGTCTCTGTCTTTTGGTGACCTGAAAGGACGAGATGCAGGGAGGCATCTTGTCAGAGCCTTATATGGGGGCCCACTCTACGCAAAAGAGATATGAAAATTAAAAGCTGTAAAATCTGGAGTTACATGTTGTCAATCGTGCTGGGAGAGAATAAGACCACTATCACAATTCTGAGTCAAATTTGAAGCAAGCTTTAACTAACTACCGGTCAGGACCCTTCCAGGGTTCTCAGGAAATGGTGATGAGTCACATTTTGCAGAGGCTCATACAGGCAAACTCGCAAGGCCACTGAATTCCCCTCAGGTCCAATCAGGGTCAAGCACACATCCTGACGTGTTTCCTGCCCACACACTTCCTGTCTACATGCGATCAACACATAGGGTACAGTTGAGTCAAACAAAGATGTTTAGAGAAGGGAAAGCATGTGGGCTCGTTATCTCCCATAGACAATAGCTCCCAGCATTTCAGGAACCATCTATCCGTGAGCTTACAGGATAGAGGCATTTTTGTCTCATGTCTACCTTAGATGCAGTAATTACAACTTAAAACATAGCTTTGGCTCTCATAATGTGTCACTCAATTATTTACCTTTATAAGGTAATTTCCCAAATTCACCCTAGGAAAGCAAATCAGAAACTCTTTCTACTTCCCTGAATGTAAGATATGTCTATTTTTTGAGACAAACACAAGTGGGTACCACTGTGCTGTGCTGAAACTGACTAGAGCTGCTCTGGAGGAGCTGGATCAATGGAGAGGAAAGTCTGGGTGCCTGGTCTGCTCTCTGCCAGTTTGCCCAAGTCAGTGCTGGGACGGTCAGAATAGCAGCTTGATGTGTTTGAAGAGGGCTCTTGAATTCAACCCGGGACTTGAAGATGAAGACTGAGATCCTGACTATGAAAATCCCAAGTCGAACACAGCAACCATAACACCAAGATGGAACTCCACAGATATCCAACACTGCTAAGAGGGAGAGGTGTATCAAAGACCACCTACCACCTGTCTGCCTATCTATCATCTATCTGTCCATCCGCCTGCCTATCTGCTTTCATCTATCTATCTCAACTAGACGTCAAGGACAGTGAGGTCAATTACACACAATGACACACAAGTAGCTAAGCAGCTGCTTCACCGAGCCTATCCTCCTCTGAGCCGAGCTGGACCCTATTCCGTTTGATTGGAGGCTAATAGGATTATTCAGGCTCATTCACCTCTTCCTGTTAGAGCTACTGCTGACCATGTCATGTCAGCCTTTCCTGGACATACGTGCTAAGAAACCACAAATGTAAATTAAGGGTGGAGCTCACACCCACTACAAGACAGTCGCAGAAGCTCCACGGAAGGCACAGCATGGCTGTCTAGCTGAGACAACAGTCAGACACTTGACTCATTTGTCACCCTGACTTACGCTCAACTTTTGGTAATTACCAAGGTCAAGTTTTTTAGAAAAAGACAGTATTAGGGCTGGGATGTAGCTCGGTGGCAGAGCGTTGGTGAAATGTGCCAGACCTGGGATTCAGAAACTCAGCAAGGTCGAAGAAAATGAAAGCACCCGAGAGGACAGAGAGCTTTGTCATCTTTGGCAGGCACACTTCTGGTATGGGTTCTTCCTTCACTTCTGCCTCACCTGGTGAATGGCTCCCTTTATAACCCAGCCTGGGCAGTACCTTCTCACCCAGCTTCTATGTGCTTCTCACTCCTGTTGTTGACCTCGAGGGGGCTTTGCTCTTCCTGCCCCTGCAATTCCATGAGAGACACAGGCTGCCCACTTCTCTCTGCACCCCGCCCTCCAGAAGAGTACCCAGGTTCACCAACATGACTAAGTGTCACGTACTTCCAATACTTCCTACCTCCTCTCTTGATATTTGCCTCTGTCCCAGATGTGACAGTTTCCTGGTCAAGCAGTGCGAATTCTACCACTGAGCAGGTTTCTGAGAGGCAGGGGGCTTGGAGCTCAGGAGTTCTAAGCCCCAGCCCAAACTTAGCCAGAACTCTCATTTTCAAAGGCAATCACAAGAGGAATATCAAAGAACCTGCAGAATCCACATTGGGAAACCTGTCAGAAAATTGTTGGGAAAATAAGGTGAATCAATAGAATGTCAGGAGACTCAAATGGAAAAAATATTGAATATTCATTTTCTCCGTTTCACAGGGAAGGGGATTTAACAGGACCAAGGCAGCTGGGGGGATTTCCGGCTTCCCTTGCAATGGTTCAAATAATTTTTTTGTGCTGCGCATCGGATTAGTATTCAATTAACTCTTTTAAATTATAATGCACAACTTCAACACACTTGTTAACGAGTCTACAGCCCAATTAGGGTATTTAATAGCCACCAGGTAAAACAAATGCATGCTGAATTTCTGTAAATAGGGAAATCCACACCAAATTCAGCAAACAGGCTTCCATTTGCATATCTATTCCGTGTATAAATTCGGTGATACCCACAGACACCAGAGAAAAACTATGGAGGGTTCTGTTATCTGCAGGTAGTTATCTAAAGGCTGATAGCAAATCCATGCAGAAATTATGGCTAGGGACTGTGAAGATAGTGCAGCGGATAAATCACTTGTGCAAATGTGAGGCCTGGAGTGAGGTATCTGGAATCCACATAAAATTGTGGTAGGAACGGCAACTGCCTATAATCCCAACACACAAGGCAGAGACAGGGAATTGGTAATAGAGACCCAGAACTGGTAAACTCCAAGTTCAGGGAGAAGTACAGCTTAATAAACAAATTGGAAAGAGTCTGGGAAGGATACTATGAAGAAACTGAGATAGGACAAGAAAGGAAGAGGAAGACTCTCTTTGGAGGGCCCAGATAGCATGAAAAACACATTGAGCAGGGATCCCAGGCTATCTGCTTTCCATCCAGTCATCAGAAAAAGACCTGCGGCATCTTTTGGGCCACACACACACACACACACACACACACACACACTTGCACAATATGTGAGTCCCTACATACTCAAACAGACCTATACACATGTTAATACAATATTTACGCATACATACTTTTAAAAAACGTTTCTTTTTTGTATGATCCCAGTCCAGGAAATCTGATAAGCTAACACAACCAGCGCTAAGTAAGGGAAGTATTAGATCCGGTTTGTTCCTGGGGGCAAAGGCATCTCCGTGCTTGTCCAGTGTGTCAATCATAACTCCTCCATGGACTCAGCACAAGCCATTTCCACAAGTTTAGAACACAGAAGGAGATCGTCTGAACGGTGTACCGGACTGAAAGCGCTGCTTGATACACATGCTGGCATTTTTGTCAACTGCCTTCTGTCCTTCAGATATCTACTCTCACAGAGAAAGAGAGTGAACAGAAAACCCACAGGAGGGATGGGAATTCTGGGGAGATGCTAAGCGTCCTCCTCTTCATAGAAACGTATAAGCAAGTCTATGACAAAATAGAGACACTCGCTTTCTGTACAAGGTTTCACCCAGGCTGTTCCAGCTGGCCTCGTATTCCGGCAAGCATTCCACCTCAACCTCCCACAGCACGTGAGCCACCACTCCAGCTTTGGTACATTTCTTTAATATTTTGCTGTATATGCCCTTGCCTCCACTTCTGGAGTGCTGTGCTGTCATCGCCAGCTACACCACCAAAAGTCATGCCAGGATCATTTCTGAATTTTCTAAGTTTGGACAACTTTATTTTAAGACCTTTTCAGCATTTGGTTCATGCCAAATTAATATCTCCAGAGAGGAATTTTGCATCCTGAGTCGATATGCTGTGAAAGAACTGTGGAATCCAGATTTTAAGTCCATGCATTGCATTCTCCAATGTCTTATTCCCAGTAGTGCCTAGTGACCTGTTATGCGAGAGTTAGCTGTGTGATAGAGTGGCATCATGGGGAACACATTTTTGCTCAAGCCTTGGGGTGTTTCCCTGGACTCACCAATGCACCCTACCCTGTCTCCCAGTCTTCTGCACAGTCCACACAACCGTGAAAGCATCACGTTGTCACCCAATTGCATCAACTCCTCCTGACATTTTGCAGAAGAGAGGGGGCAGATCTTTTCTACATGACTGTAAAACCTTCTTGCCATTAAGTAACCCCTCCAGTAGCAATAGAACCAAAAGGAATATGGTTTAATGTGGCTTTTAGAACTGTTTCTTCTCTGGCCTTAGGTAAGCTTTCAAACCAATGGCAAAATCATTTACATGTCAAGAGGAAAAAGACCACTCTATAGCAAACATTTGCTCTTTGAGGAAAGGAAGGAGCCGGACCGCCACATCTGAAGAACCAAGTGCTGTCCAGCTAGCCATGGGTAAAACAAGACCTCTTCCAGGTCTAATTTTCATTAATATTTTCTTTCCTAAATTAGACTCTTCTCCCCAATTCCTTTCCCGGTGCTATCCACTGCTGTTTCTGCCTGATTTGCTACATGAAATTTGCAAAAAAAAAAAAAAATTTTAAGGGAAATCCAAAACTAGTCCATTTGTGTACCCAGTTTCTTTGAAATTGAAAATGTATCAAAGGGTTATTCGTCAGAAAATTATTCATTTGCTGAATTGGACAAAATGTCCGGCTATACGATTTCAGAGAAAAATACCGACCTTTACTCCCAACCACAGAAGATAGCTCAGTCACACTAATCACTATAATGTCTCCAAATTAGAGTTTGAATAATCTCTATTGCTCATAATGTTTTCTCCGTATAGAAGAATCACAAAGGTAATGAAGAATTGACCCATAGCAATAATCAAGAATGTTTGGGTAAGTAATAAGGGAGACATAAGTTGTTATACCATAAATTAGAACATTTTAGGAAACAATATCTGAATCAGTGTGGTGCTGACACCGGACCAAAGAAACAACAGACTCCCAAAATCTTTTCCAGGAAAATATAAGAACTATGATTTTAAAAAAGTGACATTGAAAATCAGCAAAATATAAATATTTTATTCACTTTTAGTTTTGTTACAACTAGCTATTCTCTTGGAGGAACAGTATGGGTTATCCTAAATCATACCATTAGGAAGATAGATTCACACACTTAAAAGTGCTTGTAAATACAAAAAGAGTGCTTAAGAATAAAGAGGGGTATGTATGCTATTAGATTGGAAGAATATATATATTGTATGCATGTATATATGTGTACATACATGACAGCAACCATGAAGGTAATTAATATGGTTTAGTACATGAATATTAAAAATAGCCTCATTAAAACCTACCAAAAATTTCCAACAGAAAAAGGACAAAATAAGTAATGTAACTATGCTTAATATTTCAATAAGAAAAAGATTAATGTGGATAATTCATAAAAGAAAAATGCAATGTCAAATAATTTATCACCCAAGGAGCATTTTGAACATTTTGATATTTACAAATAGCAAAGCTATGGGAAAATATTAATCCTCACACACTGATGATGAGAAGATAAATGAAAATAGCTTCTTAAATGCTTGTTAGTCTAGCAATGGCCCTCTTAGAAGTTTTTGTTAAGAAAATAACCGCAGACCTAAATACAATTTAACTATAAGATCTATCTAGATATGAAAGGGGGTTGTTTATATCTCCCTTATTTGGCCACTTTTTTCTCCCAAGGGTGACTACCAAATCATCCTTTTATGGCTCCATCCTTCTCGCTTACCTGTCATAACTAGATGGTATTGTTGTTTAGGGTGCCTCAGGGGCTTCCAACTAGTAGCTCTTAAGGCAGGATCTTATGCCTAGCACTGAAAATTTCATTTAATAATCCATGTCATCTAAAAGCAGCATTGTTCAAATTATGTATATGTGTGCACACAAGTGTGTGTGTTTGCTCACAAACGAGGTTTCAATAAGACTTCTTTATGCATCCTTATATTTGGCTAACCTACCTTTACCCTCTTCTGACCCCAGTCTCCCTATCCCCACTTAAACTTTCAATCCCAAGTATGCCCCCATCTTACATGTCACATGCATTCTTTAACCCCCTCCAATTAAATGTTTTCTTCAGCTGGAAGAGTAGATGGCTCCATATAGCCTTTTCATACTACCTTCATTTTTGTTAAGATTTGGGTTGTTTGTTTTTCCTGATATTCAGTTTTTAAGTTCTCTGTATATTCTAGACATGAATCCTCAGTCATATTGTATAGCTGACAAAGATTTTCCCTCATTCTCTGGGCTTCCTCTTCACTTTACTGCACCAAGCTTTTTCTTTTGTGCCACCAACCAGCTCTCAAGTCATCACATGGAGACTTCTCATTAGTTTTGAATGTTTGGCCTTAGCTTAGCTCTTTTCTGGCTAGCTCTTTTAATTTAATCTATTTCTCTTTATCTACCTTTTGCCTCAGGGCTTTCTACTTTTATTTCCTTATGTATATCTTACTTTTTCTGCTTCTGTTGTCTGGCAGGCTGCTGACTGCCTAGCTTCTTGCCCTGGGCATGTCCCTTTCTTTCTCCCTCATTCTCTCTTCCTTCTCCTCCTCCTTCCTCCTTTTGAGCCTAGATTTCTCCTCCTATTTATTATCTCTGCCTACCAGCCCTGCCTATCCTTTTCCCGCCTATCTATTGGCCGTTCAGCTTTTCAGTAGACCAATCAGGTGCCTTAGGCAGGCAAGGTGACACAGATGCAACACATTGTCTACACAATTGAACACACATCCTTACATGTAAAGGAACATGTGGCCCTGGCAGGCCTTGCCCTTCTCCCCCATTCCCTCTGCCTTGCTAAAAGCCATTAGATTACATTCCTAAAGCTATTCACCAAGGTCTATTGCCTTATTTGGCCATTTCTTTCTCCCAAGGGTGACTACCAAATCCAAGCAATCAAAATCCCCCTTTGGCTCGCCTAATTAACATGCCCAATCAAAATTCAACACCTCATCAAAACACAAGGTTTTCTCCTTTACTTTTATAAACTACCATTTACCTATGTACCATGTCTATCTCCCCTCTGTCCAGAGGCAGTCCTTTGTCCCTCTGGGACAAACATCTCTTGTCCCTTTCCCTTGTCCCCTTTCCCTTCTCCCTTGTTCAGTATCTCCTTTGCCACCTCATCCTAGCCCATTCTAACAGGGACCTCCCTTTTCCTCCTCTTGAAAATGACACCTGCAGGGTCATTCATTGCTGTTTCTTGCCTAAGTCAGAAATCAGCCACTTTTACTTTTCTTTCCTGCTTTGTGTATATATATATATATCTGTAAAGTAGGTGTTGGGTTTGGTTTGTGCCTAATCCAGGTTCTAGGTTTAGCCCCTTCTATGATAAACTTCAAGCACTCTATTGAATAGGTGTGGAGAGAGTAGGAAATGCTTTGGGATTTTCTTTATTCAGCATAATGTTAACCAAAGGGTTACTGTATATAACCCTTTGTTGAGTGACAAAGCTTTTCCTGCAGAGATGAAACACCTATGTCTGCTCACCTCAGATAGGGAGCCCACAACAAATCTAAGCATAGATATCCCAAAAGTTCAGCTTGGTGTACCAGTGAGTTTTATTGGGGTTACCTACAGGAACAGAACTGACTGACTCAAAGACAACTCCATCACCAAAGCCTATCATAGAAAGCCTATCAAAGAAAGCCTATCAAAGCTCATAAAATTTGGAAACATGGAACACATTGCATAGCCTTCAGGCAGCTCGCCAGGTTGTTAGAGTGTCCTTTCCAAGTTCCTCAGTTGGTCTAAAACTCTTACATGCAGCTTGGCTGGCTTCTGGTTTCTTTCAGGCAACTGGTCCGCTCTCAGAGGCTTCTTTGCAGCTTGGTTTGTATGATAGTGTTAACCATATTGATTGCTTACTCTTGGAGGAAGGGGCCTAGTGAATCTCATCAATTTCATGGACTTCCTAAAGCTATTTAGAGTTAGTTGTTTACCTTCCTGTTTAAGAAGCTTCCCAGCAGGATGGAATGCTTCAATCTTGGAAGATACTGCCACACTATACCTTAGATATGTTAAAAATATGATCCCTCTATCCCTAATATCTCTGTGAGTTTTATCACTGAAGGGTATTGAATTTCATCAAAAGCCTTTTCTACAATCATTGGGATAATCATGTGATTTTTCTCTTTGTATCTGTTTTTGTAATGGAAAACATTAATTGATTTGTATATATGTTAAACCATCTTTGCCAGTCTGGGAGGAAGCCAACTTGATCATGGTGAATGATCAGTTTGATGTGTTCTTGAATTTGGTTTGAAAGTATTTTATTGAGAATTTCTACATTTATTTTCACCACAGAAATTGGTCTGCAATTTCTTTCTTTCCCTTCCTTCCTTCCTTCCTTCCTTTCATTCTTTCTGTTGTTGTCTTGCTTTGGTATCAGGGTAATGTTAGCTTAGTAAATAGTTTGGAAGCCTTCCTTCCTTTTCTGTTTCATGGAATAGAATGAGTAGCACTGATGTCAAGTCTTCTTTAAAGCTTAATAGAACGACAGAAGTCTGCTGCAAATCCATCTGGTCCTGGGCATTTTTAGTTGGGAAACTTTTTATTTCTGTTTTGATACTGTTGCTGATTATGGAACTATTTGAGTAAGTTTTTCTTGCTGGTTTAATTTTGACATGCCATATGTATCTAGAAATTCACTGCTACTATTTTGATTTTCCAGTTTAGTGAAACAGAGGTTTGGAAAGCGCACCTTTATAATTTATTAAATGTCATTGGTGCCTATTATGATGTCTCCCTTTCTGTTTACAATTTTATTAATTTGGGTCTTGTCTCTTTTTCTTGTGAGTAGTTTGGTTAACAGTTTGCCAATCTTATTTCTCTTTTCAAAGAATCGACTTTTGGTTTCATTGATTTTTTGTTTGTTTGTTTATATTTCATTAATTTTGTTCTGGTTTTGATTATTTCTTCCTGTCTTCTGCTTTGGGTTTGATTTGTTCTTGAATTCCCAAGGCTAATGTGTATCATTGAGTTATTAATTTGAAATGTCTTAATTTTTTTAAGTCAGCAATTACTTATCTCTATAAATTTTCCTCTGCAGAACTATCCTTCACTGTATCCACAACACTTTAGTATGCTTGGTTTCATTTTTATTCAGTTGCAGGAAATTAATTTTTTTCCTTTTTTACTTCTTCAGTGACCACTTATCATCCAATAGTGTATATTTTAGAATCTATTGTCTTATATTTCTTTTGCATAGTTCCGATTGCTCTTAATAAATAGTTTTATTCCACTCTGGTCATATAGAATATAAAAAGTTATTTCAAATTTCCTGTAGTTATTGAGACTTACTTTTTTTAATTTGTGGTCAATTTTGAAGGATTTTCTACAGGCTGCTAAGAAATATGTATACTCTTTGGTGTTTGGGAAGAATTTTCTGTAGATAATTGTTAGCCCCATTTGGTTTATGATGTTATTTAACTCCAATGTTTCTCTGTTTAGCTTTTGTCCAGATGACCTGTTTATTGGTGAGAATGGGGTTACCCACTATCATTATATGAAGGTTATTTGATTTTATCTGGTAGTAATAAAATTGGATGCTTTGTTTGGTGTGTATATGTTTAGAACTGTTATATTCTCTTAGTGAATAGTTCTTTTAGTGAGCATCTAGGCCCTATCTTATAACTTCTGGCTTGTTTTGAATTAAAGTCTATTTTATCAGATATTAGTCTAGCTATGCCACTTTTTTGTTAGTTCTATTTTCTTAGAATACCCTTTTCTAATCTTTTTACCCTAAGATTATATCTAGACATTTATTAGTGATAGCAAAATTTATTTCTTAGAGGCAGCAAAAGATGGATCCTGTCTTCTAATTCCAGACTGATAATCTATCTTTTTATTGGGAAAATTGTGACCATTAATAAGGTTATGAAAGTTGTATCTCAGTGCCTGTCTTTGGTTGTGTATGTATGTGGTGCTTTCATAGACCTCTTTTGATGAACTATTGTGGTATTATTTGTCCCCTGTGGCCACTTGAATGTAGTTTATCCTTCTCATTATTCCAAAATATTTCTTATATTATCCTAAGTAGACCTGACACCGTGATCATAACTTTCTTTAGTCTATTTTTACTGTGGAAAGTTTATATTCATCCTTAAATTTTAGTGGATAGTTTTACAGGGTATAACAGTCTTGGTCGGCAGTTGTGGTCTTTCGGAGCTTTGGACTCATCTTTTTAAGAGCTCCCAGTCTTAAAAGTTTCTCTCTAATAATCAGTTACTCTAATGGGTCTGACTTTATAAACAAATTTGTTTTTGCCCTTTGTAGCTTTTAATATGCTTGTTTATTTTTACCGTTTTAACTGTAATATGTCCTGGGGAGTATTTTTTTTTCTGATCCTGTCTATTTGATGTTATGTGTAGAGTTATTGTGCTCTAGGTTTGGGAAATTTATTTCTATTGAAAATATTCACTATTCTTTCAGAATTCTCTTCTGCTTCTACTCCCATAATTTGATAGTTGGATCTTTTAACCATTTCTCAACATTTCCCAATGTTTCATTTTTTTTTAATTTCTCATTGACTGACCTGGAATAGCAGATCATTCTTTAGTGACAGGACCCTGAGCCAAATAACAAAATATTAGAAAATAAAGAAGATAGGAAATTTGGGGATCAGGAAGTCTTAAACAAGCTCACGACTTCATGCAAGTAAGTTTATAGGAAGTACAGCATCTTATATATAGTTTATAGAGGAAAAATGGGACAGAGTCAGCAGAAAGCCATCTACTGGGATGAAGTCAGTAGGAAACTAGTCAAGTAATGATGCTCAAGGAACACAGGTTATTTCAAGTGCATCTCAGGTCATGCACACAGACTTTGGAACTGGCAACTCTAGTATCTTCGGGGAGTGGGAGGGTGTTAAGGCAAGTTCCTAGGAGCTGAAAACTTTACTCCTTCATGGCAATGGACTCAGAACCACACTGAACCTTTCCAAGTCTGCCCTGGGCAAGGACTCAGAACTATTGTTCTTTTTGTCCATTTTCTGGGCCTCTGAGAAAGCCTTGGATCAGCCTGGCTTTCAACAACTGACCTTTCAGCTTAATCCACTTTATCTTCCAATCCTGATACTTTGTTTTCTATAAGAGCTGTTCTACAGCTCAGGTTTCCACTGAGGCTATGTGTTGGATTATTGGGTTTTTTGTTCTAAGCAACATTTCAGTTTGAGTTTTCATCAGCAATTCTACTTCTTCATTGAATTTTATTTTTGTGTAGCGGATTGATTTTCTTATTTTACTCAGCTCTTTTGTTTTGTTTTCTTGGATCAATTCATATCTTCCTTGAGTTGTTTGAGAATAGGCATAGTTATAATTGTTTTAAATTCTTTGTCTGGAAGTTCTCATTGGAGGTCATTGCCATGGGGTTAGTAATTTCTGGAGGGCACATGGTATCATAATTTTCGCTTTGTTGTTGTTTTTGTTTGTTTCAGGGTATGTATGCTTTACTTTTCTTTCTGTGTTACAATGTGTGTGTGAGAAGTGTTTGTTCATTGGGTCTCTCTTCCTTCTTTCTTTTTCACTTTTGCTCAAATTGCCTTTTTCCTTCAGTGGATTTCACCTCAGGAACTATCTGTCCTTATTTCCACCTGAGTCACAGGATCCTCTGTAAACCAGGGTAGCACTTAATGAAAGGGGAGGGGCTACAGAGCAGAGAAAATTCCTTGGCAGGACAGTTCTTTGCACAGCTTCTGCATCAGTAAAGCTGCATCTGGTGTTGCCATCATAAACCTTGCAGTGTTAACCCAGAACAATTAGTATCTCTCACTCTTCAAACATCCAGTTTCTGGGGCCCTGTCTTCACACTGAGATAAACAACACACTTCTCCTTCCCTTCAGAAACCAAAGGAGACCCCTGACTTCAATTTTATGCTGGCACCTAGAATCCTGGTACAGAAATACTTATTGTGAGGCTTCCTTGGGGCTCCGTACACACGTGGTGCAGACAGTGAAGTCAGGCTAACCTGTTATTTTCAGTTTAATTTTTAATTCCGTTGCCTGAAATTTTCCATACTGAACAAATATTACTGTATATTTATCTGTGTGCATGCTTGTGTGTGTGTGTGTTCATTAGCGTGTACTCTACTCTGGAAATTGGATTCTCTATCCTCCAGCCACAGGTTTCAGAGCCTGCATCTGCCTCTACTCTTCCTTTCCCTCTTCTGGGAACCCAAGGAACATTCTCCTATGTTGACTATTCACAGAAATGGAGATTGCCCCCCTCCTCTTTTTCTGTTTTTGCTTCTGCCCGGTTGCTTTGCTTTTACATAGACCATGGTATCTGCCAAACAAACAAACAAAACAAAACAAAACAAAAATAAAAAAAAACACAGGAAGTCTTTTAAACATTGAGTTTTATTAAAATGTTTGAGTTCTCTGCAAAAAAAGAAAAAACAATAAAAAACCCCCGCATATAGCACATAGTTACATAAAGCAGAAATTTCTCAACCCTCCATCCCCAGAAATTCTGTTGGAGATAACTGTGTGGTATAGTGTAGTATATGCTTATCTTCTGGTTTTGTGCGTGTATGTGTGCATATACACTATATATATATATGTATCTATAAGATAGAAAATAGATCATGGAAATATATAAAGTAACTATTTTTCTACATATAAATGAACTTTATATATTTCCAGTACCCATTTTTTTTCTCCTACTTAGCCCAAAACAGTATAAAGGCATGCTACAGTGTGCAGGCTGCTTTGGCATGCATCAAGTAATGGTTCACTTTAAAGACATGCTCTACTAAGTTGTAAAGCATTGAGTCATTTGTATTTATATAACTATCAATCTACACACACACACACGTTGTGAGAGCCTGCTTGTTTGTTTCCTAGTCTCCTGGCAGCTCAGACCAGAAATAATCACACAGAAACCATATTATTTGCAATACTGTTTAGCCAATAGCTTAAGCATATTTCTGGCTAACTCATATCTTAAATTAACCTATCTCCAATAATCTGTGTATCGCTACAAAGCTGTGGCTTACCAGGTAAAGTTCAGGCATCTGTCTCCAGTGGTGGTACAAAGCTTCTCCTGACTATGCCTTCTTTCTCCCAGCATTCGGTTTAGTTTCCCCCACTAGCTAAGTTCTGCTTTATTTACCAGTGGTATTCATAGTGTGCAGAGGGGAATCCCACATCACCTCCCTTTTCCTGTTTAAATATAAAGGAAAGTTTTAACTTTAATATAGTAAAAGTAAACAGGACATGCATTGTAAGCAAATTCCAAAACTCTAGAATTGACAAAGACATCTCACTGCTTGGACAGGCACCCAAAGCTTTTTTGTAACATTAGGGCATCCATCTTCAGCCTACAGGCCCATAGTATCCAGCAGACTTTTCCATGAAGCAGGAAATTTTAAAAGACTGGTCTGCCTGTATTGGCAGTTTGTCAGTCACTTTCTTCTGTGTCCTGCAGAATGTC
>LOEQ01000956.1:392117-411603 GCA_001685075.1 Bramus lutescens | reverse complement strand
CTCTCCCTCTCCCTCTCTCTCCAGTTCCCTAGCTGTACTGGCCGTAATTCAAGTGCAGAATAGCACCATGTGTCTGGGTGCTACTGTTTGGATAATACAGCTCTCGTGTGAAGACAAACAAGCTTTCCAGGTCCGACTTTCCTCTAGTTAAATAAAACAAACAAGCCCTGTCCTTGGACCCTGTGAGTGTGACATGAGACCAGCTAACATGAAAGCTTCTGAACGTAACGATTTGAGCCAAAGCGAATTTTTAGTAGCAACATAATTATGTAGTGTCCTGACCTTTACTAAGAAGACATAATCCTATATTCATATTTAAATTACTTGGTGGATTTTTTTTTAATCTAGCTGCTTCTAATTATTGTCTTCTGAAACCTGGGAATGGGCTAACCTCTTCCGGATTATCTCCAGCCAGCCCTGATGCTCTAGGGTCTGGAAGATGTACATCCTGGTGTCTTCAGTGAGTTCTCATTGTCGCACTTTGTTTTGATTCCTTGAGGGCAGCAGCCTGGGTAGGAGTAAAATTACTGCAGGAGATTGGTTTTTTCATTGCAAGGAATTCAGAATCCCAAGCTCCCTCCAGGCTCAGGTGGCACCTATAAGAATGATGTGGGGGATAATTTGGGTAAGAACCAAATTACAGGGAGGACCGCTGGTGGCTCAAGTCCAGAGGACCTTCACAGGGTGGTGGCATTTCTTTGTCTCTTCCTGGTTACCAAAGGGAAAATGGAAACTCTACTGTATTTGGGGTTTGTATTCCTTTGCCTTTTATTTGCTCTCAAAACACATGCTCTGTTTCTCCACTGAGCTGAACTTTGTAATGTCCACCTCACTTCTGTAGGCAAGACACAGATCTGATACTCTCTGCTTCACAGATATCAACACTTTAAGAAATGGGCACAGGGGGTGAAGAGATGGCTCAGCGTTTAAGGACTTTACTGCTGCCAGCTGGTGATGCAGCACGCCTTTAATTCCAATCCTCCAAAGGCAGAGGCAGGAGAATCTCTGAGTTCCAGGACAGTCAGGGATACGCAGAGAAACCCTGAAAGACCTTTCACTACTCAAACCACTCCTTACTCCAGTTCCAGAAAATCTGATGCCCTCCGTGCCTCTCCGGACACTTACGCGCATGGTAAACTCGTGAAGATACAAACATATGCATAAAATAAATTACTTATTTTTTTGAAAAAAAGAGTGCAAAGATAAATATAGTGAACAAACGGTTTCTCAGAGACAATTTGATAAATTTTGCCAAGAGTTGAGAGGCAAAGTGAAGACAACTGCCAATCTCTCCTGATTTAAGAGGTGAGCAGTGAGTGTTCCCTTGTCAAATATAGGCAGGCAGAGTAGGTGTGGACACCCCCACAACACACTCAGGGCTTGTCAGCATCTCTACCATTGTCATCAAACCTTGCACTGACCAGAAGGTCCAAAGGTGCCGTGATGAGATGGCATTGCAGCGACCTCTGTAGGAAGCTCACCACAGCGGTTAAGCTTCTGTCTGCTTGGTATCCTGACTTGATAACCACCTTCCTTTGCTCTGGGGAATCACTGCTTTCTCAATTCCCACCTGTAGGTTCTAAGTGAGGCTAACCCATGTTGGATCAAAGAATAGCATCATTTCCCAGGTCGTGACAGGTCAGTAGATGACATCTAGCTGAGTTCAATGGTCAAGTAATGATGCATGTCTGCCCAGTGAAACTTAATCCTAGTTTCACTTGAGACTGTTAGGGAAGGGAAGGCCTTGCTTTGTGGGATCACTAAGCATAGGATGTAACTGGAGCTTTATGAGATTTGTCTGGTGGGAGACGGTTCAATAGCCAAAGACTGGCAAGGGAGTTATCCTGGGTCCTGAGGGCACATCCTAAGCCCCGTTGATTCTCACCAGTACAGGGCAGTGCCATCTTGGACCCTTTGGGTTGGAGCCAGTTTGTCCTGATCTTTTTGTTGACAGAGATCTGGCTATTAAGTCCAACTAGAAAAAAAAAGATTATAATCCATTTCTTCTTGAAGATTGACACCTCTTGGCCAGGACAGCATCCACTCGGCCATGTATTGGACCATTTCATTGTCTCTGAACATAGACTTTACAGAGAATTTTCAAAGTGTGTCCGCGGGGAGGATGGGAAAGAGAGGGTTGGCATGCTGTAGCCACAAAGAATGTTTAAGGGTCTCATTAAAAGGAAAGTGAATGGAGTAAGAACAGAGCCAGGCTTAAGGCATTATAGGTCTTCTGGGCTGGCGGAAATGCTGAAATTCACAAATACATAAGAGGCAGCAGATAACTTCAGCTGAGTTTACTGAAAGAAACAGTGTCTGAAAGCAGAATGGACTTTAGCAAGGGTGGAACATACATTCTCATGGAAAGTCCACTGCCTGGAACTCTTCTAAGTATTTTATAAATAGATGTATACAATGAACCAACATTTACAAAAGTATCTCTTAATATCCAAACACAGTGTGTGTGTGTATAAAAATCTCTAAATATAACATGAATTCATATAGTGACAGAACACAGTGGTATTTTTGATGGGCAAAGTTCACGTTGCTTCTCAAAGCCCTGTTCTCAGACCTTCAACATCTGCAACACTCAGGAGATCATCAAGCTCTGTCCTCCCAAACTTCATGACTCAGAAACTCCAGTGGTCCCAGCATGACATTCTATGTGATTCTGACTCCTGCTAAACCGTGAGGCTCATCACAGTGAGGAAGATGTGGTTGTGCTGTGCACACGTGTGTGCACATGTGCATACATATGTGTGTATAAAACATTATTTTTGTACTCATCAACTGTTTATCCTGAAATATGTGATCTAAATTGCCTGAAATTAGCTCAAAAAAGAAGCATGGATTTGTGTGCCTCTAGGCCCCTTGGTGAAGAGTCCTCTGCAGTCAGAAAGGCGAGGATACTCCTCATGGTTTGGGTGTAGCTAGTCCAGTTTCATCTTGTCTTAATCCTACACTGCGTGGTGGGTAGAATCCTAAGATACCCTGAAGCCCTTCATGATCCCTATTGCAGGGGCAAGAAAGAGGAGGACATTTGAGTATGGGAAGGAATATGTTCCAAGAACATTATACACTTGCATGCAAAGGACCTTATGCAACCCTGTACAATGAAGAAAAACTGGAAAAAAATCCTTAAATTCCAAGGCCTTAAAAAATTCCATTTCCTGGTTATCTAATCAACATTGACTTAGATACTGAGGAGAAATGAATTTTCAAATGTCATACAAGTTCCCCAGTCAGCTAACTTGAAGATATGGGGTTTCTTCGATGGGCTAGACCTAATCTTGTGAGTTTTGAAGAGCAGAGATTATTCTCCAGTTGGTGATGAATCAGAGAGATTCGAAGGCGAAGACTCATGATGTTGCTGTTAACTTGGAAGACGGAGGTAGTCACATGGGAAAGAACACAGCAATGGGACCTCAGTCCTCCAATCCCAGGGAGCCGGATTCTTAAAACAACCTCAGTGAGTTTGCGCCTGGGTTTCTCTGAAGAGTCTGCAAATGAAGAGTCTTATTTTAGTTTAGCCATACTTGAAGCCCAGAACCCAACTATGCAGTAACTGATATTAGGGTTACCAAATTATGAACTAATAGATGGATGCATTTTCCAGCTGTTCAGTTTGTGGGTGACTTAAATGCAGCAATTGGAAACAAATACAACCTCAAAGAGATTATCACAACTGGAATGCGGAATTCAAGCTTTTGGAATGGCAAGATATTCAATTGCTTAGAACTGCAAGGCAACCCATGAAAAGAGAGTGGGTAGACCCCTGAGCAGAAAACAGCTCCGTGAAGAAGACAAAGAACGTTGGAAGGAAAAGGACAGCCAGTCAACTAACGGTTAGGTTAGAGATGGCATTGCAAACCAATGACAGGTCAGAATTCCAGAGGTGGGAAGGGGCATGGAATGGACTTATGTTGTGGCCTGACAGAGTCTGTGTAACCAGCTGGTGACCCAGAACCACATCACTACAACACTCCATGATCCAAAGCCTTGGCAGAAACTGTGGAGCTTGAGTCTCTATTTCTGTTGAGCAAAATTGTAGATGTCAAAGAATGATACAAATCCAACGTTAGATTCTGAGTCAGCAACAAAACTCCTCTCGATTCTGTGGCACTTTCTGCATTTGAGCAAACCCTTCAACTCAGAGAAGCAACAGTATGCCTAGCCATGGAGAGTGGAACAGAGGCCTTCAGAAAAGAACCACACTGTGAGTGCCTCAGTCTTGTGGATTAATTCAAACCAAAACCTGATGATGGCCTTTGCTCCATAGCCATCTACAGTTTTGTTACAAAGGTAAACACAATTAGCAAGCAGGGCATGCACTTCCTCAGAGCCTCAAACCTGATTAATAGGTTAGAAAACAGAACCCCTGGAGCAAGAGAGGTGATGCTGGGGAAGCCTTTGCCTGGCAGCGAAGGAGCCAAAGAGTTACCAGGTTGGGAGATGGGAAAGGAAAGAGGTCTATGAGGTACATAAACTGAGCTGTATATCCTTTTGTGCATGTATAAACATATGCTCGCATAAACTTGTACATGTGTGCATGCATACACACACACAAACACACACACACACACACACACACACTGTCTGGACCCACTAAGTCTGGACCTTCATCTATATGATTTTGTTTAATAAATAAATGATGGTTTATTAACTCCCATAGGAACCCCTTTTTAGCCTTCCCCAGAAGAAACTAAAACAGAGTATTAGTCTGCAAAAGAACCTTTGGCTCAAATGGGGAAAGAAGTCCCCCACCGTCTGCTATCTGTTTCTGTGGCAACCAAAAATAAATATTGATACTGCGTTAATGGTCTGTGTCTCACTTAAGCTCCATTAAACTTGGAGCACTTGCAAGAAAACAGCCCATTGATGGCTCAGCCGAGGGAGGAGGAAGAGGTTTTATAAAAAGCAACAGTGTGGAAGGCACATGGGGTGCAAGTGAGACTTCTAAGCACTTCTCAACCAGGAAGCCCTTTATAGAATTCTTCCAACCGAGAAGACCACTTACGTGCTGGCGAAGTTGCTGGCTGAGATGGCAGCCCTGGATGAATAGGTTCCTGTGGACTTGTCCCTTTTACATAAAGAATAGTTGTGTGTTTTGGAAAGCTTAATTGCAGAAAACATTTTCCAGGAACACAGATGCCTAAAGCGCCGTGATCAGATGAACTGAACATCCAGATTTTCTTTCTTTTCTGTTTTCCCCAAAGTATTTCAAGTACAGACATTGGGGGTTAGCATTGTTGCCTTTCATATTTATAATCCCGCTTTTAAGGAGCAAGCTATTTGATTTATTGCTTGAAAGTATTTTACAGCTTTAAGTAATGTTGCTCCTTGGAATGAGGGACATCACAGTCTGCTTAATTTACACAAGGGATGTTAGGAGCATTTAATGGCATGTAAACATTTTATGAGGTAAGTTCAAATTGCAGGTGATATTTAATATACATTAGCAAAATGGACCACAAACAGATTCAACTTCTTATTTATTGACTCGGTCTTTTCTTACAGCATCAAGAGTGAATTGAGTTTGAAAAGGTGTTAAGACTTTTCAGTACCAATTGTGACACTGGCCACAATAGATACATCTGCCTTTAAAAGCAGCATGTGAATTAACTCCAGGACCAGCCAGACTACAAGCTTCCAAATTAGATTCTTAACATATGGCTTCTAGGGTGCCATCAGAAAGGGGTACTGTGTCCTTGGCCTTGACAGGGCTCAGTGTCAAAGGGCAACCAGGATAGCTACTAGGAGAGAAGATGCTTCAGAAATGTGGGCTTTTCATTAGGTGGAATCACCGAGACACATCTTCATCAGTGGAGTGGAGAATTAGGGACTATCATTAAGCTAGATCTCAGAGGTCTCACTTCTCACGTAGCGTGTAAGATAATGTGAAGGGTGGCCTGTGCTTTCTGTTTCCCTAGACTGTCTTAGCAAACACCATCCCGCTACTGTCCTTAGCAGATGTGTGCTCTGAGGGGCAGGACAACCTGGTGACCTCCTTGTGTAGATGTGACTGTCCGTCTGGACACAGGCTTATAAAGAAGAGCAGCCCTCAGCCATTTTGTGTAGAGAAAAGGAGGCAGCCAGCTCAGAGGACTGCAGGGCAGGACATCACAAGGACACTGCAGCAAGTCTGGATTTCTCTGTATACGTCTTTAGCCTCCACTCCCACGGTCTCTGAGTCAATGTATCCCATCGTTGACCTCTGGGCACTGTGTTCAGTCAGGACTTGCTTGTTAGGTGTCATTCATACACTTAGAACAACCCCATAGCACATCAGTGACAAAGGAGGAGAAGCCAGCTCCTGGGGAATTAAGGCTTAGTGACATGAGAAGCTCCTTATTGCATTAGAGGCCACATACTCTTGTCCCAGCCCTCGTTTTTCTCTGAGTCCTATGAAAAACAAGTAAATCCTGGTTACTTCTCTAAGGCAATGACTTCAGTTTTCTTTAGCCTTCTTGAATCTGGCTGGCTCTCAGACCCAGTCTTTAGTATCCATCAGAGCCGTTGTCTCAACTCTCACAAGCGTTAGAGCAAACACTATGCATGCATCTGTGTTTCTTCTCTAAACCTTTCATGTGCACAGTTCCTACTTGTGCAGAGAAGGATTCAAAAAGCAAAGAGATGAAGCCAACCTCCTAACAATGGTAAGGGGAGGTGGGTAGGAATCGGGGGATGGGAGTAAAGGACGGGGTGGGGAGGGATGAATCAAGCAATGGGTTGGTTTGGTTCCAGCCTTTCCAAACCCTGATGAGGATATGTTAACAGGTCTCTCCAGCACCCCTTTCCCAGCTGTCTCGTGAAGACCCTCATGACAACGTCATATAATCCTCTGTGTTCTACAAGTAGGGAGACCGGAGCCCAGAACATGCTACTCATTTACTTCAGAATTTATACCTAGGTCTTTCTAGTGAACAACACTATTTTACACTATCATTCCTGGGGAAATGGCCAGGTCAGCATGACAAAGTCCACTCATCTAGTCAGTCACCCTAGATGGCCATTTATTGAAAATTCCAATGGGTGTGATCTTTTAGGTCTCTTTAATGTGCTATATACAGAGAAGCCAAGCACACACAGGGAAGACAAAAGTGAAAAAGAGCGCCATATTGGTAAGATACTAGTTAGCAATCCCAGACCATAATTCTTCATGCCTCAGTTTTTCCCAGTTTCAGCTATGTGTGATCAACTTCTATCCAAAAATATTAAATGAAAATTTACAGAAGTTGAGAGCTCATAATGCTGAAAGTGTTCACCTGGAGTGGCATGATGCCTCCTCATAAAGCCAGATGCCAGGAGTATAAACCATTCTTTTGTTCAGGGCATGCAGACTGCATATCCCACCTGTCAGTCACACAGAGGTCATGTCTGACGGCAGCCTGATTGTATGATATCACATTGCTTGTGTTTATGTGACCCCCACGACACCACATCACAGTGCCTGTGCCTTTCACCTCAGTTCATTTCATCATGTAGACATCATGCTACCTCAGAGTCCCGAAGAGTACAGTACACAGAGGTACCATTTCATTGGGGTATTTTGCTATAATTTTCTATTTTATTTTTAGTTATTAATCATCCCTGATGTCTAATTTATAAATTAAATTTTGCCATGGTTGTGCACCTATAGGAAAATTATAATACACATAAGGTTTGGTGCTACCTATGGTTTCAGACATTTGTCCAGGGTATTGGGATCCCCTACAGATGTGCAGATACCATAGGACAACAGAGGAGCACATGATCAACCATGTGCGGTGGAGAAGAAGGATGCTGGGACGGAGTTATGGAAGGCCACAGGAAAGTGATGTTTAAGGCAAAGCTAAAAGAATCGGACTGTATCTAATCCCAGGCAAGGTTCTGAAGACTTCTTCACGTGTATCTTCTGTATTGTCTCAGTTTTACAAGCCTAAATGACACTGTGTGATATCCTTCCTCCATTTTGAGTTTCTCAGACTTGCTCCTTATTTGGACTTTAGGAAACACTTTGATGTGGGGCCGTCAAGGCTTTTGCTTCAGACTGGTCTATATTTCATTCAAAATCAGAACTCAGAGCAGGGGACCATTATCAGTCATGTAATTAGAGCTGCTGAAGACATACTGCATATGAAAAGGGAAGTACAAGCGCTGACTACAGAATTTATGAGGTGCGCACAGCCGGCAGAGTGGGTGAATTATGTTTCTCTGATGCTCTGATGGAGGTATAATGAACAGAGAAGGGCAATCTGTCTGTCTCTCCACACCCTCCAAGGAGAAGGTAAACCAGGCAATTTAGACCTCTGTATTTTTGGCCACTTACTCAGTCTGAAAGAGGATAATGAGTTTGTGTTTGCATCTGTAAACAACTCCTAGCCAGGACGTGGCTACCCTTGGAGGGAGCAGAATGTGGTCACATATGTTCTTTATCTAGGCACCTCTGCTTTGGGGGAGATTTATTTTGGTCAAGAAACACCTGCATGACATGGGCTATGTATGGTCAGAGCTGACGGGCCCCTGCTTGAGCTCCACTGGGTTCATCTGGTTTAAAAAGACAACAGAGTTGAGGAACGTGTTTTTCTTATGTTCCTACTACCAGATCTCTCGAAACAGGCTGCGCTATCATATAGGCTAAAGGCAGACCAGCTGTGTGTGCAATCCCCTTGAGACCCCTGACACCCTGGAACACAGAAGATGCTTCCTGGCTATTTTATCACCAGAAATTTTGTCTCAAAGCCCAGACAGTCAATTCACTTACTAAAGAAAATAAAATCCAGTTTCAGAAATGTCCAAAGCAAATGTCTGGTCACTTAAAATTAGGAAAAGCATACTATTGTCTTATGAAGTCAGGTGAATTGTTATTCCTCTGAGCAAAGAGGTAACAACTGAGGATGAATTTTGTTCCATGAGGGGCATTTGTTCATGTCTGGGGACATTTTTATTGCCACAACAAGAGGATGCTAAAGAGTGAGCAGTGGGCAAGGATGTTGGTAAATGCACTACATTGCTGAAGACAGTCACCATGACAACTGAAAAGGATCTGATGCAAATATTGATGGTGTAGAAACTCTGTATTATGGGTTTAAGGAAAAAGAGGATCCTGCCTTATGTGCTTGGATTCTAGTGGAATAGTCAAAGAAGCATTTTTCTGTTATGGCACTTGGGGCCATGGATATCAGTAGGGAGGTACAATCTTGGCCATGGCCACAGGAACTAGGAACAGAAAAATATAGTTAGGGATTGTGCTGATTCATGAAAGGTGACCCCTCGACACAGTATCTAGAGAAACTATTGTGAGGTGTAAATATCCCTTTCACTGGACAGAATGATCAGACAGCCGAATGCAGTGAACTAAATTCAGAATTGGAAAATTTAGTGTTTTCTCAGTACTTGATCGGTTATTGCAAACATGTTTTTATATGTTTTAGTATACATATACATTTACATAAACATAAATATAAATATCAAATATAATATATATTAATCAACTACCCAGTAATATCAGTAGCATACATACTAGGCTTTGTGAATGGAACATAAACAGATAACCAAGTAAAAAACTGTTGCCCACTTCCCGCTGAACCCACAACATAACTGTTCTTTGCTCCTTTCGCAGATAAGAAAACTAGGACACAGTTGATGAAGTCAGAGCTCCAGATAATGGCGGCTGCTCAACCTATTTCCAGAGTTCAACTGTGTTCTTCTGACTCCTTGGTCCTGTTTTCTTTCCTGCGGGTGGCTTGTGCAGAAGGACAAGCAGACTGAAGCTCCGCATTTGTGCCTGGGCATGGGTCCCTGCTACACTGGCTGGGCTCCTCCACTCACAGACACTCTATATCTCACCTAAGAGAAAAGGAGCAGAAAGACAAAACTCCAACATCTGCTGGTTTCCAAATCCCCAAAGGGTTCAGCCAGAGGTGGCAGAGAGACCCAATCCTCCGTTATCCATTCTGCCTCCAAAACTTATCCTCATAAATCTCTAGATTTGGGTTTACCCCTTTCCTTAGCCCACTGCTTTCTGTCTCAGAGGAATCACCAAGTGTCAATGGTAATAGAATGTGTCAGGGAAGGTAGTCACATCTAGACTAGGAAGCATGGAAGTTAGGGTGACAGCAAGAGACAGAAGGGAAGAGACCTTCAAGGGTACTAGCCCAAGGACTTAAGGATCTCCTGCTAGGCTCTGCCTAAGGGTCTGTTTGTAGCACCCCCAGTGCCAGCATTTTGGGAACCAAGCTTCTCCATATGAACCTTTGAGCCCACTCTCATTCAAACCATAGTGACAAGGTTTCCTAATATGAAAGAAGCCAAGGTGACAATATCACCTAATAGGAAATCAGGTGAATATGGTAGAGGAGAAACTGTTGGGCCAATGTTTGCTGCATGGAGAAGTTTGGTATCAACTCTGTGGTCCTTATTGGCTGCTTTGCTTGTTTATAAGTACCTTGGGCCAATCATGAGTGTTTTGCATCTCAGATAGCTTTGGATTTGTGATAGTTGCTCATATACAATGATAGATCTTAGGTAGTGAATCCAAATCTAAGCATAAAATGCATGACTGTTTGAACAATACCTTATACACACAGGCTGAAAGTGATTTTAGACAGTGTCTTTAGTGGAGTTGCATTATGACTGTGACCTGTCATATGAGATTGGATGTGGGCTTTTCCACTTGGAGGTGCTGTTTGCAGGAGCGATCAGTAAGCTTCAGATGCTGGAGTACTTTAGGTTGTACCGTTTGGGAGTAAAGATGCTCAACCTGTATCGTTGCAAACTGTTCACCATCACCGTCTAGCTAGAGGTTAAAATGCCGAGGCACATCACAGGAGCGATTATAAAATGTAAATGGTGGGAGTAGACCTAGGAAACACCACAGGAAGTGCTGATAGCCTCGGTAGAACGGAAAGTGCACACTGGTTCCAAACATTAAAGTCAGACTATTAATGAACAACTACTCCAAATATCTCTGTGTCGCACGGCTCACAAGTCAGCCACCAGTTTACAACCACCGTTCTAATCCAATTTTCACTGTAATTATGAGGAAAGAAAGACCG
The DNA here is from genome assembly GCA_001685075.1 of Bramus lutescens. Taxonomy (NCBI): domain Eukaryota; kingdom Metazoa; phylum Chordata; class Mammalia; order Rodentia; family Cricetidae; genus Bramus; species Bramus lutescens. The sequence continues at coordinate 400,567 of LOEQ01000956.1, read as the reverse complement.
ACCCACCGCCTGGGAGAGGGAGTTAACAACAGAATCGGGTGAGAGGTGCAGGGGGGCCCCAGCATGACATCACTTCCTTCTACAGCCACCTCTTACAATTATGAAATCTCGGTCACTTATATTTTCTCTTTAAAAACAAAGGGTGGGAAAATCTGTATAAATGAACGCAGAAGAACAAGTTAGGTAAGCAGGAGCCACGGAGGTAGGATCAAAAGAAGTGAAGTTTTGGGACGCTCTAATTTTTCCATTTGAGGGACCAGATGGCTGTTCTCAGTGGGTGTAGAAGTCAGAAAAATTTAGAGGACAGGAGCCTCCTTGATACCCCGGTAGATATCAAAGATGAAAAGAGGCTGCGATACATAATTCTAAAACCTTAAGCAGAGGTGATTTCATCTACAGCTGTATGCAGGGGTCCTCACCTGTGTCTCAAAAGGACTAGCTATTGATTTAACTGCGAAGCTGCAACCATGGAACAATGTTCCCGTGACTGCCCTGCAGGGCTGCGTAATATTATTTATTGAAGTAAGCTGAATAGCGGAGGGAAAGCTCTGCCCTAGTAATAAGTGGTAATTGCCGGGAAGTGAGGCATTGCCGTTTTCATTGACCCCTGCATCCTGGTATTTTGATGTATTCTATGTAACTCCATTAGGATTGGCATTGTAATATTACACCAGCTGAGCTGTAGAACAACAGACCTCCGTTTGGATCATTGATTTTTGATTATACAGCTCCTCAGCATACCCCACAAGCAATTCCCATTGCTGGAGCTGGGATATCGGAGATGATGGGGGCAACAGATGGAGACTCCCTACGTTCACTCAACCCCGCGGGGCTATAGGAGAACTGCTCCCCCTAGAAGCCTGAACCAGGGAACAGTCGCAACACCAAGATTATGGCTTCTATATTCTCATTCGCACCACTCCTACCCCTACAAGGCTCATGTATTAGGAGTTAGACCTCCAAATGGCAGTATTTGAAGGTGGTGTGGAACCCTTAAGAGACAATGACTAGGGGTAGTTCTTTGGTTCTTTGAGGGACGGTGGGAATATTCCTTCAAAAAGGACTAAAGTGTTACTCACAGGAGATGGTTTTTTGTTTCCCAAGCCTAAGCCTTTTCCACACAGGCTCTCCCCTTCTTCCAGTTTTACATGATTGCTCTCATTCATGTTCCCACCTCTGTGATCCACAATGAGGTGATACAGCTCCAGGGAGAACCCAGCTCACCCTTGCCATGGTGATTCTTCCTTCAGCTTCCAAAACTGTGACCTGATGACCCTCTTTCTTTACTAGCTTAGTCTGCCTCAGTATTTGTGATAGCAGCGAGGAGAGTCTAAACGGCCTTGCTGGCGGGGCCAAGAACTAAAAAGTCTTTAAATCTATAGCCACAACAAATGTGGCACTGTTTGGGGTTGATTCTGGAAACATTGGGGGACTAAATAAATAAAGTGTGGGCTGATCTTGGTTGAAACTGCAGCCTACCTCTGCAGGATACGCGTTAGATTTTTAAGAGCTCCATGGGGACTTCAACTGTGTTTTTGAAATTCATTCCCAACAAATAAGCTTCCAAACCTGCTTGTTCACCCATCTCTTTCTTTATCCTTTCAAATAACGCAGTTACCTCCCCTCCAAGCTCGTGTTCCTCCTGATTTGCCTTTCCCAAGAGAAGGAATACTCAGGTGAACTCATGAAGCCTGTCTCTTTGCAGAATTCTAAATAGGCCTCCTGCTTTTCTTTTAGTGCTGGGAATTGAACCCAGCCTGACACTCGCTCGCCAAGTGTTCTAACACAGAGTTCACTCTGAACCCCTAGATTGCCTCTTTGTTGGACATACGTTTTTCTTTATTTTCTTTTTCATTATTATTTTTATATGTATATGGGTGGTTTTACCTTCATGCGTGTCCGTGCACTGTGTGCATACAGTCCCCTTGGAAGCCAGAGGAGGCACCAGAACTCCTGGAACTAGAGCTAAGAATGGTTGGGAGCTGTCAAGTGGGTGCCGGAAATTGAACCCAGGGCCTGTGGAAGAGTTTCAGTGCTCTTAAGCACCGAACTAACTCTCCAACCACTGGACATGATTTTGACTCTGTGGTTGTACGTGCATCAGATACAACCGTAAAGAAACAATGGAAAAAGAATTTAACCGATGTGATGAAAGTTCCAGAAAATGCTTCAGAGTAAGAGAAATGAATGTTCTCACCGTGAATGGCTTTGGGCGATCCTCCCCCCGTAGGACAGCCTGTGAGTACCTGGTGTAGGCCATCAATGCTTATGTGACAGCAGCAGCTGCCTGATCCGGGAGCAAGAATCTAACCTTAGTGTTCTGCAGGGTGAGTGACTGGTTGCTTAGGATCCTGTCAGTGTTGTCTTCGACGATTCTTACCCAGCATTGCTGTTTATTTACTCAGAACTGAAAGTTAGCAGAGGCACAGAGGAAGTTCTAGGATAAACACTTTTCTTGGAAAAAGAGCCCCAGACTCAGGAACTTCGGTACTAAGAACCAGATCTTGGCAGACTCAGAACTCCCCGAAATATAACACAATATAGCTCAGGGAAGGGGGTGTTGATTTTCATCGTGGGGGCCAATGATGCATTTGTGTGCAAGGTTGAGGAGAGCAGAGCAGAGAGGTGGGGGCCTTCCTGACACTGTCCCTATGTTGCCATTTGCATCTCCATATGCACCGTGGGTTTCTCGGAGCTCCTTGGAATTCCCTCTCGCAGGGATACTTGGACTTAGCTGTCAGCTCTGAGCTGCTCCCACATCTTACCCTATGCCTAGATGTGATATTCAGTTTTTTGCAAATAGATTCATCAAACTTAGCTGACTTGGGCTTAAAAGACATCTAAGAAGGCCCCTCTGGGTTTGTTCCCAACGCAGACTTCTACGTATGGAGATCTTCAGAGAAACGCCCTCCAGAGCATCTAGGCTGCTCCGTAGTTATGCATCTCAGTAGGGGGTTGATAAACCTGTATTTGACATGATGTCATCAGTATATAAGTATTGTGGGGGCACTGGGGCTCTCCCAGGGACAGTCAGTCTCCAAAAGACTCTTCTATTTCCCCTTCAGATACAATTACAGAATTCTACTCAAAGAAGTTTGTTGAAGGAGATTCATAGAATTGCACCAAGTTCATGTTACCACGAAGCACGACTCCTCCAAGCAAAGGCAAAAACACAACTATACATTCTGGAAATGATGGTGTGTGTGTGCGCGCGCGTGTGCTCACACACACACACAATTAACTCTGAATTAACTGGTGAGCCATTTCTAAAGGGAAGCCAAGATAAGGGGGGCTGATCATACAGAGGGCAGGCAGGTAAGCGGGATGTGGGGGCACAAGAAGTCACTCCACACTATGTAACTCCACATCTCCCAAGTCTACTTCTGCCTCTCTCAGAGGTTAAATGGCCACAAATCACATTTTTTTGTGATTTCTTTGTAGTTTTCTTTGCATTAAAGAGAAAACCTTCCCTTAGCCATGTTTCCAGAAGATTACGCAATGTCAATACTTTTGTTTAGGCTTCCGCTGCTTAAAAAAAAAATGAGTTCAGCAAGAAAATCATATCAACTTTCTTCATGAGCAAACCCTTCCCCCCTCTCTTGGCAGGAATCTCCTAGATGTTATGTTATTTGAACAGACTCTTTCCAGCCTATTAGATGGTGTGCTTTCTCTTTAGCAAAGAGCTTCTCTACCCACAGCATTAGTGATCTACAGAAAGTACTTCAGCAATGACTCTTTCTTGTCATGTTCAATATTGATTGCTGTTTTCCTTTGAACCCCTGCAGAACTCCATTTCCTTATTTCCAGGCATTTCCTGGGGTGCCTTGCTGCTGAGGCCTGCGCCACCATGGTTGTTGGGGCTTCTACTGTTATGTTAAAATAATGTCAAAACTAAATCTGTGTTGCCACATGTCGGGTCCTTTAGTATAAGCAAGGAAGCCTTATTCCTGTGGACTCCTTCCTAAATGCATTTGCTAAAGGGCATTTTAAAAAGGCACATTAAATTTTATGAAGGCTGCAGCAAACAAGTTAGTGATCGTGATTTCAGTGTGAGCAGCCAGCAGCTTGGGGAGAGGCTGGGAAAGCCATGGCATACAGCACTTCTGTTCAGAGGTAGAGAAGGGACATCAGTGGCTCCCTAATGCTATAGTTAAAACATAGATTCTAAATAGTCGGTCTAATGAGTTCCAAATTAAAATCAGCCTGGCCCCTGGATGCAGCTAGTAATTAAGTTGTAATTTTATACAGAAGCAGATCTGGCTTCTGACCCTTGACTGTTTGGTTCTCTCCCGGCATTTCAAAAGCACGATGTGCTCAATAAGGTTGTTAAAATTAGTATCACAGGGCGAAGCAATCGAGGTAAATATACATATGGAAATTATAGCCAGAGGGGCACTTTGGAGAGAAGCAGTCTCCATGAACTCAGATTTGACTAACTGCTACTGTATCTTATTCAAAATTACAAATCGTACTATTAGTAAATGGGATTCTGTAAGCCCGATAGGACCTAAACAGCTATGGGCCAGAGCCGTGAACTGTGACCGCTGAAGGGGGATTTGTGGAGCACCTGTCGCTTCTGTCGTCTTAGTTGACAACTGGGGAAGCCGAGGGAGCCTCTCCTCACCACCTCCTGTCACCCTAAAAGCGAGGAGGGTTGTTTCAGCCCCCTGAAGAGTGGCACTGAGGATGGGACATTTTCACGTTGTTAGTTTTTGTTAGGTTTTTTTTTTTTTAAGAAAACATTCTCAGGTTGAACTTTAATCTGTTCTTTACTCTTGAAAATTGGAGCGAGAAGACAATTGAATGTGTAAATGATAAGAGTGTGTAGAGACCAGGTGGAGGCGAGAACGCCTGTCAGCAGCTAAGGATTTGGTACCTAAACCAATTTTTATTTAATGCGGTGTCTTAGCTTAGTGCTACTGTGATTGAGCACCTGATCAATTCACTTACAAAGAGAAAATGTTTATTTAACTCCCAGACTAAAGCTTCAAGCCGAGAATGAGAGGACCGGATGATAATGACAGAGGAACGCGTGTCAGGCCTGTGCTCCTTAGTGTTTTCGTCAGTTTGACTTCAGCGGAGTCATGTGTGAAGGCAGCACCTCAACGGAGAAAACGTCTCCACCAGCTTAGCAAGTAGGCAAGTCGGTGGGGCATCTCCTTGATTAGTGATGGATGTGGGAGGAGCTGGGGAGGGCCCCACCCACTGTGTGTGCTGCCAATCATGGACGGGTGGTCCTGGGTTGTAAAAAAAAAAAATCCTCAAGCTGAGCTAATCATGCAGAGCAAGCCTGTAAGTAGCCTTCTTTCACGGTCTCTGCTTCAGTTCCTGACTCCTACCTTGAATTCCTACTCTGATTTCCTTCCGTGATGGGCCGTGATCTGGAAGTGTAATCCAAATACCTGTCCCCCTCCCTGCAACACACACACTAGTTGCTTTGGTCTTGGTCTTTCTCGGAGCTATTGAAAACAAACTCGGGCACACCTCAACTAAGGACCTCAGATTAGGTGCCACCCTTCACAGGTCCACAGTGTCTTATAATACCCTCCGCCTGTGGGCCACTCTTTTTGTGTAGCCCGTTGGGGTGGGCATAGGATACACACTTAGGTCCCTAGGGCTGCCACAGCAAACCTTCAAGACCTGAACAGTACATGCTAAGATCCAGGTACTATTGGGTTTGGTACCTGATGAAACACCTCTTCTTGGATTGTAAATAACAACCATTGAACTATTTCCTCATATATCGTACATGTATGCACACACACACATGCACACCCATGTGTACACATGTGCGCGTATGTGCGCATGCACACACACAGAAACAGACAGAAAGAGAAAGAGGGAGGCAGACCAGCTTTATCAGAAGCACCATCACTTTATGGGTTTGAGATTCAACACAGGAAGTTTGTCGGCATGTAATTCAGTCCATAACAGCGTAGACAGCATCTGCAGAGGAGCTGACGGTTCGAGTTGGAAAACCTGGATAATGTGGTTGGTGATGCTTTCTCTTTTCGTCCCCAAATTTGTACCCAGCTGTAGCATGAGATCTAACATTTTAATGCCTACTCTGGTGCCTCTGGTGCCCACAGTTACCAAGGGACAGCTGCAAATCCTGCTGACTTTTGCCGGAGATGCTTTGCACCCAAGTGTTTGCAGCTGAATGAACTGTGCCCACAGCCCTCAGCTTAAGAAGCTTCACCCCTGCCCCAAGCCTGGGAAATTATGCAGACGAAAGGATTTTACTCCTTTGCAGGAGTCAGGACAAAATTTGTGTACCAACCTGCAGCTTCACCCTGCTTCAGCGTAGTCATTATGTGACCTCGCACAACGTGTAGTGTTCCCAGGTTGTGGGGTGCAACCTACTGCCAGGTCTCGGCAGCCCAGTGTTGGATGACGTTAGAGTAGGAGATTCTTCTACCAATAGTGGGACTATGAACGAAGAAACACTTCAGTCAATAAGACCCCACCTCCATGTCCTGTCCTACGGCAGTTTCCCTCCCTCCCCCACATCTGGCAAGGGGCTTTCTAGCATGTTCATATGCCTCTTTCTGCATGAGAGCCTAGCTAAAAATACTTTCCCCATCTACTGACATTTTCAGAGATGTTTTATCTGCTTTATTGATTGGCACTCTGGGAAGCTTGCCTTAGTATTGTATGTGCGTGTGTGTGTATATGTGCGTGTGTGTGTGCGTGTGTGAAGAAAAGAAGGTGGATATTAGAAAAGCCCGAATCAGCAGCCAGACTATCGTAATCCACCAACTAATACGTTGAGGATAAGGGATGAAGTCTAGTCTCAAACAGAAGGAAGCTCTAAACCATGGATATAAAGTTGCCATCATGTAAGATCCGCTTTTGAATCGACCTGAATTTTTTTTTTATACTTCTGTTTCAAAAACAATACAACTTAAAAAAAATCTACTTCCAAGTTGCCTTCTCTTCTGTAAGTAATCTCAGCTTTCAAAAGACAGACCAGATGGGACCTCAGGGGCTCGAACATACATTAGCTTTAGGGGTGACCTTGGAAAGGGCCCCACGAGTCAGTGCAAGCAATGCTACACAGATCTGCAATTGAACCTGAAGGCAGACTCAACAGATGCAAAAATCATACCTGCCAAAATTCATAGCAGAAAATAATACTTTTAGAAAATTTGAAATTCAGCAAACGTTAAAACAACATCCCATGCCCCCTCCCCGTCCTTTCTTTTCCACCCACGTCTTCATTTTCTTGTCGGAAAAGTACATGGGAGTAGCATTATAAATCACATTCAGCTTGACTTTAAGATTACTAAACACAAAAGGTGTTTTATAGAGTCTCAAGAAGACATACTGAGCATGCTTGTGTTCTCCGTTTCCCATTTCAGCGGCTTATGCCGTGGTGGTAAGGGAGTCAAGTCAGGGAGCTATGAAGAGAAGAGAAAGAGCGCTGTGCGTGGCCAAGCAAGCTACGTTAGCGCTAAAAATGTGAGAAACAGATTCATGAGAAGGAGGAGGGTTTTACTCAGATATTCAGCACCCTACAAATACGGATCTCAGGAGGAAAATTCTCTTTAAAAAATCAGAGCTAAAGAGTGAAGAGTCTTCCACACAGCCCAGTGGTGGAGCCTCACAGCCACAAACTTCACTGTTAGACCTTAGATCAATAAAAATATGAAGGTATTGAAGGGGGAGAGGTGGCGCAGAGATTAAGAGCACTTGCTGTTCTTGCAGAGGACCTGGGTTCGGTTCCTAGAACCTCCATGGCAGCCGATGGCCATCTGTAGCTCTAGGTGCAGGGAGTCTGATGCATTTTCTGGCTGCTGGTACTGTCCATATGGTCTATATACAGATGGGAAAACACTAGAAATTTTTTAAAAACAAACTTAAACCCCTCTAGGGTATCCATGCGGTTTAAGAAGAAGGAGAAAACCTTAAAATTTCCCTTAAAGTGGGTGCAGCATGACTCTAGGTTATCCACAAACCCCTGAAATTTATAGCTTCCTTTGTCAGTGACTATGTAGACTAGAAACCGGGAACTTGTCTTTTAAAAATGAAGTGCAAAGTCCTCCGTAACCAGCAATTGGATAACTAGCCAAGCCCTTATCTCAGTGGAGGGGGAAAAGGAGGCTTTCAGATGTCTGGTAAACATTCAGTAAGCTCATCACGAACGCACTCGTTCTAAGGGGAAAGGTCTACAGAAAGAAATCCTACTGTGGTAGCCATGCAAGGAAGAGACCTGGTCAGTCGTCCTCATCAACTTAGACCATGAAACCCACTATGGACAAGTTCAACAGAACCGCCACATACGGGCTACCCATGCAGGCTTCAGCATTGCCAGGGCATAGATTTCATTTCAATTTCAAGGTAACTATGTAGGAGGCCTGGGAACCAGCTGGTGCAAACCAAGTCATTGCCTCTCCTTTTGTGATGGGGAAGTTCAGCCAATCACATTTGGCTAGGGCGTGGCCTCCTGG
>LOEQ01000956.1:364114-378153 GCA_001685075.1 Bramus lutescens | reverse complement strand
TATCTATCTATCTATCTATCTATCTATCTATCTATCATCTATCTATCTATATACTAATATATTGATATACATAATAACATACATATTAAGACAGATCTATATATATGTCAGGTCAGGCCAAAATCAAGATGAAACTGAGGCAGCTCATGTTTCTGAAGGAAGGTAAAATTGGGAAGGCAAACCTTGATGAGGAAAAGTGAATGTCCATGTATTTAGAATCTACTGTATTGGGCTCTGTGCTATGACTTTGAATAAACAAACATTAAAGTTGGTTGTAGGTATATATTAGCATTTCTCCACAACAGGCCAGATACATGGAGTTGCTTCCATGAGATTCTACTTAATGTCAGATGGGTGGCTGCCCAATCTAGCAGCATCCCCTCTGCCTAGCCAAGGGTGATACGCAGCATCCCCTCCACCTTGCTGAAGGTGGGCTTTGCTGTTCAGAGCATGGAGCATCACCAAAGCCTACAAATCCCTTTTTTCCTAGTATCACACCTCAAGAAAATATTTTTTTTTTATTCACCCACATGGAAAAGATGCAAATGAGCAGCATACCTGTATTTATAGCTCATTGCTTCCTAGTTAAAGCAAGCCATTAAACTGTGTACTCACATTTACGAGGCTACGATTTGAATTTTTATGTACCCCAGTTAAATGGAGAGCATTTTCCTAGTTTTGTGAGCTCTGTGGCAACCATCATCAAGATCTCTCACAGGAAACCAATGTCGGGAGAAGACCTCTGGCCCTCCTTACTGCTGGACTTGCATTGTTGATTTTTCTGCCTCTAGCATAGATACAGAAGGCTTTTCCTTCTTTCTTCGCACCACAGACTGGGGGGAAGCTGAGATGAACCACAGGCACAAATGGGTTGCCAAAAGTTGTTGTCCCTGCCCATGACAGTAGAAATAATTTCAACTCCAGGTTTGCTATTTCCCAGGAACTACAGGTAGGTTCTTAATGCTTGTCAGTCAAATACAGTGGGGATATAGACCACTCATGTTTTATAGGGAAAAAAAAAGCAAATCAAACTTAAATTGCCTTAGAGATAGCCAGTGACTTAATGGTAGAGACAGCTAGAGCCCCCTCACCTAGATTACAGTGCCTCAAGGAATTTCTACGCTCTCTCCTGCATTGTGATTTGGCTCTACACAGATACCACCTTAACAATATTTGCATGTGTAAGCTTGTTGGACTTCTTCTCTGAGTTTTTTTTAATAAACTTTTCTTATCTTTATTTTACTAAGAAAGAACTGTTGTGTGTTTGTTTGTCTTTCTGCAAGGTTGAGAACAGTTAAAGGCCGAAGAGATCCTGTTTCCAGTTTCCCAGTTTAACAAGAGGCTAGTCCAGGCTTTCCCAGCCTGCCACAGAAGGGGAAGCCAGAATCAAGCCTCTTGGCCCTTGTATTATACCATCTTATATAGTGAGCTTATGTAGTCTGCTCAAGACTCGGATGTAGATGTGTGTGTGTGTGTGTGTGTGTGTGTGTGTGTATGTGTGTGTCTGTCTGTCTGTCTTGCCTCAGGCCTCAAAATCATGTTCCTCTTGCCTTCACCTCTCAAGTGATTGGAGTAGAGACATGCTCTATCACATTCAGCACAAAGGTCATCTCCAAAGCTTGTTTCGATTCTGGCCACTGGAATCACTGGTCTAGACATCATGTTGTTGCTAAAATTAGTTACCAACACAGATAATCAAATCACAATAAGTAATGTTAGAAATTAGGCAATTAAGACTCTACCATAACCTCTCCACTTCAGCTTCTGCTGAGGTGTTCCTGGGGCCAGCCTAGTGTTTGCTCAGCATCTTGTCCACACTATATACTATTTTTTGTATATTGTATTCCAGACGATCCACCAGGAGACTCCAGCCGAGGACAGTCCTGTGGCCACTGTACAACTGAGGAAACAGTGCTCCGTCCTAGTCAAGAATGAAAATACCCAGGACCAGGACACTGCAAGCATTCACTGGGGAGGAAATCTGGGTTTATGGTAAGAGTTGCTTCTATTGCCAGTGAGAAATCAACCATTTATTTAACACTGGTTTCTATAAGATTTTTGGTTCTTTGATCATTTACTCTGAAGTCAGCAAGGGGTTTTGAGGAGACTGAGGCACTGGCTAAGATGAGACCAGCACGAAGGCCATTGGAAAAATTAGTGTGTTTCTGACAGCAAATGTCCAACACAACAAACCTTATCTACAAAGGAGGCCATCACGAGTGTAAACATCACTCGATTGCCCCAGCTCTTTCACGCTGGGCACACGCTGTGGTACAGCACAGGATTCCCATGCCTTCCTGTCTAGTCCTCAAGGCCTATAACCAAGCTCCCTGTCTCTCCCTTCCTCCTGGTTCAGGCTCTTTTAATGAAATGCTCTTTGCAGTTTGTTCCTTTGGCCAGCTTACATTCCTCACCAGTTCAGCTTCTCTTCACCCATTAGATTCTTGCCCCCCTCCATAATTCCTAATTTCTTAGAAATCTTCTTTGCAACACTCCCCTCCTCCACTCCCTTGGATCCCATCTTGGTGCTACCATTCACACCACCCTCTACCCTTAATGCAAAGCACTTATTACATGTATGCTTTCTCCTGTGATTATTTGATGAATATGTTTTTCCTCCTTACCCAATGACCTACTGAGGCCACACTCTGGGAATGCCTGGTTTTAAAATTTCATTGCCTTGGCCCACCACACTGCTCCCATGGAGCCTAGCACACACAAACAGTGCTCAGCAAATACCTGTTGGATGAGGCTGCACATTGCCCAAGAGACTGGCATTATGACAGGGACCCTCTAAGAATCAGCTGGTGAATCTCATCATAAAACCATAGCTAGAGAATGATAAAATCTACCCCCAAATCACTAGCTCGCATACCTCGGGTCTGGACTTCCCCACAACTCCAGATCAGCTGCTGTGTGTTCAGCCTCTCATTTCCTCCAGTGACTTAAAGCCAGAGCATGCTTTGTGTTTTAATTTCCTCTTCTGAAAGCCAGTACTATAACGAAATAGCGAAGGCCGGCACACACTCTCCAGCCTGTCCTTGGAAGCCTGGCTAACAGACACGGGGAGATTATTAACACAATAAACCATAATTCTGCAAATTTGTACTCAGGGACTTTTTATTGCCTGGTTGGGGACTATTTAATCTATGGTTTGACTCCTTGGTTACTGTATTACTTGGTTACTAAGTAACCAGGTAATTGACACATGAACCAAGAGGTTTACGAAGATGTCGTGTCCAGCATTATGTTTTATGAACTTAGTAAAAACTCCAGTTACATATTTAGAATTTTAATGAAGTTTATGAAATTTTAATAATCACATTCCATATCACAACCAATTTCCTAGCAGTTTTGGGTTTCCTTGTAATACTGGCTCTGAGACTGTTTTTTTGGAATTTTTGCCTTTATTGATAATTTTTAAGAGCTCCTCGGCACCACATAAATGACTCTAAAATTAAAATAGCTGAGGATTTTTGCATGGAGCACATGACTATCCTAGGTCTCATTCTCTTGCTAAATTTTTCTCTGTAATATGGTGACAAAAGTTTTAACCTCAGCACTCAGAGATCTGTGTTAGATCCTGGTTCACCGCTGCTGTGTGATGTGGTGATGCCATGCGATCTCTGAGCCTCTGTTTCCTGCTCAAGAAGCAATAATCATTTCTAAATTTGGAGGGCAGAGTTATGAATTAAATTAAATGCTATATGAAGGTGTTTCATACTCCATAAAATACCACACATATGTCTTATTATTAGCAGATGCCTTTTCCTTCTGCTGTTCTTATTGGTGTATTTGCACATTTTTGTCTTTGATTCCGCTTGTACTACAGTTCCAGTAACAGCCTTGTAACCACATTACTATGAATTGTAATCTCTTACAAGAAGATTTTGTTCAAGCGCTGCCTTCCAAACTCTAACCCAAAGCTAAGGAGGACGGGGAGTGCCCATCTCATTGGGTTTCCTTTGGCTTCCCTACATACAGACCTACTAGCATGGGTTCATGGCTTCAGACTTTTTCGGCTTCACTATCTTCAGACCCAGCAAGGGGTCATGGTTTGGGCTCACGGTGCATAGGTCCAGCCTGGCTTCACGGCTTCCCATCACCTTGCTGCTCCTCCTCAGGCCTGCCAGGCCGTGGAACATGGATTCACTCTCCTGGACTAGGCAGAGAAGGGGCGGACAGCCACTGTGAGAGTGCTATGGTCCCTTTGCTGAAACAGATCCTCTCTACCAGTCAGTTTTGAGTGACAATTCTCTAGAATCACAGTCCTATCCTGGGTCCTTTACTTGTATTTCTGGAGAAGCACAGATAGCTTTGCTGAGAGCAGAGGAAGTTCCGAGTGAATGTGTAAGAAGAGTGGGTATGTCTGATTGACATTGACCTTGATGCCTCAGACCCCCGAAGAGTCTTCCTCTGGCCGCTGTGCAAATGTTGGCAAAGTGTACAGAAAGCATGGGTAGAAGCTTTCCCCCTCTGAAGACATTTCCAGTCTGTGATTGTCCCTACAACAATCTCCCACCAAGCCTGGCTAACCCCTACTCTTGGCCTGTACACAGGAAAGACGCCAAGGTTATGGGCTGTTGCTTCAGAGCGTTTTTGTCCACATGGATGCATGCCTGTCTTTCCTGCATTCTTCTGTTGCCCTGATCAGGTTTCTAGGACCCGGCCTTGCAGGACACAGTAATCTGTCATCAAGAATCAAAGAACAGGAGACATGGGGAGCTGAAGGTGACAGTTCAGTCTAAGCCCCCTTTTAGAGTTCTCATTGGGATAAGAAGGCTGAAGTTATAATGATGTGGTCCTTTGGTGACAGGGTAAATCCAGTCCATTTAGGGGTGAGCAGTCACCTTTCAGGCTCTGCACATGGCTTAGATGGTGTCTTATAGGATGCTTGCCTGGCAGAGAGACTGCCTCACACTGGAATTCCCCAAGCCTTGCAGAGAACAAGCAGAGGTTGACATATATACGACACATGTTCACTGTTTTTTTTTTTAATTTTACCGTCCTCTAACCCTAAGAGAAGGCATTCTGATCTCTGTAAAAAAGCAGGAGTTCAGATATGTGAAGTGGGAAGGCTGAGTTTAGACGGCCTGGTGCCAGCAGATCCTGGGCTCTGCCATTCTTCTTTCTACTTCATGCCATAGCTATGCCCTTCACCTGCCCTGATAATACGAGTGCACTCTCCTGTCTCCCAGATCAAACTCTCCCCACAGCCATATCCCCAGAGTCCTAGTGACACAAGGCCTAAGTAAGAAGAACTGTATGTGCATGTTTTCTTTTCCATATCTAACGGAAACAATCTCCTAACCCTGACTACTACTTAGTATGTGACACGACCCAGTCATCAGTCCTCAGAGGAGAAAGAGGTCACCTAAAATAAAGCACATTTTCCCCTTCCCAGTTCCACCATGCTAGGGGTGTCTCCTGAGCAGTCAGGTTCTGCCGCCATCTCCTGCCACCCCCCCCCACCCCGCTTGTAAACTGTCCTCTCCAGGGGAAGTTAGCAAAGAGGAAAGTCAAGAAACAGATTCTTTGACACAAGCCTCTCAGTTCTAATAGCAATGACATTGCCGGTGGCACAGGAAGTCAGAACGGTCTGACTTAGCCACTTGGAGTTTTAAAACTGATTTAAAAATTGCTGCTGTGCAGTGTGCAGAAGAATGGGTGCCCTTTAATGCAGCTCTTCCACCAAGCATCTCATTTGCTCTCCGCCTCCTCTTCTAATGGCTACATGTTATTAATACCTTTAGAAAATGTACCGTATTACAGGAATGAAAAGCAGGGGGAAAGAACGAGGTGCCCTTCGTTCACCTCAGTACTTTGTTAAGACTAATGCCCACTCCTGTGTGCTCAGCCTCTCCTAGAGAAATGTAAGGACCCCAGGATTCCAGTTATACAGCTTCCCCGGGGCTGGGAGAGAGCTGAGGCAGAACGGGCCCTAGTCCAAATAAAAGCCATAGTCCCTTGAACTTCCCCAGATCCCAGGAGCCACCCTTCAGGTAGCTGGGGTCCTGGGTGTTAAGCAGAGAAATGCAGAAATGGAGTGTGTTGACGATTTTCAAGATGCCTTTACATTGTCACCATAGACCTGGTGAACCTGTGAGGCTTCAAGGACACTGAAGATGCAGAAATACTAAAATGGGTTTATTAAGGTCATATATTGGGCTCTTTCTTTTCTTCTCCATCTTCTTCTCCTCCTCCTTCTTTTCTTCTATTTACAAGAATGAAATAGAGCCTTTAAGACAGAGAGACAACACGCATGCATTCCATTCAGATTGTGTATTGAGACCTGCAATGTATAAAAGTTACCATTGAAGCCAATCATGACAGCTTGTGCCTGCAATCCCAGCACTGGAAGGTTGACACAGAGGGATAGCGAGAGTGAAGTGAGGGTAGCTCAGACTGCACAGTGAGTTCAGGGTTTGCTAGGACTGGAGTGAGACCCTGTCTCAAAAAAGAAAGGGAAGGGAATGAAAACAAGGATTGTTTACAAGCCTTTGTAGATGGTGCAGCCCGGTGATGTGACAGAAGCACCCTGTAGGAACCTGAGAAAAACTTCATATACCCTCTATTATCATAGTATACCACTATAACTATAGATAGAAAGATGAAAATTGTTTATAAAGTAAAGTCATACATGACAAAGGTTCTTTGTCTCCATGATGGCAAGTCATTTGCAAGACAATCATACTTTAATGGCTCCAGGATAAAGTTCTCATTCTGCTAAGCTTCCTGGGGCATCTCATCCGATGTTTTGAGGACATATGTCTGACAGTCTCAAAATAAAGCATCATACCCAGATAGGAGAAGTATCCTTGCCCAAGCTGCAGTGTGATAAACAACTTCATATGTTCACTGATAGGGTGGACAGTAAATGGGAAAACCCAACATCCAATTAAGAGTGTAGTACTGAGCCTACGTATAGTGCTTCATGTGATTGAATCATTGAGCTATAATTTTAGAAATCACTGTGCTGCTCTCAATGCTCTAGAGTTAGATCTCCCACTGTCAGTTGAGGCATCCGATGACACTTTTGTTGTCTCAAAGACAGATACAGTGTGATAAAATGATGCACTTGGCAGCTGAGGTCAGTTCTTTCTAAGGAACTGAGGACTGAGAGTCCCCTATAGAGAATTCTGGGGTCCACACAACATCCAGAGCTTTGGTTATTTAACTAAGGAGTTAAGCTGTGTTCAAATTATCTTAAATAAACAAAAGAAACCTATGACCTCATTTAATAACAGACCCGGGAAGACAAATATAACATGTACTCACTCATAAGTGGTTTTTAGACTTGAAGCAAAGACAAACTACAATTATTTGTCTACAGTTCACAACCCCAGAGAACCTAGACAACAATGAGGACACTAAGAGAGACATACATGGATCTAATCTACATGAGAAGTAGAAAAAGACAAGATCCCCTGAGTTAATTGAGAGCATGGAGATCACGGGAGAGGTTGGAAGGGGAGGGAAGGGGAAGAGAGAGGAGCAAAGAAAAATATATAGCTCAATAAAAAACAATTAAAAAATATAGACTCTGATCATCACGGCACAGTTCTGACTCCAGCTCAGTTCTCAGATCTGATTCTGGGTCTAGCATGAGTCTCTTGTGTTTGTCTGTACATTGTAAGCATGGACTCTGGCTGGTTTCACTCCCCGCTAGGTTTATAAGGATGTTAGCTCAGTGAGTAAAATGGAATATATACCATCTTCTCCTGCATCACAGAATGGGTACCCGGCTGTCTGTTATAAAGGGTGTAGGATCTTGGTGTCTGTGTAGGCATATCTTTGTCTGTTTCTCATTGCCCCGTGGATAGTGAACTTAAGGACCAGATACAAGTATGTGTATGGTACGCTGTTTGATGTACCGTGAGTATTAAAGTCTTTTGCTCACAACCCAGGAACCTTGAATCTGTGGTAGCATCCAGGAAAGCTGTGTCAGTATAATTTGTAGATTACAAATAGGATTAAAGTCCAGCTCTTTCCTAACACATGTGTAATCCTGTTCTTCCAGTTGGATTTTGGTATGGGAAGACAGACTGTAGTGGTCAATAGATCTAACTAAAGTGAAAGGCCTACTTGTTTAAGGTCTTCAGGGTTGGGGAGGGGGGGAGAATTCAGGTGATCCTTGCTTAAACATGGATCCAGATCTGCTTACTGTCAGCTAGGAGGAAGCTGGCCCTCAGGAAGTTTACAGGATGAGTATACACGTGGATAAATCCTGGGTTCTTCAGGGGATGAGAAAGCGGTAAAGAACACTGTGAGGAGAGCTAGCGTCTCTGATGTAGTGAATGAGCTTCCCATCTGAGGGAGGCTTGCCCAAGCCCTTTTGTTCTTAGGAAACATGTAAGCCCATGCCATCTCCTCCAACACAACATGGGCTCTCGCCATTGTGCTTCCCAGATGCTCATATTTCAAGCCACAGTTATGAGTTTGGGCATTAAGGGGTCTGGTTCAGATCATAAATGCTATACAAATCAACCCATATGGATTAAGTGCTGCCACAGTCTATAACTGCTAAACGAGGGTCATGATTTCAGTCTGGTTAATAGACTGTAATACACTCAATGGTTTTATGAAACCCAAGTCTTAGCCATTCATCGTAATGTGAAATTTTATATGGTCTCGTAGAAAACCTGTAAGTCACATACAATTCTGCTTTCTGCTTGTAGGGGAAAGGTATAGTACGAACTGGAGGCTGATTTGGGTGGTCATGCTCCCGGAGGCAAGGCTGTGCTGGACTTTCATGGAACCCAGTTGGGTCACAGAGTGTCTCAGCACCCCCAGGACGGGGTATTGGGCTTCACCTACCCTGCGGACTACTGGATACAAGGCTCCCATTTCTTCTCTCAGTTCTCAACAATGACTACAGTGCACTAAGTTGAGGATTGTTTGTAATCCTGTCACCATGTTGGTCTTTGGGGAGAGAAAATCTAGTTCCAGCACACAGTGCCCTGTGTTACAGATTGGCCAGTTGATTCCAAAGGTATTCTTCTCCCAATCAGGTTGCTCTTGAGCTTAAAGATGAGTCTAGAAGTATTCCAGTTATTCCACCTCCTCCCTATGGGACACCAGGAATATCTATTTTATTATTTTAAACTTGTCCTCTCATGGTCTCTAACTAGGTAGTTGTGGGTACACCCGAGGCTGCTGTGGCTAGAGAAGGTAGTGCATATGAAAGAAAAACTTCACCAAAAATACTGTCTACGTCATGGCAGAGCCCCACCAATGCTAGATTACTATTTCTTTCCTCTCCGTGAATGTGCCAAAATCTATATGCTGCCTTTTAAAAATGAAAATGCTGTGAAGAATACATACTCATTCCTTCAAAAAGTAATGGTCTCAGACTATTGCATGTCCTCCACCCCCAAAGACTTTTCTGTTTTGTAATCTGGAGAGTCTTCTCATTATAATAATATCTGTGCCAAGGAAGTTCTGTATGTAGCAGGCAGAATGCCTGCCTACTTACCTGGGAACATGATACTAGAGCGGCCAAAGGGACTCTGCAGATGCGACCAAATTAGCCCTCATTGGCTAAAGGGCTCAGGTTAACACTATGAGTCTTTCAATCAGATTTTTTTTCCAGCTGTGGTCAGAGGGTGGTGGGAATATAGGAGAAACTCAAAAGCTGTTTTGGAGATGGAGAGCAGGGCTTATGAGCCTAGGGATATGGTCAGCTACTAGAAACCAGGAAAGGCAGGGACTTAAAATTTGCCCCAGAACTGTCAGTAGGGAACACAGCCCTTGGGGAGATTGAACTTTATCCCCAACAGAAGCTTTCTAACCCCAGCAAAATATAGGGATGCATTTTTCACTGATGCAAACCACTAGGTTCAGAACAGTTCGCTACAGGAGCAGAAGAACAAAGTCGACATCACTTAGGACAGGCACTGTGCAGCACACTCAGCTCACTCATCTGATGCTGTCCTCACCAACGCTCTTGACAGCAACAAACGCGGACAGATCCAGCTTCATGTTGTGCCCATGGTCTCCAGTCAGGGTCAAAGCTTGGGTCCAATTCCAAATTGTTCCATGATTTTTGTTTTGTTTTGTTTTGTTTTTCCCATTGTGGGGGTTCCTTTCTAAAACTCAGGAGTCAGAACAAATGCAGCAAATAATTGAAGAATTTCCATCAACAAAATTGTGACGTTCCTTCAGCACTGTTGGATGCGCCATGAAAGCAGGGTGCTGGTTTTCCCTGTGTTTGTTTTTTCATGAACCTGACCACTGCTCTGCTGGATTTCCTCTAGTTATTGCTGGCTACTTCTCTCAATGGGATCTTTTCCTCAGGGAGACTGTCACCTTAAGTGGGGGCACAGCCATGAATGGTGCTTAGAGCTGCGGTTTGAGGCATCTACCTCGAGACGTGCAGTAGCCATTTCTTGGCTCTTACTTACATCTGGGCCATTTAACGACATCTTCAAACTTCTCAACTTTGAGGGCACTCCCAGGACTGGGGTTTGCAGTGTTGCTTTTGTATTCAGAGTTTCGTTTATGTTGAGTTGCGGCTTTCCCCTTTCCTTTCTGCCAACTCCATGACCCTGGATGGCTTGGTACCCACTCCTCAGTCATCCGACACCCTTTCTCATGTCTTATGTCTCTACTTTGCAGAGAAGAGTCACACGGACTCTGGTCTATTTGATTGGAAAGTAGCACTGCTGGATTTTGCTCTCTTCCTTCTGCCCCCACTCTTTTCTCTTCTCCCTCCCTCCTTTTTTCTCTCTTCTCTCTTTCTCCATTTCCCCCTCCCTCCCTCCCTTCCCCTCTGATGGTGAACTAAAACGATTTAGGAAAACACTTTTTCAACCCACCCCACCTGTCCACACCATCTGCCCTTAACATATATCACAAGAATATTTCTTAAGGTAAGGGAGGCAGTGAGCTGGACAGAGCCCAGCTGGGCAAATGGGAGATGCTAGTTTTGCACCGGTTTGCTTGCAGCATTAGTTAGTAACTGTCCAAATGGTCACAGAAGATGGAAGGAGAACCAGAGAGACCATCACCCCAAAACTCCAATTTAACATGAAGATGGGAAGCTCAGAAGGGAGGCTGCAGGAGCAGATGTGGGGGCTATGCAGGGCTCCCTTCTTCCCAGCAAAGGTTCTCCCACTCATGTGGTTACACAAACTCCCTGTTGCCCTGCTGCCAGGCTCTCCAGGCTTCATTCCTTCGTCTTTTTAGATGCTTGAATTTTTGACACATGCCCTTTCCAACTGCTGCTTTTCCCAGATTATGATTTTTTTTTTCAGGAACTGTTGGCCAAATCTGCAAGTAAGACCCAAGTGGGGTTTTGCATATCCTGAGTGAGTGGAGTGTTCCAAAATGTTTGTTTTGTAAAATGGAGACTCTGTTCTACTTCGTGTGGACTTCCTCGCCCATCAATCATTTTTTTTCCTGAGAAGGCAGTTATGGGAGGCATGTGACTTGGTCCCACACAGAGGTGATTAAGCCCCTGAACCTCTAAACGTCACCGAGGCATTTGTCATGGCAACATGCTTCTTTAATGACTAATCCATTTTTTTATTTTACGGCCACTTGGTTCTTGATACCACTGGTGGGTGATGGTGGGCAGCAGCTGGGCCAAAGCGAAGACAGGCAAAAGAGCTTCGGAATGGGGGAGGGGAGAGGACGGGGAGAAGTGGACCAAGAGGCCGAGGGGAATGTAGAAATGTGGACAGCGGCGGACAAAGAATGGTTCGGGGGAAGAGAGAAATGATGGAAGGAAAGAATTGCATTAAGGCAACCACGACACGGACAGACGGGCAGGACAAAGCAGAGAGCTGCAAGGCTGGGGATGCATGGAAGAAAGGCGAGTTGTCAGGTAGGAGGTCTGGACTTTGGGGCTTTGTTTGTTTACTGAGTTTGCATTGCTATGAAAAAAAATTATCCTCTGTGCATTCGTTCGGAAGCAGAAGCGTTGGTGACCTTTTTCATACCTGATGGAAGTCTCTTAACGAAGAGAAGATTTCCTGCGATGGTTGTGGTGTGAGACAGTGCAAACCCTGGTGAGAGAGAAGGCATGGCAGAGCTCAGGTCAGCGAGAACATCGGCTGAGAGTCCTCTTAAGTCAGCAGATCAGGAAACAGAGCGCTAGACTACAGCTGAATGGGAGATCGTTGGCTCAACTCCGGTGGCTTACACTAGACAGCCAGACCCAGTGTTCCTAAGGTTTCTCAACACCCTCAAACAGTGCTACCAGCTGGGGACCAAGAGTTTAAACATATGAGCCTATAGAAGACATTTCTCTTTCAAATGGAAGCATTATATCCCTGGCCCACAAAGGTTCAAGGTCATCTCCTAGCACAAAATGTATTTAGTCCATCCTCCAGGGCCTTCACAGTCTATACACAGCCTCAACACTGCTCAGAAGTCTGAAGTCTCCACTTCTGCAGTGCCTGAGGGTCTAGGCCTGTGTGCTTAGGGAACATTACAGGAGAGAAAGATATAAGAGCCAAGGAGGACCGGAGAGAAGCAATGTCTTCTGGATATAACAGGACCCCGTGCTCAGAACAGCTATGCTTGCCTTTCCAGAGTCCGCACGAAATAAAATTTGTCAGTATCCCTGCATGGAGAGAGTAGAGGCTCATGAGTCCCCACCCCTAGCTTAGAAGCTATTGACAATTGATAACTGCTGGTCCAGGGAAAGCCAGTTTTATTTAAGGGTATCTGCCTTAGTACGTAGCCCTTTATCCAGGGAATAGTCCCATACCCATGTATATGGATATAGCCTGATTAGTCTCAGGGAGTTAGTTATAAAAGCAACAACAACTAAAGGACATGAAGTTGGGAAGGGGCTGAAGAGTGGGGTGGATCTAGAAGTTAGGGGAAAGGGTTAGGGTGAAAATGACCAAAATATGTACATTTTATGTATGTATAAATTCTCAAAGAATTAGTAAAACTATTACACACACACACACACACACGAAGTCTCTTCTAAGACTCAGCTTACACTTTTAGCTGCGAGGTCCTGTGAAATGAGATAAACAAGTAAAATACACCCAATATACAACAACACAATATTCCCATTTCCAAAGGGCGAAACAAGGAAATAGCAAGGAAAGACTAGACCAAATGTCTTAGAGTTTCTACTGCTGTGAAGAGACACCATGACCACGGGAACTCTTATAAAGGAAAACATTTAACTCAGGAGGCAGCTTACAGTTCAGAGGGTCAGTCCATTAGCATCATGATAGGGGGAGCCTGATGACGTGCAGGCATGCATAGTGCTGGCTGGCTACATCTTGGTCAGAAGGCAATAGGAAGTGGACTGTGACACTCAATATATCTTAAGCAAAAGAGACCTTAAACACCGCCTCCACAGTGACACACTTTCTTCAACAAGGCCACACCTCCAATAGTTCCACTCCCTATGAGCTTATGGAGGCCAATTACATACAAGCTTTCACACCAAAAGAAAGGCAAAAATCCACAAGGCGAACACCTGGTGCTGCGACTTCACGTCAAGCACCTGAAGCTTGTGGTAGCTTGTAGGGATTCAAAGTACCCCGGTCACTTCCCTCCCTCTTCCTGCTGCCTACAGCTCAGCATACACCCCACTAACCTCATATGTCCACCCGCCTGGGGTCTCCACTGCAGCTCATACTTCACCTACACAGCTTCACCAGTTATAGCCCCTCAAGGAACTGCATGGACTTGGCGCCCCCATCGAACCTTGGCGCAAACCCCTGTCAATGTGAGACGCTCGCATTCTGCATGCTTTCAAAACCAGCATCATGTGGAAGATGCCAAATTCTGAAATCAGCTGGAGATGCAGTCTAGTCTCTCCTCCCTGGACCATCAAGCTCGCAGCCTCTGAGCGTTTTCAAACGTGCTGCATTTATAACACCCTGGAGCTGTCAGTGAATGGGGCATTGTCCTCCGTGCCCACTTTTGTCCCGTTCCAAACAAAGTGTGTGGTTTCTCTTCAATGGTGCTGCTCTCTCTAACAGCTGCCCCTGCCGTGTTGGTAGCCACCTTGGCTGCCAACTTTAAATAAAACCAGTTTCCTGATAACCCTCAAATGTTTTATCCCC